>VXBZ01001022.1:29393-120668 GCA_013399135.1 Heliornis fulica | reverse complement strand
TATAAATATAAATATAAATATAAATATAAATATAAATATGGAAGATTTTAAAAAATAAAGTTAATAGAATTTCTTACATTACGGAGAAGAGACATCTTAAATGTCATGCCCTTTGCAGTATGTTGAGTCAGGCTGTTCCATTCATATAGGGACTAAAGCTCAGTTTGTGGTAGATCCATAATCTGTAAATTTAAGGGCACTGGTCACAGAGTTCACCTATAAGCCACTTATATAAAATCACTTCCTTAAGAGAAATTTTATAAGACAAATAATTGTACTTTTCTAGTTTTACCTTCCAAATATGACAAGAACGAATGCAGATAAAGTTAACATAATAGCTTTTGAAATTAAACTAACAGCCCCTTCCCATTCTTAATTCATGGTAAAGTGCAATATTGCTTCATATGTTTCCTTCAAACTAAAATTTTAAGTAACCTCTTAAAATTATTTTTTTTTTAATTATGGAAAAGGACGTAAGCTATAGAAACTTATAAAAATCTTCCAAAGTAGTAATGACTTTTTGAACTAGTTAGAAATTCAGATATTTTAAATGATTATTTGAATAGAAAAATATTTGATTTACAGAGTTTTTAGTGGTATCCATCTGTTGTTTTTCTATCTGACTTCCTTTTGCACTGTCTACCCTGTTGATACAGGTTCTCTGATTCTCTGATTCTCTCAGGACCAAAATGAAATACATTTCTACTTTTTTTTTTTTTTTTTTTAATCACTGGCTTCACAAAAGCTTGCATCAGAAATTTCTTAAATTTCTTCCTAGGAATTATATATGATAGGAGCAAAAATATATTTATCATGATAGTTCTTCCTGTAAATTCAGTGAAGTTGTAGCAACTGAAAAATCTCCTTGAGTAAAAGCTTATCTATGACATAAGTTACTACATAAAAACAGTCTATGCAGAAACTAATCTATACTTCCAGGAATGTGCAAAAATACATTACTTTTTAAAGTTTGCATAATCTGCAGCTGAGAAAATGAAAACAAGTGATCTGTCAGCAAGATTTACTTTATTACCATTTAAAATAATTACCAGTCTACTTCAGCTTTACTGACAACTGTGGGAATTTTGGTTTATCATTAAATAAATTCGATCAGTATAGTTGGAGCTTGTCTCTCAGAGCATTTCTTTTCCAGATTGCAGTTGTCATTCATGTTAGAAATAATTACAGCTTATTGGAGGGTTGAAAACATACACCTGGTGCTTTAAAAATGCATGGGAAGGGTTATTGGAAGGTGCCATCTTTAAACATATGAAAAAATAAGCCATATTTATGTGACTTTGTTCATACTGGAATTAATTGGATGCTTAGAAAAGTAAAACAATGTTAGCATAATATTATGGACTCTGGACATTTATAGCAGAATCTGACCATATGTTTATGGAAGTGTGCTTTTTAAAGATGTTCAGTCTCTTTGCAAATTATTGGGAAATAAAAATTGGAGTTGTCTCAAATCAATCTGCCATTTGATTTATTATGAGATAACTTAGTGCATGAGTGTAATCACACACCAATTGGTGTGTGATTACACTCCATGATGGTTATTTTCAGGATCTAAAATGCAGGGCAATGCAATGAAACTCTTATGTGCAGAGCTTATTGGCGTGGACACAGAATCCTATAAGCTGTATTGTCTCCCAGTTTGATCTGGCACATTCCCCAGTTCTGCACTGTGTTACAAACATTTATCAAATCACATCAGCTGTGGCTTGGATAGTTCTGCATAACTTCAATATCAAGATTACTTGACTGAATTATATTTAGACTCATAAGTCTTCATTATCAATATAAAATATTCAACTGTTGAGGTAAGGTAAAGTGTTGAAGGAAAATTTTCAAAATTGAAACTGTATGATAAAAATGAGGCCAGTGGGGAACAAAAAGTGGAGAAGTTTTATTCCTTTGATATTATTTGTTGCTGTAATCATTTATACCAGTACAGCTTGATTATATATTCTGGAAAAGTAAATCCAAATCAAATATGAATATGAAGAAAGTAGATTAATTTCTCATATTGAGTGAATTTCTGCACCTGATATATTTCTGATAAAGACTAAGCAAAGAGAAGTTTAAAATGTAGTTCACTGAAGGTGAAGACTTTCAATAGTTTTAAAGTGAAAGCATGCAGTAAAAAAAGGTATTTAATGGTTCATCTGAAAGTAGGTTACAACAATTTCTACTGATTCTCATTTGTACTCTATTTTCCATCAATAAAGTTCTTCCTTAAAAATATGAAAAAATCTGAAAAATATTGATTTTGAATCTTGTTCATAGTAGGATATTCAAAGAAAAATAAACAAAATGCATCATATAACAGTAACAGAATTGCTTACTTTTTCAACAACACATGCAAACTAATACAGGAAATAGAGGTACGTGAACCAAAATCATGAGCTAATTACTGTAGGACACTACATTCTCAGGAACCTGTTTGCACATACTGTAGTCCATATTATATGCACAAGTAAGCAAAGATTTTATTTCATGAAAATTCATTTGTTCTCCTGTCCTTCAGATAATTTTTTTTTGACTGATTTCACCTGGTAATCTGTACATAAAATAAACAGAAGTAGCCAGTAAGAAAATCTTCATAAACTGACAAACAGCAAATTTGATAATGGCAGCTGATCCCGGGTTCAATCTGGCACATCCTTTGTAGCAATCCCTGATGCTCTGCATCAAGCATACAGCAATAGCTTTATATAACTGAATGGGGAGGGAAGAAAAAGATATAATTCAGTAAACTCCCTCCCAAACTAAACAAACAAATCCCCTGAAACCACAATAATATCCTATTTACTCTATTTAATTACTCAGAAAACTCTCTGCTGTTGAAATTCTTCATGTATGAGCATTTGAATGGGCAAAACAGTCCTTGAAAATATTTTCAAATTGGAGTACAAAGAAGTAAAAGAAATTTACCTCTGAATTGCCAAAAATATTAATAGATAATTCAGTTATCACATTATAATTGGAATGGTCCTTATCTCATTTTTACTTCTCTTTATACTCATGAAGTGGAGATGAAATACAAAGCACAAGTAATGAAACAGCACCAGCTGTTGTTATGATACTTTTATTGCTCAGAGAAATCGGAGATGCAATTAAGTGCATCATATTTCCAGAGCATTTATTTAAAACGACACTGTTTTGTTCTCACATAATCAGGAATCATTTCACCCAATCAGATTGCACCAACAATTATAAAATTAGAGACCAGATTCAGAACACCCTCATACCTTCTGAAATGTGACCAAGGATAAAGAGATTTAGTCTTCAAAGAAGCCCTGAAATGGAAATGGCACCTTTCCATTCCCCATGCACGCTTTTGTTCTAAGCTACAGGTCTAATTGTTATATTAACCTCAGCATTTCATCCATAGGTTAACTCTAGTCTCTTCTGTTTAATGTGGTTTATATTTTAAATAAATTTAATAGAGTTCACATTTCATGTATCTGAATTTGGACTGTTTCAGCTTACTGCTTTAAAGTAACACACAGTACACTATACAAAATAGTACACTGTGCAGAAATGAGTCGGTTTGAATGCAGACATTTGTGCTGAAATATTAATTATGAACAGATGCACATGAAGATATTCTGCTATGGGAAGATAAGATACATGCAAGTATTATTGTCAATGAAATGAATAAACCAAACAAAACCAGTTTCCTAGATCTATTAAAAAATGAAATCAAATCTAATTAATGGAGGTTATTAAGAGAAGAATCTTTTTGAAAAAGCCAGAGTGAAATAATTATTCCCTATTTTAAGAACACATAGATATTTTGATACAATTGAGATTCCTCTATCTTGTTTTATCATATTTACTATACTTAGCTGAGATTTTGTTTACCTTTCTAAATACTGCATCAATGCAACTGCGATGACAACATTGAAGAATTTTAAAGGAGGCAAAAATCTTGACTAGTCTCTGATAAGCTTGGTGTCAATTAGGACTTTCCAAATTTCAAACTTCAAAGAAACAAAAACACTGGTAGAAGTGAGCAAAACAGGAATGCTGCGCTGCCATTCAGTGAGACCTGGACAGGCTGGAGAGCTGGGCAGTGAGGAACCAGGTGAGGGTCAATAACAGCAAGTGTAGGGTCTGGCACCTGGGAAGGAACAACCACAGGTATCAGTACAGGCTGGGGGATGACCTGCTGGAGAGGAGCTCTGTAGAGAAGGACTTGGGGGTCCTGGTGGATGACAGGTTGGCCATGAACCAGCAGTGTGCCCTGGTGGCCTAGTGAAAATCTTTTGCACTAATTTGCCTACTTCAGCACATGTATATGCAGTACTAAATGTCTGGATGGATGTGTATGTATGTATACATATACAGCACTGTATATAAAACTAACAAAGTAAATTCTCATTTGAAGAATCTGCAGATACATAATGAAATGGCACAAAGAGTTGAACAATAGGTATTTTGTAGTGACTGCTGGTGTCAATACCAGACTGCTGAACATGCAGCAATGTACTGGACCACATGTTTGTACTATAGGTGCCATGGGAGGGAGAGGACTAATAATTTATGCTTTATTCTTTTATCCTCTCATTCATATATCTTCATAATAGCTTTGGTTTGAAGCTGAAACTGTAAATCTTTAGACGTAAATTATAACTTTGCATAGCATTACTAGGCAGTGCTGTGCCATTGGAAGCTGCCTTAGATATTGAAGAAGATCTCCTATTGCTGGCTAAGGCCTTGTCCTTGGCAATCCTCCTGACCTTCCACTTATTTTCCACTACATCTGCTTGAAGAGACTTACACTTCAGCATTTTCAGAGTTTCATTTTTCAGACAGCCTGATTACAAACCTGGTTGTATTTCCGACCATTCTGGGCAAGATCCCAGGCTTTTCTGTGGAGTCCAGTCCCTTTTGTCACTGCCTTCAAAGAAAAAGAAATGGTAAGCTCCATCAGCTGAGCTGCAGCTGCTTCATCTGAATACTCTGACAAAGTGATTTAAATTGCTGAACCTCTTCTCTGAGTTCTCTTCTTTTCTCTTGTCTGGTTCTTCTTTAAGAGTTCTTCTCTAACTCTCAAAAAATATTACATGGTTGCTAAGGAAACTTACTAATCAACCTAGATTGGATTGAAGAAAGGTTTTGTTTCTAGGATAACCAAGTATACCTCTTCTAGAATGTAAATATAATAAATAAACTCAGATAACATCATGATAGCATCATGTTTGCTTAGGGGCTACCAGAAAAGAGTGTTATTTGTATTGCATTATGATGATGAACACTAGAACATATTAATATAATTCAATAATATGACCATTCACTTTTCATTGGTATCTCCCTGTTTAGACACTCATATTTAAACTATTTGACTTCCATATATTGAAGATTATCAACAGATGATTATTATTAAAAATGCTCTACAGAAATATATAATCAAAAATATAGGAAAAGGTTAGTGCATGAACTAAAAGAAAAACATTTTCAAATAATTTAAAATATGTATTAACTATTATTTTTATTTTAAGAACTTGCACATAGAGAAATTACACCATTTTACTGTTAAAATTAATTCTACATTACTTTTACCTGAAAGACCTGTTCTGGAAATTTCTCATATGCTACTGAATACTACACTGCATTTCCTATGAAAAAAAATCCAAATTCTCATTCTGATATTTTGAAGTAAGCAAACTTTGTAATTGTTTTCAAAAATGTCTATGCTGAATTGATATATTCCTCATGTAGGCTTTATTGAGCTAAATATCCGTTAATCACATGGAAGCATAGCAAATTTTTTTATGATTAAAATACTCAAGTATGATGCTTAAAAGTTTAGGTACCTATATTGCAATGTCTGCCACTTTAATTTCAGTTAGATGAATAAGAAGACACACAGAAATTAGAAAAGTTTAGAACCTCCTAAAATATAAGTCCTCTGTATACAATTTTGTCCATTGCTGAGGAAATTGTCAACCTGATGGAAGACACCATGAAGATTATGAGACTGTTTCCTAGGTAATTAACACATTATGAAACTAATCTGTGAACACTGCTGATTTGTGAAGTGCGTTTGTGTACCCATTTTGCTAAAAATTTTTCAATGCATTTTCATCAGAAAATGATTTTTTAAAGACATTAATATTCAATAAGAGGCTTTTAATCTTAAAATACGTGATCAGACCAAGAAGTTAGTCCACTAGACAGTTGGCCACAGGTGGGAAAACCAGCCTGCAGAGTGCTGGTTGGAATGGACGTTCCACAGATAACAAAAATGTGCAGATGTGACAAAGGTTAGAAGAGGTCTTCAGATATTTGGGGCTGGGATATGTGGGAAAAAAAGACTATCAGAGTAATGCCTCTTTTATTTTTTTTTCAGGTGTAAGACCAAAGAAGACAAGTAGCGTTAGCAAAACTTATAATTCAAAACACAGACACAAAGTTTCTGGAACAGAGGTCTCGTCCCTCAGATTCCCATAGCTAGTGAGGAAATGGGAGACGCAAAATGTTACTATTTTGTGTCCCATTCTTTACATTGCTTGCTAAGAATTACAGTATTTCTGAAACTCATGCAAATATTGCTTCCCTATGAGTGTGGAGTTTTTGGGTTTTTTTTTTGCTTATAGATATTTCTTGACATTGGATATTCTTTAAACCTCTCAAGAGAAAGAATCTGGAGGCAAAAGCATCCACCTGGATAAGCTTCTGTTGGCTAAAAAGCTGTTGTAACAGTGGATGAATCTGGTGATAACAGCCACTGATTCATGTAGTCTGTAGTCAGGTGGATCTGTGGAACAGTCTCTTGGTGTGTTTCTGCTGATACCAGCATGTAGGTAAGGACATTTAGAACCCAGCACTGTAACGTCTACAAGACCCAATTGGTTTACCTGCTGTGTTGAACAGAGGTATTTTAAGTCTGCTTAGCAAATAAGTGGAAGAAATTATGTAAAGCTATTTATGGGGATTTTGTTCCATCACAGAATAATTAACTTAGATTTAGAAATGGAATAAACTAAAGATGTTGGGAATTAAATAAATTCTCCTAAAATCTGCTACTGTGTTGAGAAAACCAGTCTTTTCTAACTCCTTAACCATTATTCTAGATAAGGGCCCTGATGCCACAAACATAGATCACCTCTAAAGGACCAATTTATGCCTTTTATCAAGTGGAATAGATTAGAAATAGCTTAAGAAATTGTGTTGACTTCAACTGCATGCAATACCTTGATAATCCTCAGATTAGGAAGATTAACTAATAAATTTAATTTTGCTTCTCCTTTGTGTTCTCCCTGATTCTCTCTCAGTCAGCCATGTGAAAGCTGTAACATGGTGATTTAAAGCAGCACTTCAATATTTGGCATCATCAAATGATATGGTTAGATATTTTAACTTGCTATAAGAGAATGAGCAGCCAACAGACAGTGTAATAAATTGTTCTGAGCATTTTGAGAAGTGTCCCCAGTACTCACTGAAGGTCATTCTCAAAAGATATAGCAATAGCAGTTGTGTGTTATAGGATAATTAAGTTTTAAGTCTGTAAGCTTTTATTAGTTGTGTGACCACTGTCACTGATAATCTTTCTTTCTCTTACTCTCTAAACTAGCACTACATCCCCATGTGAACTATTCATACTTATTCATACAAGAATATGAAAACAGAATGAGACATTTCAAGTATATGAGTGGTCGTGAACCCCTTAATGAAACTTCTATGGACTTTTGATTCATGAGCTGTCAGGAATAAATGAATGATTTTAACAACCTGATAAATGCTTGTTAACATCTTCTGAAGATTGTCTGAAGATTTCTTTATTCATGATTTATTGAATACAACAACAAAAATAACATTCTAACATTATGAATCAGAGAATTTATTGTGGTTTTTTTTTTTTTTTTTTTTTAAACCCTGAAGAAAAGTAGAATATGAGTAAAGTTTTGGGTTGCTTTGCTTTTGTTTGCTTTTTAATGTAGGTAGTTCTGTCTATGCTGGGATGTCATGTGTAACTAAAATTGGAAAATGTGCAACACGTTTTCTAAATGTTTTTCTCAAAGAAATGCTATTAGTGGTAGAATACAGGATAAAGTTATTCCAAACAGACACAATACAGATCCTTCAAAATATATTAACTGAACCTCTGGGATTGCAACAGCTTTTAAAGTAAGCAGTGTTTCAATCCATATGTACTGGAAACCCTGGAGAAAACCTTCTATTCAGGGACCTAGTGACCCTGGGTGAGCCATGTCAGTTCTACTGGGCCTGAAAAGCTCACATGTGGCATGAGCAGGTGCTGTAAGGGTTTGTGCTATAGTGCCCTGTTCCAGCCTGTGCTGCATGCTGATGGATATTATGAGTGAGATAGCACTCCAGCCTGTTAAGAGAAGATAGATAGCTTTGATTTTTACACAAGATAAAAACTGCCATGGTATGTGAGGAAATCTGAACCTCTTCATGGATGAGATCTGTGCAACATGCTGTGGGAAAATCCATCTTTGGTCTGTCCGAGGTTGCACAAAGGCTGGGTTCCCAACATCTGCAGAAACATATTCCTCTTATTATTTAATCTTTATGACATTTATTGTCAGGTGTTTCCTACTGAGATCCAAAAGAGCCCTGCACCACAACCCCCTCCCCTTTCCCTGTGCCTCCTTGAAGAACACCATGTGTCTGACAGGAAAATACAGTCATAACCATCCTCTGCAAACTATAAACCAGAGCATTATGCGGCAGTTTCTGGTTTAAAATTTTCTCTAGGAAGTATAAATAAGTTAGGTCTCTCATTGATGTCATGTTCAATTATTGTTCTCAAGCAGTAATTGAGAGATTGGTATGAAATGGCTTAAGATGCATAAACTTAAAAAAAAAAACCAACCTAAAAATAATCTTAAAAATCCCAAACATATAAAACTCCCAAACCCTGCAATAGGATACAATTGCTATTCTAGTTCAACCTACTTATTTTTAATTTATCTTTTCAGAACATTTTTTTTCTATTCTTTTTGTACCTTGGTCTTTAGGAGGATATGTTTTCCTATTCTTTTGTTTAGCTTGCTCTTCTTTCTTTATTTGTAGCAGCAGCAAATGAAAATGTGCTTATTTCATTCTAAGATATTATTAGCTATCAAGGGATGATTAAAAAAAAAGAAAACATACTTGGTCGTGTTTTTTATCCATAATGAGCAGAGTTATAGTTGAAATTTTAATACAATTTTTAGGGGCTTTTTAAGGTTTTTCAGAGTTCTTTCAATTAAGAGTTTAAGTGGAAATGCTAAGGGAACATGGCATATATGATATTCCCCCCCACCCCGCCCTTTGAATTTGTGAAATCTGTTGGGGATTTTATACAAATCCCTGAAGTATTTTAAGAATGCTAGTAGTCAGGTATTAGAACTGAGGGCATAGGTGCTAGAAATCAATGCAGCTCTGAATTATTTTTTCATAACTGAGATGACTTACATGAGTATTTCATAGGTAATTTTCTACTGTAAAAGAAAGTAGTGAATTGCCATGTAAACACCTTTATAAAAAGTTAATTGGTTAAAAGAAATACTTCCTCATTCACTCTGAGAAATAACATCTATTCCATGCACATGTAAACTAGGATTAATGGTTTATTTCCTAATAAAGATAAGAAACTTTTCCATCTGGAACTGTACATCATTTTTCTTTGAAGCTGGATGCATCACCCCATCCCTCAACTGCATCCTAATTTATCTAGCTGCTTTATCCAGTAAGCTAATATAAGCAATCAAAACTGGAAATTAATTGAAGGAACCATATCTCTGCAATTGCTAGGTCTTCAGAATTTTGGGGGAAACTGTAACTTCCTACCGTTTTCAGGTTGTCTATTTAGGTCTTGGTTCACAATTAGTATTGTGAACATTTTTTCCAGTAATGTGTATGTATAGCAAAGAAGTTAAATATATTGAGATACATTAATTATACTACATGATAGCAAGCATGTAAATAAAGTCATTTCAATGATGATTCTTAGTAGGATTTTCTTACATTTAACATTTGTCTATATCCAACATTGAAGACTTTTTTTCATTTTTTTTCTCTATCCAGACTGCCTATCCATGCTCACCTTGCTCAAATGCATGCATATATGTTTATTCTGTTTGCCTGTCTATGGGAAGATGGAGACAAATAGGAAAAAGGATGGGAAAGTGACAAATTTATTTTTAATTCCATCTCCTTTTTTTCTGTCTTTCTACACAAGTATTGAAATGGGTGATCAACATCAAGTACTGAACAGAATTGAAAGTTATATAAACTTAAAGTTCTACAAACGTTTCAGCTCAGGAAGTCGGCATGGTTCAGATAATGCTGAGATGCACTTCCCTGGAATAAAGATAGGAGATTCCAAACCATTCGAGCCCTATTTCCTAACCTTCTTAAAAGCACTGTTTTATAGGGAGAAAAAAAAAAAAAAAGGCTGAGGAGGAATATAGATGGAATTCCTACAGTCCCTGAATCTTCCCAGCAATTCTCTGACAGATTCTGGTCTAATCTATTTAAACACGGCCACATTGATGTGTTCAGAAATTATGAGGTGTCTGTGAAAAAATACAAATACCATCATGCTTTTCTTTTTCCATTATTCAAATAGAAATTTTCAATAGAAATTTTTCAGAAAGTACTTAGCCAACAGAGCTATACAACTTCCAAATTTAATTTCAAATCATCAAAGGCATTTACTTAAGGATTTGCAATATATTGACAAGCACACAAAAGAGTTTACCTTCTAAGTTTTTCCATAATTCTTAGTTAGTCCTTTCCTCTGGCCTAGGAAATAAACAAACAGACAAATAAATAAATAGATAAAAAATGTTCAAACAAACAAATGAACAAATAAATAAATAAGTAGATAGATGGATAAATAAATAAATAAATAGATAGGTAGATACTTATAGACCATTGGTAGGAGGAGATAATTACTTCCAAACAACTTTATAGATTTGCGAGCTAGATCTGCAAGTACAATGTAGACATAAAGTTAGACTGCAAGTCTATGTCTACACTACAATGATAAGGAAGTGGGGCTGTCTGAGCAGTCTTATGTGGGGTTAATATATACTGACATATATGTAATATTCACGTTATATATAAATAAATATATTTATATTATGGATATATGTAAGAATAACAAATGTTCTGCTGGTTTCTGTGGAGGTTTTGATAACTACTGAGTAATAAAGACTATTGATATCTAATGCTGAATTTATTCATAATCTGCTGTAAGGACTTGATAGATATTTCTCTGTGAGAGAAATGTTACAGGAAAACAGATGTCTTATACCTTTCCCTGAACTAGAAAACACATGTAAAGAAAGTTTATTTCAGTATATCTTTCTTATTCAGCTATTAAATGTTTCTGCTCTATTTCTTAACCATATTATAATTTTATTTTTTTTTTAAGTGGGGGAAGGGTTGGTGTGTACGTCTCTATGTTATCTGTAAACTAGTTTATAACTACGTTATTCTGTTGCCTGTCATCGTCTCCCAACTGAAATTATAACCCTAAATTAATTTCTTGATATCTCTGTGAACAAGTTTGTACCTTAGAAGGGCAATTACAGTCATCAATCTTCATTTATTCAGAAATTTGAGTATTTTGAGCCCCTCCTTCAGTGTTTTTGCTACCAGGTACTGAATTCTCATGCAGATGTTTGACGCATGATTACTTTGGACCGTATTATATGCTCTATGTTATTAAGAAAAAAAATAATTGCAATATTCTTTTTGAGGAAATTATATTCCAGATTCTAAAGTAAAACTTGTATTTATTCTGTAGGCTAAATCTCAGTCATACTGAAGTGAATGGCAAAGAACACATCACTTTTACTGATGCCATAATTTTATCTTGACTTGTTCACACATTCTAGACTATCTGAAAAAAGTTATCATTTTCAGCTTCTCTTTTCAGCAAAATCCTCTCTTTTCTAAAAATCTCCTTTTTATATATAACAATATAAACAGATTATAGAAAATATAATCCTAATAATAAATGTTGAATTATTTTGTTTTATAACTTTAAATGTTGTAAAATAATTTTTATTGTTATGTAAGACTCAGCAGTGTGAATCCAGATACCAAAGTAAATACATTTAATTAGAAAAAATATAGTTTGCTATAATTTACTTGCTGACATGCACCAAGGAATATATTAAATATCATGCAACCAAACCAGTTTGATGAGTTTGAACTACACTGGACTGGTGATGTATAGCATTAACTTACATTTGGAAAACTAGTTATTGCTGCAACATTAACATTGGAGACATACATGATTTAGAGGAATGGTATGAAAAAACATAGGACTGGATAATGAGAAAAGTGGTTGATTAAGACACAAGATTATTTTTTATTAGGACACCATGAACCCATGTATATGCAGTCATAACCAGTTCTCAGCCACTCAAAAGGTATCACATTATTTTTATACTTTATGACATAACTGTAACATTTTTCTTCTTATTTCACTCATGTGCATTTAAAATTGTAGATGCTGTTCTTTCTGGCCTGTAATACTCTCATTGTGAACTGAGGTGAACAGTTCCACATAGTTCTAGGAAAATGTATTAGTTTATCACCTAAAATTCTGGCTGTGCAGTGAAGCACCTTCTGGTTTTCATTTGTATATATTGTAATAGGCATTTGAGGCCTGAACATTCCCAGATGAAGCAAATCTATAAACCCAGAGAGTTAAAATGCATAAGGAAAGAAGTTGTTGAGAATAGTGCATCTTGTGAAGGCCCAGCCAAATTTTCCTTCCTGGTAAGATGTGAGCTGGAAGGAACAGATTATACTGCCAATTCAGGACATCATATTAGACCCTCCAAAAAACACTGTTTTGGAGACCCAGATTTAACAATTTTTGAGAGCTGGAAAAAGGATGGAGTGGAAAGTCATGATGCTTCATGCTTTTTCGACAGGCAGAAAAAAGGTCATGCTAGGGAGCCTAAAGTAATCCATGAGTTGTCTGTGAGTGATGTTTCTGGGGAGATCTGTCTTACCTGTCCAGGTCATCAAATGCTGAAGAAGAAAGCAGTGGACCAGGTAGTGTCTTGAAAGCATTACACTTTTCAGTCCAGAAGACCAAGGAGGAGCTTCTGGATGCATAATTTCTATGGGGAACAAATGGCAGATATATCGATTTTTGGAAAGTCCAACATCAGAAAAGAGAGTGAGTGCTGAGCACAGTACAGTTTAGTTGTATATGACACAATAGATAATACAAAGAAGAGATATTGTTTAAATTTGCAATATCCAGGCATACATTTTGTTCAAGTCAAAAGATTCCAGGGCTGAGAATGTTCCATGTAAAATGGTGTGTTGTTGGCTCCACACGTTAACTTCTAATCATCAGAATCTCACCTCATGTCAGCTTGGATGACAGGACATGACAAGTAACTAGAGACAAGTACATAGATGGTGGTGTACCTGACTCAAAACACTGTTTATAGCATGGGCTGAGTCTCTTTCGTCAGCATTTCCTACAAGGGTGGCAGTTCAGATGAACAACAGATTCAATTTTCTGAAGGTCCTTAAAATAGATCTCTTTCCTTTTCTCTTCCTGATTGGAAAAAAACCCCCAAACCTTACCCTGTTGGGAAGTAAAAGAAGCAATATCACAAAGCATGTCTCAGCAGTCACTGAATCAGACGTATTTTTCAGGAATGAGCTACTCTGTGCCATTATATCCTGGTCTTGAGAGAGGTTTGTTTATTTCAGTTTAAAGGTTCTGATTTTGTGGAGGGTGTAGTCAGCTTGACTGAGCTTCCCTGATTGTAGTTTCATGTGTGTGATGAAGTAAACCTGATACAATGGGGAAGCCTGCGTCTGTCTCCTGGGCTGTTTGTCGATTTATCAGTGGTAATTGGGACAGAGGTGAATAGAATAAACAGCATGTTACTTCCAGAATCATGTTTGTTAAAAAAATTGAATGTTTCTTAATTTGTTACAACAATATAAAATGTAAATGAATATGTATCAAAATGTGTATCAACTGCAATAAATACAGATAGTGTTTCCCACATTATCAGCAAGGATGTTTAAATATCTTCTGCAATGCATCTTTTGTTCTGTTCTGGAATTTTTAGGGTGGAGAAAAACTGCCAACAGTCATATCTTTTCTATTTAGTTCTAGCTATAGGCATACAGACAATAATTATAATATATACATAAATATTACATATTATAATTTTCCAGTATCATTTAAAATTCCTGTAAATTAACAAGAACATCAACAGAGATGGAAAAGGTGGTAATGATCTCCATAAAATTATCATCAGATATTTCACTATGATGAGTGTTATATTCATAAACATGGGACTTGATAGGGCAGGCTGATAGAACACATGCAAAACTTCAAGATGGTAGTGCTGAAAGAAACTATAAAATTCCCAGTGGTATCAGAAGACCTCTACATTTCTATATGCATGCACCCCTGAATGAGAAAATCATCTTGGAAGTGAAGCCAACCTTGTTAGCAGTAACTACTTCTGAAATAGGTGAAATTGTTCATGATTTAATTATTTCTGGTTGTAGGTACACAAACGATAGATATAACTCATTCTAATATCCTCCAATGTTGTTTAAATTGTAATAATAATTCAAAAAACATTCCAAGTTCTGATACAAATATGATTTTAAATACCTTTCTCCTATGCAATGAGGTTCAGGATTCATCTTTTATGCAGTCCAGAGGGTCATGAAATTATATTTCATTGCTTTGATCACTAGCATTATATTGCCATCAGATTTTTCAAATTTCAGAGATAAAAATTAAATGAGTCTTTGGTTCTTTATTTAAACATATATTTGGGTTTCATTATTACCCATCCTATGAACAAGTGATAAAGTAAACAAACTGATACTATAGGTCGGTGGTTAGATTACTGCTGAAATTTGAAACATTCAAGTTCGATATTCATAAACAGGCAATATTCACAAGACCCAACCAATAAATTTTAGTTTTGCCTATGAAGTGTTTCCAGTCTTTTTCATAATTTCACAGAATTACAGAGAGATAAATGCCGTTACTTCAGCTATTTAAAAGATGAAGGTAAATGAATAAATGAATTTTATTTTAAACTCACTCTCATAAGAAGAATAATCCAGACAATATATTGCTGTTCTCCAAAACCCCAGTAGTACTCATATGAGAATTAGAAGAATTTAGGTTTTGGGAGTTCACGTCTTCTTCTTAATTCCTATATTAACTGCAAAATTAATTTTCCAAACTCTCAATGTTCCTGGGAATTAATCTTTGAAAATTAAAAAAAAAAAAACCAAACAAAAATAAACAAAAAGCCTCATCCCAAACAAAATGAACTAACCAAACCAAACCCTCACAAAAAATTGCAAAATGCAATCTTTTCTGTCAATGATCCTGCTACAAAACTACTGACTATGGTTTGATTTAACAGTATTTTTGAAAATTAAATCTTTCTCCTTCACTGTTTTAAATCTCAGTGAGATAGTGTTGTTTCTGGTTTGTTTGTTTTGGATTTTTTTAGGTGGGTTAAGATCTCAGATTTCTTATCTGGTGGTGAAATGCAGTCATTGCAAGTTACATGAAAATAAAGAGTTACTGCAGTAGTTTCAAATAATGCTGTTACTTAAAAAGTTGTCCACATATTATTTCAACTATCATCTCATTTTATTTGATTGTGTAACATTAATATTTCTTTAGAAGATTTTTTTGGGGTATATATGTTGAAGCAACAGTATTGTTTTCTTAAAAGCGTTGAGAGAGTGTATAGCGACCAAAGGCCAAGACAGAAAAAACGTATAATTTTGAATCATAAGATGATGAAGAATTTAAATGTGAAGAGCTAGATAAAGTGGAATACATTCTGGAAAACACTATGTCATATCACTCACATTTTCCCTAATTTTACAAGCCCATAATACTATTTTTTATTAGATTTGCATAGTAGAAGTTTGAAGTTTAAAAACTTAGAATTTCTAATCAAGGGATTGAGTTTGATAAAAACACAAAGTAGTTAACTGTGCTTTGATATGGCAGTAGCAGGTACTAGTTAAAAAAATTTTATATTCTGCTTTCTATGTGTGGTCTGGGGAACAGAGATAGAGAGCTGCTCCCATTTCTGCCTCTCTGTGTTCCTTCCAAGAAGACATGTTTAGACATAAAAATGACAGTACAAAAAACCTCCTCTTAATCTCCTGTGCTGTCAAAGTTCTTGATTAGCTCTTGACATGTCTGTAGAAACCGTAATGACTTATATGTGTGCAGTTAACTGGTAGCCTGACTTCCTTTAGAGGTCATCACTCCTCTATTATTGTCCCTTTGCAAGAGAATCATAGAATGTCAGGAGTTGGAAGGGACCTCGAAAGATCATCTAATCCAACCCCTCTGCCTGAGCAGGATCACCTAGATTAGATCACACAGGAACACATCCAGAATGGTCTTGAATGTCTCCAGAGAAGGAGACTCCACAACTTCTCTGGGCAGCCTGTTCCATTGCTCCGTCACCCTCATGGTGAAGTAGATTTTTCTTACATTCACGTGGAGCTTCCTATGTTCCAGCTTGGACCTATTGCCCCTTGTGCTATCACTGGCCAACACTGAGAAGAGCCTGGATCATCCAACAATGATTTGCCATTTCCAAAGTCTTTTTTAAGATAAATTTGTAAGATAAATTTTAACCTTAGAATATTTTCCCTTGGAGTTCTAAATAATTCCTTGAGGATTATTAAACTGGCAAAGTACCCAAAACATTTTCTCCAACTTCTAAACCATTTACAAAAGTATTTGGAAATCCAAAGAAACTAGAGTTCATTTAGAATGATCATTGACTTTGACCTTCAAAGTTATAGGGAGTTTTTGACTGTGAAAAAAGCCTATAGAAATATTATTCACACCAGAATATATATTTAGTACCATGTACATGGTAATTTTGAAATTTCCTATCTAGCTATATTTTCTCATGCCAGGTAATCGTGGGCTGCTGACTCTGTATGACATTGCCATGCCACTGCCATGTGCTATCAAAGGCAGATAGATTTATTAACAGTGGCTTTGGACTAGGGAACTTTGACAATTAGTATGAAGTGCTAATTATCATTATAAAACCTTATTAAAAAATGTTGGTTAGCACTGTCCAAACCAGTATGATTCCACAGTAGGAAATCTCATGCTTCTCTCCAGTAATAGTAAATTACCCAACGTATCTCCCTGAGGTGTTACCCTGCTAATAACCACACTAATTGCGACCACAGAAAGTGACACATCTAATCCTTGCTCAGTCCCAGCTGGGGTGATAAGGTCATTTCCTGGCTGTGATAGTGGCAATAATTAATGCCAGAGGTACAGGCCTGAAGCCTGGCAATTTGCTACTGCAGGATTAACTTCTTTGTGATGCTTCACTTCTGTGAAATAACCTTTTACTCCATGAGCACGGATCTCAGTGTGACTGGCTGAACTTTACGACATGAGTCAGGGTATCATGACCATGGCTAGAATCTGTCATTTTGATGATATACCCCATTCTGCATATTTTGTCACAAAATACTTATCTTTGTCTATCAGTATGCTGCACTTGAAAATTTAAAAATGTAGCCCTCTATTCATTACTCCAGTAACGTGTAGTGCTGAGGCAGTGTGGTATATTGCCATAATTTTACCATGATTTTATATTTTTTAAGGAGTTGCTTGAGAATTTTGAAATCTCTGATACTTTTCATTGGTATGGAAATGTAATAACAAGATAATGTGTGAGAGGAAAAGTGTTTCCTTAAGTAAATATTTCCCATTTTAGACAACTACAGCTCCAAAATTCTATTCCTACATTGTCATAATTTGATATTTTTAATTTTAATAAACCACAAAAGCAGTAAATGAATGCTGCTCTTAATGAAAGTTATTGGAGAGAAATATGTTGAACTCTTTCAATGTCTTTTCTTAATTTCTGAATTTATGTTGACTAAAATGTTAATTATCACTAATGCTGCTTACCCTGCTTGCTTAAATGTGACCTTTATTAGCTTGATTAACTATGCTATATTTTACACTGACAAGCTGTTACTGTCAGTTTTGGTTAGATAATTTTATAGTCTCTTACTATAATGTTTTGACATTTACATCTTTATACAGAAGAGATATAACTTTAGGTTTACTTTCTTATTTGGAAATTTTGACCTGAATAATAAACTAAAACTGAGTAGGAGACCAGTTTTATTGTTCTTTAAATAGTATCATGATCAAAGTTACCCTTTAATTTCATTAACAAAGATTAAATATACTATAAATTTCATCATCATGTATATCTACTGCTATTTTTTTTGGTGAATTAAGTGCATAGGAGGTAGAGAATTACAATTGGTTTTAATGTGACTATTAGATGTTGAAATCTTTGTTTCCTGGCAAATGAATCTGCTCTTGCTGAATCTATATGCCAGTTATGCTGATTCAGCAAACACTAACATTCTGCATTTGTTCTGAATTAGAACACAAATGCTATGGCACCATTCTTCTGTCAATATTTTTCAATTAAAGCATATTGTTCCTTATCCTAATGCAAGAAACAGAATACACATATCTTTACCTTACTATTTTTGCATACTGTCTTCCACATGAGATGAGTCTCAGTAGTGTATGACTGGGGACCTGAAGCATGTTCCATTTACGTACTGACCCTTTAAAAGTAAAATTATACTGATCAACTAGCAATATAAATATTGTGTTGATATAAATATTGCAGGATAGTATTTCATCCCTATCATGAATGTAAAGTAGAGTTCCATCCAGTTATCTATAGTAAACACTATGGCTATCATGGTAAATAGGCATAAATCTAATTTCTAGTATATTGAAGTGCAAATCCAAGAGATGATACTGCATTACTGTTCAGGATAGCAGTGAAGATTCTCAAAGGCTCCTATGCTTCTGCGAGTCCATGTAGAAAGTGTTGCCAGATTTGTTGACCCCAGGAGGGTCATGGAATAACAAAAAACTACAGTGCTACAAGAAAACCCATAAGGACAGTGAGAACAATGAGTGACATACATAGGTAAGTCTTAGCTAAATTCAAACAAGACTTTATATCTGAATTCTGTAGCATTTAGAAGAATATTAAAAATAGAATATAAAACACATGGAAGAATGTCTCTCTTGAGAGCATAAACAGTGAGTTTATCATCTAAAACCATGTGTAGTACATATGAACAGTTGAAGAAAAACAGAATACACACTGTTAATTGGAGGAAAAAAAAAAAAGCCAACCGTGGATTGTGGAAGAGGAAATATCTAACTTTTCCAGTTTGTTCAGTATGTCATTATCCATTTTGCATATACAAAAGTGTTTGAATTTTTTTTGATAAATTTCTTTTGCCTATAGACAATCCAGGCCAAACACAGTAGCAAACAGGCTTCCATTTGGGCCTGAAAAATCTTGTTTACCTGAAATTAACTCAGTGATCAAGGGGATATTCATCTGTCTCTAGTTTGTGTGGTGCTGGAAACGTAGTTTATTTGCCGTAAATCTTGAATGAAAAACTAACAGATAAGATACCTTACATTCTTCCACATATTCTTATGGTTTGATTGATTATTTTTTATTTAATGGTTATTCTAGGCATGGAAATTATGCTGGAAATAATAGGATAGTTAGACAATATAAAATTATTTAGTGGGCTGGTATTTAAAAAATATAAAAATAGTTTTAGAATTATCATTTATATTCTTTCAGGGATTACCTGTTTGTCTTGAAAAAAAGACAAAAAGGACCTTACCCTGAAGCAGTAGGTCAACCATATTTATTCATAAAAGTATAACATAAAAAATAAATAAAACAAAAGATGGACAGGAAAGGAAATTTAGCTCTAGACCATATTATATGATTCTCTGCTACTGTTATGGTTTAAGTACTTCATGAATTAATGCCAAATTCTTTAAGATTCCTCCTTATAGAGGCTGACTGAAAAAGTAGGTTTTAATTTTTCTCTTTGTAAATGGTTAATCTTTAATTTATCTTTTAAGAAAAATCTTTTAAGACCTAAGGTTAAGGAAAGGCAAGGTAGATTAATTGAAAAAAGCTACACTTGAGCCTCTCTGAATCATCAGCCTGAATATTGAAGTTACACTTAAACATAACTAGGCAATCACTACAATTCCATATCTCTTTTTATTTGCTTCTTCTGAACTTCAATATTATTTCTTGGTGTAAATTGTTCTAAGGTTTTGGAAGATTCCATTCCTTCCATTACAACACTCAGTTCAAGAAAATAGAGCAAACGGTCACCCAAACTTCAGTTGGTGATTTATGTTTTGCTCAATCTTTAGACTTGTGGTATAGTCCTTAAGATAAGAACATAGCTGGCTAATGAAAGAGTAGATCAACATGTAAGTTAAGATCTTCAAAGTGACTCTGAGCTGAGATTTTTTGATAAGAAAAGCTGAGCTGCTACTATTTTTAAAATAAGCTTTTTAAATTTTGCCATGTTTTTTATTTAAAGATTTATTTGCATTCTGTTCTTTCTCACAGTGTCTCTTCTCCATTTTTCTCTTCTGTTTTATTTTTATTTTATATTATTTTGTTTTATTGGGCTGCCTGCCTCTCTGCCCTACCATCTTTTCCATTTCCTTGCTGATTCTTCATTCTGACAGTTTTTGATCTTGCATTGCTCAAATTCTTTGACTGTTTTTCGTGATCTTTTCCTTAACACTGGATCATGCTAACCTTCAACACTTTCACTATTGATCTGTCTTCCTTTCCTTTCATGTTAAACTTCAGTCTTGCTGCAGCATAATTTTGTATTCTGCTGAAGAATGTATAAAGGGAGTCGAAGGCAGATGACGATACCAGACATATTAAAACTATACATAAGTTGATCTTTGTATCCATTGAGAGTGAATTTTATACTTATAAAGTACAATTTCCTTTTACATACATGTCCACTGGACATAGGTAAAATCTACCAGTGGGATACTTAATAAATTGTAAGTGCTACCTGATAATTTAGTTTTATGAGTACTTTAGAATGTGAAGTGTGCCACTCCTGTTTAATTAAAAATAAAAGTCATTGTCTCAATAAAAGTGACAAAGATGATTACAGAATTTTCTCCAAGAGAAAGAATTGTTTGCAATGAACCATTTCTTGAAAAAGTTGAGATTTCATGGAATTTAAACAGCTCAGTCTATCGATGCTTAATTGTCATTGTCTATATTATATGTCTATTTCAAGCTTAATGGGTGTTCTCATGGGATGACAACATACGTAGAAATAATTGTATACAATGTACATTGTATGGTTGTCATGACATAGTGTGGAAAAAATAAAGAAAAAAGACGTGTACACACAAAAATAATCCAATGTATTTTGCAAATGTTCACTTATTTTCAAGAAGCATACGGAATGCCCTCTTGTCCTTAGGACAAAGCTTAATTTTGAATCTTGAGCTTTGGTGGCGAACCACAATATGTTGCAGGGATGGAATGGAGTTGTGCTTTATATTTGTGACTAAAACAGTGTCATTAATACATCCAAGGGTTTAGTATTGCTGAACAGTACTTGCAAAATATAGACTTTTTCTCTTTCCCACTCTGTCCTGCCCTCTTTTGTGTGTTTGTCTGGGATAGAGTCACTTTTCTCCATAGAAGTTCATATTGTGCTGTATTTTTGATATGTGACCAAAACACTGTTGATAACACTCTGATTTTTTATTTAATGCTGAACAGTGCTTATACAGCATCAAAGCCTTTTCAATTTCTCTCACGGCAAAACCAGTGAGCAGGCTGGGGGTGAGCAGGAAGCTGGGAGGAGACACAACCGGGACAGCCAATTCCAGCAGACCAAAGGGATATCCCACGGTGTATGATGTCATGGTCAGCAATAAAAGCTGGGGGAAGAAGAAGGAGGGGGATGTACATTCAGATTTATGGTGGTGTTTGCCTTTCCAAGTAACAGATGTATGCAACGTAGCCCTGCATTCCCGGAAATAACTAAACAACTGCCTGCCAATGACAAGTAGTGAATAAATTCCTTATTCTGCTTTGTCTGAATGTACTTTTGTTTTACCTGTTAAACTGCCTTTATCTCAACTTATTTTTTTTTCTGTTTCATCCTTCTGATTTGCCTCCCCATCTCACTTGAGGGCAGTCAGCATTCAGCTGTGTGAGGCTGAGATACCGTCTGGGTTTGATCTACACTACCACCCTTTTCCCCAGCGAGTAGCCCTCATGTGGGTAAGAGGCTGGGAGGGGACTCCCATTGACCAAAGGCAAATCCCATACCACTCAATATTAAAATCTCAGGGAAAGGAGGAGGAAGGAGAAACATTTGTGGTTATGGCATTGGTCTTTCCAAGCTTTTGCTGAGGCACTGCCGTCTAGGAAGTACTAAGCATCTGCCAGATGACTGGAAGGGGTGGATAAATTCCTCATTCTGTTTTTCTGCCATGATCAGCTTTTCCTTTCACTATTAAGCTGTCAATCGACTAGTCTTTTCGTCTTCCTTCTATTTTCCTCCTGATCCATGAGAGAGGAGAAGTGAATGAGCAGCTGTTTGCTGTTGGCCAGGTAGGTTCACCACACTAAGAGAACATGAATGGATGAGTTTAAACATTTTTTTTCTGTAAATTTTTGCCTGCCAACTCTGAAAAAGTAAACTACAATTTAAAATTTGTGCTGCATTCTTGAATGGTATTGTTTGTTGCACATTTACCATTATGGGTACATTACATTCCTTTGATTTATTTTCCCACATGATGCAAATAGAGGCTGCTTCATTAGATTCTTCTTTTTCTTCCCCTCAGGAGACATACAGCAGTTCTGTGTATCCAGAGAATATTGTGAAACAGTGCAAGAGTATTTTGTTTGTTCATGATCAGACTGGAGGAAGGGATGTCTGTTAAAGGGAGGAGAACCTTGATTTCTATAATATTTTCATACAGCATTACAGTTTACATCTGTAAGTGACCAGGAAGAGTAAAAAGTTATGGTCGAATTCATAAATTTTCTTATAAAATTTGAGAGGAATGCTATAAATTTAGTTACCAATTCTGATTTGCATGTAGATAAACCATAGGAAAAAAATTGCTCACAGACACTTTTCAGTTTTCAGGCTGATGAAAAGTTGATAACTTATCAAAAAATCACCATTTATATTTTTTTTCTGTCCACCTGAAAAAAAGTTAAACTTTTACTCTTTTCTTGTACATCTAAATTATTTTATTCTTTGTACTCACTTTTATTACACAGTTAAAAATATATCTGCTTCAAATGAACTAAATTCATTTTAAAGAGGAAAATATTATTCCTTTCTACTGGGAAAAATGTAAAAATGAGGAAAAATGAAGGGTTTTTTCAGTTTCCTTTAATTTTTACATAATCATAGAATCATAGAATTTTTAAGGCTGGAAATGACCCCTAAGATCATCCAGTCCAACCATTAACCTACCACCACCAAGTCTACCCTTAGACCATGTCCTCAAGCACTGCATCTACCCATCTTTTAAGCATTTATTTTCTATTTTAGTGCTTTTATTCTTTCATTCTTATTTTGTTCTCTTTTGTAATGTCTTTATTCTGATTGTCAAATAATCACCTATTTTTATTGCATCTCTGTAGTTGATTGGTCAATTGAAATTCCTAGATGTTGTTGTCCAGTTCAAAATTTTCAAGAAGTATTTCTGACTTTGAAGGAAACCTGGTATAAGAAAATGGATTAGCACTGGTAACATATCTGATGGTATCTCGGAGTGGGTGTAAGAAAACCCATTCATTCGCATTTCTCCAGATGGTCAGTCTCCCATGTTATCTATATATATCTTCTCTGTGTCTCTCACTGTGTTCCTCACACCATAGCTGTGGAAAATGTTTAGTAGTCCTCCTATTTTTTTTTTTTTTAGCAGTTCTCATTTGGGAGAGCTAAAATTGCCACTCTTATAATCAGAGAATCTCACAGAATACTAGGAGCCGGAAGAGACTTCTAAAGACCATCCAGTCCAACCCCCCTGCCCAAGCAGGATCATCTAGAGTAGATCACATAGGAACATAATAATATGGTCTGTCACTCAAGAACAGAGAGTAGATTTGTAAAAGCTACACAGACATGAGAGAAGTGACGTTATATGAAAATATTGTGGAATTTTTTTACTCAGAAGCATCTTGATCTTCAAGAACAACTATTCTGTGTCCGCTGTCATACGTTCTTGTTAAAACTATCCATTCTCAACCTACCTTAGGAAGTGTTTCGGGTTGTAAAAATTTGTCTGTCACCTCCTGTGACCATCACAAATGTAATTTAGTTGAGGAGGAAATCTGGAGTTTCACAATCCACTCTGCTTTAATGAACAAAGAGTATAGAAGATGTCTATTTTCCATTACAAATAGGTTCTGTGGAGAATTGAGTAGACTCAAGACATGTGGAAGCTGCCCTCACTAGAATAAGTTCTATAGGAAGTTATTAATCTAATGCAAGTTAAACTGCTTTAAAAAACACTACAAGATAGCAAATGAAATTCCTTACAGCCCAATTCACTACTCACCTACCAAATTTGTCAGTGTTAACTCTAATGGTAGAATCAATACAGGGAGTAATACCTCATGCAACAATTAACTATTCCTTTTTGCCAAATCAGCAGTCTCAGCCTAAATCTCAGCCTAACATGGGTTAGGCAGAAATATAAGGCACAGAGCAATAATCACAAAATTACTCAAATGGGCTGCCAGTCTCTTCATTGTGCTTGAAATTAGATAACAATTTCAAAACAATATTAATGTTCTGGTTACAACAACCTTTAACTATGTTTAACTGCTTGATGAGACAAATATTTCTGAAATATTGTTCAGAAACCAAGTGTTTATCCCAGACTGTTCTGAAAACAAAGTGTACCAATATGGTTAATAATGTTTTTCCTCAATGTTCTTAACAGTAGTCATGAGATCAGTAGTTGATTTCTGAAGTTGTCTAAGAATAAATAAAACCCTCATTTACTTACTATCTGATCTGTAGTAGTCAAAAGAACTCCTAGTACTACATATTTGCTTTGCTAAGTACACTTCAGTATAGAAAATATATTTTATCCTCTCTTCTTATCAGGATTGTGTGAGATCTGAAGAACTTAATTAAGGTCTCAGGCTTCATTTTTGGCAAGAGAAAATCATAGACTGCTCTGCCTTCCCTCATGCAAATTGATATAATGTATTTTTCTTTATATTCTCTTCAGGAAAAAGTGTGCTGCATCAACAAACACTCACCCTTTAGATCACATTCAGAATAGTGATAGCTGCTTGAAGCAGACTCGTTGGTTAAATCTTTTATTAAAATCATTTAATAAGATCGTGAAACTGCATTCCTTTTGCCTTAGCAAATAAAAACTGTCACACAGCTATACATTGTTGTGGGTTGGACTTGAATGGGACTATTTATTTCTAAATTTTGCCTCTTCCCTTGACCCTAAACTTTCTTGGGAATAGCTGTTTGGTCATATATTATTATGGACTGAGAAGCTGGACCCTCACTACCTAAGTCAGCGTTCAATCCTAGGTTGTCTTTCCTGTTTTCCTACACACAGTGATCAGCACCACATTACACAACAAATCCCATCTTTTATGTACAATTCTAGTTTAAAATCCTCTATTTACGTTTCTTTTTGTTTGTTTTTTGAGGTTTGTTTGTTTTGTTTTGTTTTCTCTATGGTGTGACTTTCCTGTGTCTTTCTGCCTGAGATATTAATGTCTAGTCAGAATCTCATTTTAGAGTACAACATTTTTTCCTGCTCTGTGTCAGGCAACCTGTAGATTTTCCATTAATGTATTACCCTTCCCTTTACTTTTTCAGGTTCTTAAAACTGCTAACACATTTTGTTCTTTAAATGGCATCTGTACTAAGTAATAAATAGCAAATTCAAGGAAAAAAACCCTCAAATCTTTACTAATATATAAAGTGAAGTATGCTTCAGTAATATAAAAGATGGAGAGCACAAAGGGAAATGATTTACAGGTGACATAAGGATATTTCCTACTACTTTAATTCTCAGAAACCGCTTCATGTTTTTGTATAGTGTTCTGCTCTTGGTACTTGATAATTCCTAAATCTCACGTGTTCCTGTTCTTGTTTCTTGACATGAGCCTTCTCCATCTTTAGGTAACTTCAGTTATTGTACCTACAGTCAGGATCCTCTAGCTTAGTGAATGATTTCACCATGTATTACTAAGAACTCCCATATCTAATGGGTAATGTCAGACCTTTCAAATAAACCGCTGAGCAAGAAGAAAGAAAATGATCCTACCCTGTATTCTGTCAAGGCTGGATTAAAAAAAAATTAAAAATTCTACACCGAGGAAGGTTTTGGGGATTTTTTCCTTACATAAGTCCTTCTTTAGCTCTTAAGTAAATGATGGCAATGAACTTACTTAGGATCTTGGCTATTTAGTTTCTTTTATCTCAGCATGCCCTGGAAGGTTCTTTTATTTTATTTTTCCTTGTCCTCTTACAGCTAGCTACACTGCCTCCAAGAAGGTAGTAAGTAAGTCTAGAGCAAACCTCTGTGTAATTTGACTGTCTTTAGCCAAAGTAATTATGTACTTAACTACAGGACATATTCTAGGTGATGAGACCACCCAGGGTAATATCAATGAGTAGGTAATTGTTTCCTTCCTCACCCCCTTAACATTTTTTAATTAAATATGCTTTCCTCTTCTTGCCTGCCTGGTTTCTCCTACAGAATTCTCCTAAAGACAAAATGCTAAAACTTTGTTAATTATGCATTGCAATAAACACTCATTTTATAATAGACTCATTAAACTCATAGCATTCATTAAGTGGGTGTTTCATATAAACACCAAATGTTCCACAATACATATTAAAGCTTGGGAAAAAAGGTGCTGAGAAGTGCTTTGGCTAAACAGGCATTTAGACATATTAGCTGGTTCTTTTCAGATGTTCTGTCACAGGATATACTACATTAGCTTCAATACAGCACTTCTCATTTGGAGATGAATGACTTGTAATAAGCATAGATATCTGCAAAAGAGTAAGGTTACAAAGCTGTATATGTTTACGTGTATAGAAATTTTATATATGTATTTTGAACTTCTGTAATTCAGAGCAAATCGAGGTTGTGAACTCAGGGTGGAACTTGGCTTTTATTTAAATAAGTGTATTTTATTATTTCATCTTTTCAAAAGACAAGAGAAAATGTCTCTTACATAACACTGTTTCTTATTCATGTAATCATCCCTTTGTTTTACTTTGCTATTTCCTTTCTTCTTATTTTCTAATATACAGCAATCCTTTTTACTGTCAAGGCTAAAATCACCTTCCTGTATGTCCTTGTATGTCACTGTTGCAAGCTACACTTCATAAATTAGATGTATTTTAAAACTAAGAACAACTGTGCAAAAACATTTAATGTACTGAAAACAAACCTGCTAATAAAAAAATCAAGAATTTTTTCTATAATATAGAAATAGCTGCCCTTGTCATACCAATGTTTCACATTGAATTTGTGTAATATATATTACCTGCTCCTTCAAGTGTTCTTGCCTAAGTGAAACAGAGTATTAATAAAACAATGTAAGACTAGAATGCACTCTTAATTCCTCATTTAGCACTTATATTGAGAATTGTAAGTACTGTTTCTGCTTTTTATTCATATAAAAATAAAAATAAAGTGTAATTTAGTGACAGAAGATTTTTTAAAATTCACTAGTTTCTGAAATCTTGTTAAATATTAACTTGCAAATATCTACCAGCACTTGCTATTCTATTTAGTGCTAGTAAAAGAGTTAGACAGACTAAGGTAGGATTATCCTTTTAGTGCTCTAGATAAATTTGGATCTAGAAACAAATTTTGTAAATGGATTAAATGCTTACTTCCAGAAGAATGGTTTACTGAGCTAAGTGTCAGGACTGAAATCCCCATATTCCTTAAACAAAAGCTTTAAATCTTTCTCTACTTCCTTCCTCTTCCTTCAAAAGGATGAATTGGTCACAATTCTGGGCATTTGTCTCTCCACCTGAGACCTTTGCCTGTGCAGCATTCAAGGTGACTGACAATGTGTGATCCCTGTGGTGCTCACAAATTTTTTTCTCACTCTTTTCTTCCCTCTTCCCCTCACGCCATCTTAAGTTTCCACAATGGCTTTTAACATGGTTTTTCTTCTATGCAGTCTTCATTTGCCAAAGCTGTGGTAGTTTAAATTGTTGTTTAGATAATTTTAGTAGACTCCTCTGGAGATCAAATATCCAAAACCCCAGGCCACTCTGCTTTCATTTTTTGTGAAAGCCATCTGTTAGACAATACATTACACTTCCTTATCTTTACTGAAAATTCCACTTAGTGTATTTTTTGAGCATCAGCATTGATATCTGATGAAAAACCTGTAATTTTCCTTCACTTAAATGAGAGCTTTGGAAGCTCAACACAAGCTAAACAGGAATATTAGGAATAGTAGTATGTGTAGTTCTAAACACTGTGAAACCATCAGGTAGCATTGAAGCTGTAATACCTTCCTGCTGTTTGTAAAGTTCTAAACTGAAAGGGTTTGGAGTAGCTATAGATCTTTGTTTAAGACAATAAAATTCTAATTGGCATCTTTGAATCCCCTTCAAGCTCAAAAAATGCTAGGAAGGCATATTTATTCAGAAACAGAGAAGAAAACTCTAGAAAGGCAGAATTTACTTGTAAATTACAGATAAAAAGAAAAGACTTTCTCTCTAGCCTAGAAGATTAAAATATTATTCAAATTGCTCAGTCTTTCAGAAAAGAAAAATGATGTTGCCACCAAAAGAGTGGTTAGCATTAGTACATTTCATTTTGCAATCTTATTGAAAAATGAAAGCATACTGTAGTAGGATTGAAAGGCAAAATAAAGATAAAATGGAAAGGAAAAGTTGCTAGCAGGAACTGATTTTCAAGCTTACTCGTGTTGTGGAAGCAAAAGTGTTAATTTGATAATTTGTATTAAATTCTAAAACACAATCTCTGTAAAGTGAGGAATTATTTTTCAGTTATATTTTTCTTCAGATCTTTAGTTGATGTTTCCACAGCTGACCGGATAAAAAAATATCCTTCACAAAAAGTGATGTGACCAAAAATCCTTGTAGACACTTTAAATTGGTTTTGCCTACCCTGATAGACAAGGAAAACAAACAAACCTCATACCTCAATAAAGGTATCTTGATCTAACTAGAATGTTTTTACCATCAGGCTAAGTCAATCTGTATATCATAGCTTCTGTTACTAACAGGGGAAGTAATTGTTTTACAAAGGAGCTTAAATGAAAGGCAGACCAGCATGACCTATCCTTGTCATGTCAGGTGTAGGATCTTTAGAGAACTCATATTACACTATACATACTGCTGACAACAGATACATGATTTGTGGATTACATTAATTGACTTGTCCATTAATACTGCAGATGATTCAGGAAAAATTACAGGTTCTTGAATATGTCAATGTAACGAGAGAATCATAAAATGAAATTTCTCAATAGTGGCAACCCCAAATCCTGTGACACTTGGAAGACTTGTTATCAACAAATTATGGATTACAACTGGATGCAAGCATGAGAGAACAACATTTAAAAATATACATCTCAGTTAAGTGGGTGGATGATAAATAACACATAAGCAGTCATCTCTGTGGTCCTGGAAAGTTATTTTGTTCATACAGAAATTATTCTTTGATGTCAAACTAATATTTCTCCTGAATATACTTCATTCACTTAAATGATGAATTAAAGATGACAGGAAGCAACCCTAGTAAGGAGTTATCTTGGTAATTTCACCTAAAATGAACATGCATTTATGTCATCTTGTTTTTATTTTAGGTCTCAGTGCATTTGTCTGGTTGCATATATCACCATCATACTGTTATATTGCTGTTATATTGCTCCAAGACAGCCATTCCTTGTTTTGTGAAGCCATGTATTGGTGCAGGGCTTATTATTCCAGTTTAAGCAATTTCCATGAAACAACTAGGAGTCTTGATAAAAGAATTGCAACAGCATCTGGTAGATGCCAAGTACAAATTCCCTTCAAAGACTGTCTTAATGGTACAAGTGATTTGAAAATTGCCTAAGTCACAAATAATAAGGTCCTGCTTTCTCATTACCGAATATTTCTTTTTCTATTGTGGATGAACGTTTAGGCCATGCTTCTGCAATCATTTCTGAGGGCTTCTGTGGTCAGCAGGAGAACACCTTTAATGAGCTGGAAATTGTAAGCATGCACTTACGGTAGGTAATCATCCACTCAGAATCAACACGAACACCAGTTTAAATTGCTGTTTCTTGAATGAGACTGGCATAGTCAGATAAGTTTACCTCTTGAAAAACACCCTTTATTTTGATTAATAGATCTTAGTTCTTCATGGCTTTTAAGACAAAAATATTTAATCTCTATGTGAACTTTAAAGCACATAAATACAATTAAAAAGAGAAAGACAAAGAGAAACAAGAAGAAGTTTATTTTACTTATTTTCTATTCTCAAAATACACTGAGTATTAGTAGTTGGAAAAAAGAACAGACTTAGTAAAAATGAGGCTCAGGCCTATACACAGGAGATAGTTTTATCTCTGAAATAAGTTACAGTATTGAAAACTAGATGGGCACTACTATCCCTACTAGCTCCTTTCTACCTTCAGTTTTGATTTCACACTACTGAATCCATAATGCTCTGACCTACCATCATAAACCTTTTAAGAGTTGCATTAGTTTCTTTTCATTCTTGGACTTCTCACATGTAATTCCTAACAGCCAATGAATAAGTTTGATTAAAGACTTATTAAAATTAGTTGTCACATATATCTACAGCTGAAGTCATTATGTGATAATATGATTTAACTGTAGTGGTTGGTTGTGTTTGTCACTGTTATCCTCATCAATGCCCAATCCCTTTTTGCTCAATAATTATTGGGATTAATCCATCTTTTTATGGAATAATCAGTCTTTCTCACAGAAAGACAGCATGACTTGAATATGGTTTGCTACATGCCTGTTGTAAAAAAGAATCAGTGTCACAAAATTCAAACCACAGATTTCATATCTTTTGGACAAGGTCTTTTCCACAGGAGACAAGTTTCCCTCCATAGCAGATAGGTATTGCCACTCCAGACCACTTCCCTCTTGGGAAGGCACAAAACCTGCAGTGCCAAAGCCCTGACCTTGCAAAGTGGTGGATCCACTCACTTCCCTCACTCCTTACAATGCTTCTTACAGGCATGACTTTTTGAATTACTAACCTTGGGCATCTCCCCCTATTGTGATGAGATCATGATCCTGAGATCCTCATCCTGTATTCTGGCTTCCAGTACAGGGGTCTGCAACCCCATTACAGTGAACTTTTATGTGATCCTTTCAAGAACCAAGAAAGACTTTTTGACTTAAGGTAATGTTTTTACTAAAGAGGTTCTAATTTTCTTTGGGTTAATAGAATGAAAGTCACTGTCATTGATGATCTTGAGACATTGTACCCCACAGCAGAGGAACATAATACTGTTTATAACAATACTGTCAGTTTATTAAAATGTTATCTGCATCTTATCACTTACAAGATAATATCACAGGGTTTTCAAAATTGTATATAGTTATTATCAGAAACTTTGATTTTCTGAAAAAGGGGAAAAATCAGGTTAGCTCAACTAATACACACAGTCCCTAATTACAGAAGTAAGAATAAACACAAATTAATATTCTGTTTTGGAGAAATCTTTTAAAGGTGTAGAAAAGCATTAGAAAAAACAGTATACATTGATACTCTATCAGACTGACACACAAACTTTCTAACATAAAACTTTTAGTTGAAGCTTTTAGCTGAAGCTTATAGCCTATTTTGCCTATGCAGTAACTTAGAATCATAGAATCATAGAATCATCAAGGTTGTAAAAGACCTTCAAGATCACTAACTCATTAGCCCTACACCACCGTAACCACTAAGCCAGCTCCTTAAGTGCCACATCTACCCATTTTTTAACATCCCCAGGGGCAGCTCCATCACCTCCCTGGGCACTACAAACACTTCACCACTCCTTTGGTGAAGAAATGTTTCTTAATATCCAATCTGAAATTCACCTGTTGCAACTTGAGACCATTTCCTCTTTTCCTATCACTAGTCACAAGGGAGAATAGGCCAATACCCACCTCACTACAATCTCCTTTGGAGTAGTGATAAGATTTCCTCAGCCTCATCTTCTCCAGGCTGAACAGCTCCAGTTTGCACAGGCTCTCCTCGTAGGAACTGTTCTTCAGACCCCTAATTGACCTAGTTGACCTTCTCAGGACTCTCTCCAGTACCTTGATGTCCTTCCTGTACTTAGTTGCTTGTTTGATTTTTCTCATAAAAGTACTCAAATGCTTTTGGTAGTATGTTACTTTTTTACTCTCAGGAGTAAGGAAAGTAACATGTGTTAACTTTTTGTGGGATATAATCTGTTAAAATCATATGCTTTTATATTAGTTTATAGTGGCAGGGATCTCTGGAGATCATCCAGTACAATCCACTTTTTAAAACAAGGCCAGCTTTAATTCTAGGTCTAGCTTTAAGGTTAGATCAGACCCAAAGACCTTTTCAGATCTTCTTTAGAGTGTCTCCAAGGATGGAGATTCCACAATCTTATTGAGTGTCTTATTGTTAGAAAATAAAAGTAACATCTAACCAAAACTTCCCTTGTTTCATCCTCCCATATTACCAATAATCCAGGTTAATTCTTGATGCCTCAGTCAACAGACTATATTTATTTTTTCTCTACACTCCCAGACACTTACATATTTCTGGAACATAGTGAAGTCCGGTGTACTCATTCCATGGAGTAAAAAGTCCACTATTCTGTGCTATTCTCCTGAGAATAAATCTCTTTTAGATTTTTCCTCTCTTTACAATATAGCAGAAGACTAAGAAAGAGGAAGACAATATATAATCAAGCCCTACAAAACCTGGTATGTTAAGAAACTATGATAATGTATTGTACTGTCAGGTTTCTTATCGATCCACTTAAAGGGACATTGACCTTTAATATTAATGTGCTTAGCTACAAATGTCAATGGAAAAGACTATAATACTTAATCTTCAGTGACATCAAATGTACATGTCAACTGTGAACAAAACCACAGACTGTAGTGAAGAAATGCAGCCTTAATCGCATCACATACTTGTCAGGAGGCTCTTGCGATTTGCTATTATGAAAAATGAAGATTAAGAGTATTACCAGGCCAAAAGGCTACTATTCTTCATGGAAAGATATTACTGTAAAAGAAAAAAAAAATTAGCTTTTTGTTGCAGACAGGAAAGGTGGTTCAATTATATATGTTTATTTCAAAAGATTAATATCAAGATGCTCTTGATATAAAATGAGAAGCACCAGCATGATACTTTACAACAATAAACAGAAAAGTGCTTATCAATTGTTTCATATGCCTGGAATTAATTTTCTTAAAATATAAATTATAAGGCATAACCTTTATTCAGAGGGGATGATGAACAGAAAAACCATTATTTGTGCACAAACCCACTGTACAAACATTTTTCAAGAGTTAGAGGTTCTTCAGAAGTCGAATTTTTCTGACTGTGCTCAGTGCAGATGCCAGGCAGTGAGGTGCTGTAGGGGTGGCCTCCATAAGAAGAGAGGGTTACTCCATGCCAGACACAGATGGTTCCAACAGACTCATCACAAGGAACGGCTAAGTACAGCAGCTGAGCTGGTGATGTGTCTGGGAGAACTTATTCAAGAAAGGGCAGAAAATAATGAAGGAAAGTTTGGAAATGGAAGGAAAATAATTACAGAAAGCATGAGAAACAATCCCATGAGAGAAGGTGAGAGAAGAGGGAGGAGAAGGAGAGGGCTACACTGAAGCAAGTAAAAAGTGTAAGAAAGAAGGAACCAGAGAAACTGTTGTGTACTGACCACAACCCACCCTGACCACACAACACTTTGTGCAGGAGTTGTAGATTAGTCTGGATTGAAGTTGAACATCGGAGAGTGGGCATGAAAGGTCTTTCCTCTCATTCTTGCCTTACCTTACCTTTCCTTACCTTTCCTTACCTTTCCTTACCTTTCCTTACCTTTCCTTACCTTTCCTTACCTTTCCTTACCTTTCCTTACCTTTCCTTACCTTACCTTCCCTTACCTTACCTTACCTTGCCTTTGCCTTTCCCCTTTCCTTTTTATTTTCCTTTTCCCTTTCCTTTTCCTTACATGTAACTTTATTTTTCTTATTTGTTCCTCTTCATAACAATATATGTGTTTATATATTATTATTTTCTAAAGAGCCAGTAGGAAGATAAAAATATTCTCAGTGAGCAACATCTTGTTTCTTCTTACAGAAAGACTTACCAAGTACTCAGCTAACAGTACAAGGTAGTCATTCTCATCAAACAAGAAGATAACACTGCTCAAAAGTTCTAGGTCAAGGTAACAAAGCAGACAGATGATATTATAATGGTAGCTGGAATGATACACAGGGGTCACATCCAGGTCCAAAAGCAAGGGACAAGTGACTCAGATTCACCGATTCCCTTTGTTGGAATTGAAGTGAGACAACACTTAAGGTCTGTGGATAAACAAAGATTCTTATTTTATAGTAAGGCTCATTGGTAAATAATTGGGTAGTAGAAGGGCTTATAGCTCAAAAGACTGGGAAAGGGAGAAAGGAAACACAGAAGAGGGAGAGAGAAAGGAGAAAGAAAGAGAGAGAGGGCACTGCTCCAGGTCCCACCACTGATTCAGCCAACACACAGTGGAGTCTTTCATTTGCAGATGCAGCTCTTTTTTTTTTTTTAATTTTCTTTCCCCCGGGTACATTAATCTTCTCCTTTTTGTGTTTGTTCTATCTTATCAGGGCAACCTGCTCAGGGGAGTTTCAGCTCAGGTTTAATGCCTCCCAGGTGATGTGCAGCATGATGTGAGTAGAAAATGACATATATATTTAGCATGTACTCCTTTGTGTTCATTATCATATTTAGGGGTGTGACTTTAATATCTATTTCACAGTTAATGAAGTAAAAGATCTTAGTCCAGGCTTTTGAAAATCTGTGTTGAAACCACCTGTTTATCCCATATTCTCTAGCCAAAACAGGCCCATCCTGATGCCTTAAGGATGCATCCTTCCATGTTTATCAAGATGGTCTGTCCTGCTGCCAGGGGTGGCAGTTCAGCGTTTGGGATTCAATTTAAAGAGTTTTACTCCAGGGGTTTTGCATCTTGCAGGTGTTTGACATGTGCCTCAGACAGGCTCAGGGGATCTTCACCACATTCTTTGAGCAAACAGTCCTATGGTCCGTGGTGGGGGGAGGGTCACAAATCATCTTCAGTGTTCAAACTATTTGTTTGGATCATTTGTTCTTCCAGCTGGTCCCTGACAACAGTTTACAACCAGGTGAAACTTCAGGACACTGAAAATTGCTTTCTACAGAGTGAACTGGACAGTTTGAGAGGTGGCATACAAGACTTGTTCCAGGCTAAGAAAAAGAGTTGGCTGCAAGATGGTTCCCATCTGACAATCACAGAATAATGCAATCTGTTCAAGTACAGCAGTGTTTCAATGTGATATTCATAGCCCACATATATTTCAAATGACAGCACTTTTTGGACAATTACATTCAATGTATCTTACTTCAAGAAGCTACTTGCAGAAAAGTTTCTACATCACCTATTCTTCAGCCATTGTTCTGAACCAGTATGTTGTTATGACAGCATAGGTCTTAGAATGGATGACATGAAGACACCAAGTTTAAAGTAGCAAATCTAATTTTCTCACAGTAGTACCATGAGTCATAGTCTGTTATATGATACAATACAGAAAAGATACGAACCTAGTGCAGGGAAAGATACACAATCTAATTAACATTATTTCAAATGTTTCTGTCATTCCCAATAAAGCAAGACATAGACACTTATAAAAGCATTTAATGATTTAATAATCCCCGAAACTCACAGCATGAGTTTGTTCTAATGCTTTCAATCAACTTTTTTAAAATGTTGAATCTCTGATAAACATAATTTGACAAAAATAGAGTCAAAATGAAAATTAAATTCATAAATATGTACAAGAACAGTTTTATTTGTTATACTGCTGATGTTATGCATGCAAAAATCAGAATTACTTTCAGACTGTAACAGACAAATGAGGTTGTTAGGGAGACCTATTAGACTATAAGAGAATTATTAGAGACAATTATCCACTTACTAAATAGACTGTGGAAGTCTGAAGTATACTCAAGAATAATTTCTTGTTTTCCCTAAAAAGAGGGTGTTTTTCCTCTGTTTTGTAGTCACTAAAGCTAGTCATTTCCATTCAAGGAATGGAAACTCTAGTTACATCCTAGAACCATCACTTTAGTTAAGATATGCAATCAGTAACATTATCGCTAAAGGAGCAGGTGCTCAGTTTTCCCCCTGAATTCAGCAAGATTCAGCGCTCAACATTTCTGAAAATATCCATACTCTTTGTTGTATAAGAGATAGAGTAGGCACTGAGCTTCACAACAGCTTTGAAAATTTTGGGCTGAAGTGGAACCCTTTCCTTGTCATAGACTGTAAACTTCCATATTCTGTCACTGATTCTTTCTATCTGTGTAAATCTCAATGTTCAAAGACTGAAATTTATCTGAGCTTATTGAACAACCAGAAGTGTAATATTGTGTTTCATTCATTATATCTATCCTGGAAATCAGCTGCAGGGGGGATATATCTGTGAGGTATGGGAATAGGGGGAGCAGATTCACTTATGTTCACTCTATTGCTTTGCTGCAATAGCATCCCCCTAGCTATGATGACAGGACAAAAACCAACCAAAAAAACCCAAAAAACAAACAAACAAAAAAAAAAACCAAAAAACCAAAACAAACCAGGGTTGTGTGTTTTGAGACACACAACCCTGAAACTGCAAACAATGTTTTTCAACACAAAGCATTGAAGTGAGTTTGAAATGAATTTTTAGCAGCAGGATGCATGAGAATAGACTTCTACTCATACAATCTTATGCACAGGCATAATTGTTCATAAATTAGATATTCACTAGTTAGTGTGCCTCTCTGGAAGCATCTAATGGGAAACTTGATTTACACTCTTATTCTGACTCTCAGTGTGCTTGCAAATTCTCCTTTCCTAGTTTCACCCTGAACAATAATGATAAATAGAACACTGAACCAGGCAATCTGAAATACATCAGGGAACTGTGTTCTGTTGATTAATATGTCATCTTTTCTGAATCTTGAAAGGAAAGGCAGGTTTTGTTTTCTGTCTCTCCCACAGAAGGCTACAATGGAGCTGACATATGGTTCCACTTTGATAATTCAACATTGCTAATTATTCCTTGAATGTGGCATTTCCTATCGCTTGGCAAATCATTTAGTAGTAATGCCACATATTCCTGGCAGAAAAAAATGTTGTCACAGATAGTTAAAATATACTAAAGTCAATAGCATGTAAAATGTCCTTCCTTTTCTAATTTAGTGGTACTTATGAATACTTTTTGTCTGTACCTGCAAGGTAGATACTTAACAACAGTTCTGCCTTTTTTTAAGAGCTGAAGTTAATATAACTAATCTGTGGTCTCTGAATACCTTTTAATAAATATTACTAGGTTGAAGGTGGTTTCAGTTTTCAACCTCATCTGTCCTGCAGGTGCTCTAAGGTAACTCCTGATCCTTCCACAGGTTAAACCATCTCTCAGAGCAAACAGGTAAATTTCTGTAAACTGTATTGTTTTGAAAACTTTTAATCTAAGCTTCAGTTCATATTCACTTATTGACAGAGTTATTGTCTGATACGCTAACGGAGCGATGGTTGAACAAAACAGTCTTACGCATATTAGTCCTCTTGTGAGATTTCTGTCTGTACCAAGGAGTCAGATGACTTACCTTAGGTTGAGTTTTCTTTTAAGCTATTTATAATTTTTTCTCTCTTTTACTTGTTGCACTTCATACTGAATCTCAGACTTTCATATCATCAAAACCAAAATACTGTTGTAAACTTGTAAACTTTCACAATTGTCTTGATCTGCCTTTATTTTTTTGTATAATCACCCGTGCTTGCATAGTAGAGTTTGTCATTTAAATAATTTAGACTTGATGCCCTTTTCCTTAGTGTGCTACTAGGACAGTCTGTACCTAGAACCTTGTCCATCCTTCAAGGAAAAACTCACTTCATTTAAATTTTTACTCCTACCTCCTACCAGCCCACCCCATCTTCTTCCCTGTCATACTTTAAACTTTGAATTGTGGCTATCACACATTCTGCTTTCTTGATGTCTGTTGCAATTATTCTGGTATTTTTCTTTCTGCTGTTCCAGAGAATTGGAAACATCACTGTTTGCCTTTCTAAGAATCTTAAAGGCAAGGACATTGACACGTTCTTTTCCAGTATTGTTACAGGCAAGAACCTACTCCAGAGTAATGAGCACACAGTGTAGAGCAGCATTTCAAAATGCTACAGCTAGAGTATCAACAGCTGCTGTGTACACACTCTTGTCTGTGAAGCTCTTCAGCATTTCAGGACTGGCATTTCATTGCAGCCTTGCAACCATTTCTAGAACAATATTTTGAACATCATCATATTTATTATTCTTATTCTCACTTTTGCCAGTTCCTTAAGCACTTTCCAAACAGAGGAAAACAAGCACAAACATAATTGTTTTCGAAGCAGTTTATTGCTTCATGTTTTTGGGGATCGAATTATGTTTGCCACCAAAACATTAAACAATGATCTTTGCCACTTACCTTAAGTCAGATTGAAATAATCAAAACTAACAGCCTACAACAAACTGCATATTGCCATATCAGACTTTTAGAAGTAATAAAAATTGAAATCAAGTAAGAACCAATAAATAAATTTTGTTCAGCTTTATTCAGGTTACTTGAAAATGTACAAGTTTACCTTTGAAGCAATTACCTAACTGTTCAAATAGCACCTTACTTTTCTCTGTTCTTTATTCTTCTATCTTTTGAAATATCTTTAATTAAAGCAATTTAGCCATGAGATTATTATCTAAAGCTGCTTCTACTTATTTTGTTTAGAGAAGTCACACAATTCAAGATTGGACTCCATAAATGCAGCTCAAGGCAGTATGCAGCTGTGCTGCCTTTTCACCTGTGTCCACTTTTGCAAAAATATCTGATTGTGTCTTTAATGTACCAAAAGCTCAGTAAATCTAGGTTAAGTCCCGAGAGTCTGACAAGTATCAAGCTGCTTGCTGAATTATACAATCCATTGACTCTAAGAATACAGAGTGATCAAAATGGAGAGAAGTGCATTTGGGAGCATGTGTTGCTTCAGATAACGTTAAATGAAAAGCTAAAATTCTTTCTCATGTTCCTCCTCTTGACAAGCCTGTACATAACCATAATTATCACTGTCATTAACTGAATCATATGCACTTATTTCATTTTACAGTTCTAAAGGATTCAGAAGACAGAACCTTAGAGTTCAAATCTTGCAGCCTCTGAAAATATATGATTTACAGATGTATGTTTTTCTGACATTGGCATTTCCATATGCATGCTAACAAGAATAACAACAAATAATTAGTTCTAGTTCACCACAACTCTTGACAAGGCCACAGCATATTAGTATATCATAAACTTCTATTGTTACCATTTTACAGTCTCACAAGGGAAGAATTCAATGTGTTTCATCTACATATGAAGAATAAAGAGTGTCACCATGCAGAACAAGGCAAAAGGCTGATTTCTTGAAAATTAGGCTTTACAAGAGCTATCAATTTATATACTTACATCTGCTACTTCCACAAATCTATGTGTGTGTGTGTGTGTATAACATGCTAGATTCTGCATGAGTCAGTTAATGTTTGATTTTCTTTGTGTTGCAGAAGATAACAGTGTCAGCAGTTACACCATGACCAAAGTGCAATACAGTATTTGCTGGCCAAACACAGGTACAGTTTCTCTCAGCTAGTCATTGTCCTTGAAAAGTCAAAATATTCAGTTGTTTCTTTCTCCTTCACAATAATTAAATAAACAAATAAGCAACTGAATTAAATAAATTAATTTTAAGAACTATTTAAGGTGATAATTAAAGAAAAGGCTTTTAATTTGGGATAGAATATTCTAAAATTATATTAAAAGAAACTTTCCTCTTCCAAAAGAAAAATTAATTCCAACATAAAAATCTTTAGCAGAAGGAGAAATGTTGAAGTAAAAGCAAACCTTGACTGTCTGCCAAGGACAGATAAAGAATCTTTTTAAATGCCTATTTCATAAAGGTTTTAAACTTACTAAAGTTCTTCATAGTGCAAGGGTGAAAATAATGTGAAAACGCATGATGTAATAATTCAGAGTATATTTCAATTTTATTTTTTATGCCATCTCCCCCTATTCACTAATGATCTTGACTTAAAAAAAAAAAGGGTAAGAGTGAGAAAACTTGCGTTTGAGGTAATAAACAGTTTAATAAATGAATAAAATGTAACAAAACAACAGCAACAAACAGCAACAACAATAATAATGATGATGATGATTGAAAATAAATACAGTAAAAAGAGAGAAAATACAAGAAAATAAATAATGCAAATGAAAAACAATTGCTTATCACCCATTGACTGATAGCCATCAAATTCCTGAGCAGCAATCCCCATCCTCTGGACAGTTTTCTCCAGTTTCTATGCTGAGCCTGGCATCATATTGTATGGAATGTCCCTTTGGCCAGTTTGAGTCAGCTGTCCTGGCAGTGCACCTCCAACCTCCTCAATGACAGGGTATGAGAAGCTGAAATAGACCTAGACTTAGTGTTAAGAACCACTAAGCAACCACCAAAAANTAATGATCTTGACTTAAAAAAAAACCCTATTTGTTAAAATTCAATATTCTGGAATTAAACATTATCCCTCTAATTTTTGTGTCAAAGTTTTGGGTTTTTTTTTCTAGTTCACAGTGACAAAGCAGAGCAAAAATAAGTCACAGAAAAAAAAAACCACACCCTCAAAAAAACCTCCAACCCGCATAAGAGATCTATAAATAAATGAATGCACAAGTGATCATAACAATTTCCAAACATTAAAATGTATTTATTATTTATAAAAAATTGAGAACTAGAGTTGAAGAATCAGGCATACATTATTCTGTTTCTTACAACCATAAATCAAAGATTTGTACTTTAAAAGATACCAGAATAGGCACAAATGCATACACAGGCACACACATATATATATAAATCTTCAGCTATCAATAAAATAAGATATACAATTGTGATTTTTTAATCTCTTCAAACTCTATTGAAATCAATTTTTCAGGAATTTTAGTAGGAATCTGAAATTGTTTATCATGCAGAGAAAAAATCTTGAGGACACATTATTCCTGCCATCTCTGTGTTCACAGATCCCCGCAGGAGGTGTTTGGGCATGCACCGAACATGACATCCATGCCTACATAGTATAGCTTTATAACATGGAGTACACAAAACTTTGTGCATGAACACTTTAATTTTGAATTCCACAATGAGTCCTCGGCTGTGTGCTGAGTATGATAGTGACTTTATTGTGAGGCTAATAGCATCTAATGACACTACTTTCATATTCAAATTAAACTCAGACTGAAGAGTTATGGTTATCCCCAGATGACCATTAAGCACCATGCAGCCACTTGCTCCCTTACTTGCTCTGGTGGGGTGGGGGAAGAGAATCATAAGGGTAAGAGTGAGAAAACTTGCGTTTGAGGTAATAAACAGTTTAATAAATGAATAAAATGTAACAAAACAACAGCAACAAACAGCAACAACAATAATAATGATGATGATGATTGAAAATAAATACAGTAAAAAGAGAGAAAATACAAGAAAATAAATAATGCAAATGAAAAACAATTGCTTATCACCCATTGACTGATAGCCATCAAATTCCTGAGCAGCAATCCCCATCCTCTGGACAGTTTTCTCCAGTTTCTATGCTGAGCCTGGCATCATATTGTATGGAATGTCCCTTTGGCCAGTTTGAGTCAGCTGTCCTGGCAGTGCACCTCCAACCTCCTCAATGACAGGGTATGAGAAGCTGAAATAGACCTAGACTTAGTGTTAAGAACCACTAAGCAACCACCAAAAACAGTGTGTTATCAACATTACTCTCACCCTAAATCCAAAACAACACTATACCCACAACTAGGAGGAACATTAACTTCTCTGAAACCAGGACAATAAGTTAGAAACCAGGTACCAGAACTTATAAAAAAGGAAATTGCCATTTTCCTCAAAAGAAGTGATATGATAAGTGAAAACCCTTGCAAAATACACACGCCTTTTAACAACACCTTCTAAATCACTCAGTCAGTACCACTCTTCTAAGCTCCCTGGACTCACAAATCCATTTTCAGTGACAGGCAGTCCCTTTTATTATAACTTTATTTTTTCTTCCTCTGTTCCTACATTTTTAACTATTCTAAAGTTCAGGGTTCCAATGTGTATGCCCTCAAATGAAGACAATGAATATATTTGGCACTGGCTGTGAGATTATCAGTATGGACAGGTAAGGAGAATCAAGTCATGATTACAATGATTAAAGTGAAGTCAGTGGAAATCACTCTGTAACATTCAGAAAAATGGACTTGGGACCTTATAATTTTTTATTTAATAATAGTACTAATACCCAACTCATTATAGTAATCTGTAATATTGACAGACTTTTCTCCTTTTATTTTTAATTTTTGTCCTCAGTTGGTTGTGTGTGTTTTATTACCTGGTTTTAGGTTTTATATTGATTTTTTAAATTATTTCTTTTTTAGTGGTGTGCTTGTTTAATTTTCATTCCATCATTAAGGAGAGAAGAAACGGTAGGAAATGTTACAGGGCAGAAGCTTCTCCCAGAGAGAGAATTGACAGCTTAGTATTTTATAATTTGCTCAGAGTATATTTTAATCTTGGAAAAAGTATAATTAACCTTTCTGAAGATATGATAAAGTCTGAATTCATTGGGTTTTCTTCCCTGCCTAAAATGTAGAATTGGTGTATTTAGTATATATGCATAGATGCTTTTGTTCAAATAGTCTGCACACCGCAAGTTGATTTTCTCCAAATATTTTTCCTGAACTGTGATGATTGTTTCTTTGCATGGAGTAGCACCTCTCTGATGTTCTGATATCTCAAGAAACCTTTCTGAATCAGTGATAGAGAAAGAACAATATTCTAATCACTGGGCAGTAATTTACGATCAATTTCTCTATTACTCTAAAAGGTGTATTTTAGGATGTTATAAAATAAATAATTTGAACATTTCCCAAGTGTTCCTGTACCATGAAGTTTTGAGTATCAATATTTTCTTTCTATTAATAAATATATAAGTCGAGGAGCTAGGTGAAAGAAGTGAGATATTACCAAGCTATAGCATTAAAAAAAACCCCCAAACTATACACATGATTAAATGAATATTTAGGTTTTGATGCAGTAGTGGTGATTTGATAGAATGACAAACACTAAAGGTACGAGCAGCATAAATACTCCAAAGATAGCTTTATTTTTTCAGTATCATCACAGTTCTATCATCTTTCTTACTAACCTTTCGTATATATTCCTGATTAGAAATCCAGACATGTTTTACTAGGAAAAAATGAAAACCAATATAATTTCATAACTACCTGAAAGGAGGATCAGTTCTATGCTTGTTAAAAAAATAACAAAGATCATGTTATCCTCAATACAGGCAGAAGTCAAAAGTTTAGTTGCAGAGTAAAAACTGAAGGTGTTTACATATAGAAAATCATTTTTTCAGTGACTTACTCTTTTTGTTTAAATCTTTTTGAGGTTGACTCTTAGCATAGACACATTTCTTGGCACTATTCAGAATTAACAATATTCAACATCATGCAATTTGCCATTAAATCCAAATGCAAAATCAAGAGTTAAATAGATACAATGTTTGATAAACATCAAAGAAGAAAACTGAAAGACAATACAGGCTGATGGGGTGATGGGACATGAACACATGGCGGTATTAAGTACTACCAGAGGAGAATTTAATGCTTGCATCACCTATGCAAACTAGGGTAGATCTACCTACATCTTTGATAACATTGAACCTGCAGAGTTTCTCTGTGATGCTGATTTCCATGCATAGTGCTGGTCACTAGTTCAGGGAGGGGAAAACAGTTGTTTTAAACATCTTGATATACAGATGTGTGGACTGATGGGTAATAGAGGGAGTCGGAGCTCAGCATCTATGAAATGACAAGCCAGCCAGGATAGCTGTCCTCTTCCAATCCGTTCTTCATTTCTAGACTGGAGGAGGCACTAAGGGACTAGAGGAAAATGTCTCTTGCTAAGACCCTGTTCCCAGGCCTTTACATGGGGACTGTATGGTTAGTTGGCCATGATACTTTACCTAATTCTTTCTTATCCAGTATAGCTAATAAATACCATTTTCATCCAGAATGAATAATGAACAGATATACAGACATATAGACATGTAGACATATAGACACTACAAGCCCTCAAAAATGGATACTAAATTTCTTTTAAGAAATCCATACTACCTACTGTGCTAGTGAACATTATAGAAAGCCACGTTGGTAAACTGTACAGATCAGTCCTAAGGACCTAATTGTATTCAGTTTTTACTTAACAGAATTGAACTTGTTTCTGCATACTCTTGCTAAAATCTAAGGGAAAAAAAACCAACAAAGAAACAAAATTAAAAAAAAAAAGAAACAAGAACTGTTTGGACAGATATTGTACAGAATAAGACAACAAAAATGTATAGAAATTAACCTATTATCTTGTTTTTATGTGTAACACTGCTGATCCAAAAAAAAAAAGAACTTCCATTAAGGACAGCCTTTAGGGACAAGTTTTGAATATATAACCTGAATACAAACCACTTAGGATCATGCATATTTATCTCCATTAATGAGAAAATAAGTGTTCTATTAAATGACATTCATTTTAAATGGGTAAGTCTCACAAATTGCGTATCTTAAAGCCATAATTAGGATCTATGATTAGCTGAGACATTTTAGAAGAGGTAATTGAGGAATCAGCAGAATAGAAAAGATATATATCAAGATTCAATAAATGAAACACCTTGTTTGCACTAAAGCCCTTACACATATAGCAGGGCTGTTTTGAATTTATAACATACTTCCAAATGTCTTGAACACTGGAGGTATAAAACAGTAGCTTTCAGTCTCTTTTTATGGCATCTTATATTTCATATATAGAAGGAGAATATATCAACTTCCAAGAAAGCAAGAATGACGTCTTCGAGCCCTTACAGTGTTCTCCTGGCATTTTAATGCAGCATATAACTTGGCATGAAAGTGCCGGCTTTAATGTTCAATTATTGCATTGGGAAGTGTTGAAAGAAAGCGATGAAGTCATCATTTCCTTTTGTTCATCCCAAAGTGTATCAGAATAAATACATTCTGACCTGGATTAAATTGAATCAAATTGGACCATGTTAAATAGTATCCAGGAATTAAACATGGTAGAAGTCATTTTAGGAACAATAAGAATGCATATTGTATACATTCTCAGAAACAAATTAAGCTTTTGAAAATAAATGTTTTAATTTTACTACTAAGTTTCCTGTCTTTTCTTTTTGTTTTTAATGCACCAAAATGTAGGGCTTTCATGTACATTATCACTAAGATGTGAATTATTTCTTACATTTCTTCCAACTAGCTAAATTTTCATGCTTGATTTTGAAATGTTATGCAATGATCAAAATATAGAGAGATCTTAAAAACAGAAGTATTGGCACAAATATTTCCGTGTTCTAGTTTATTTTTTTAATATATGAAGTTTCAAATTTAAACTTAATTAATTTACTAGTTCATTTAATAGTTCGTATTTGGTTCACACTATTGTTATTATGACTGTTCTGTGAAATCGGGATTTTCACCAATAACCTCTAATATTCTCAGATCAGAAAGCAAGACCATTTTAATCCACTTATGCCAAAAATTCCTGTATTAGAAATGATTCCATGAACTATACAGACACTATAGACAAGATTATTTTCTTCTCCTCTGATCTAAAACAAGTATAAAACCAAGGCAGATAAAGGTGATGCAGGCTCTGCAGATGTTACTTTAAAATGTCCAAATAACTTTTCATATCCCAGGAAGTTTCACAGTACTGAAGGTGACCTAGCACATCACTAGCTCCACTCCTGAAGGCCACAGAAGAAGACCTATTTATTCCATTAAAACTCTCTTGCTATCTAAAGCCTTTGCTGTAATGAAGAGCTATTCCTGCTTTGAAAAAGGAGTTTAGGACATGAAAAGTACTATAGGTGATCTGGATTCCCTTTTATTTACTTGATAAATATCCTCTGTGAGCATGCATGAAAAAACAATGTTGCTTTCCAAAGTGTTTTAGCATTAGGGCTAAGGAGAAATACAGTTATCCTAGTGAGTCTCAAAGTTTACTTCGTAGTGAAGGAGTTCCCCTGTACCAGCCACCTGTAAACAAAGCTGCTTTTATTCTTTCTCCCTTCGAAACAATTTTACCTTTCCACAATCATACTTCCTGTGTTCTCAGTGGAATAGAAACAGGGTTGTGGTAATTCAGGAAAACAAATGGGACATGAAACTGAGGAAAATGTAAGCATGTTTAGAGAAAGAAAGCACCAGAGTTTGGCTAATTTGCTGGTTTTAAAATAAGAGGGGGAAAATTGAAATGCTTAATTTTAAATGGTAATTTCTCACATCAAATATCATTCTGGAATAAGCTTAGAGATCTCAAGCTGAGCAGGTTCTTCCTTTCTTACAGAATCCCATTTGGGGGGGATTTTTGTATGCACAATACTGCAAAGGTCAAAGAAGGAAGGAATCAAAAAGTACCATATGCATGTCTTTGGGATTGTCATTCTTCTAGACCAAAATAGAAATCTCAGTAGATAACTCCAAGTGTGTGGTTATGTAATACATCTTAGCTGAACAGGGTAACAGCAGATTGAAATAAAACCACAAAATTTGCCTTGTCTCTTGAAATGAATGATCATAAAATATGTGTTCAGAACTGAGGAACACAATGAACTTTACAAATGGTCTGAACACTCAGATACCAGCTGATTAAACCCTGCTTCCCTTCTGGAAGTAAAAATGATAAAAGGTGAAATATCTATCATTCTAAGTCATAGAGAAGACAATGAGGAGAGATCCCTTGCTGGACCTAAACTCAAACACAAAGAGGAGAAGCCTACACAGGGTGGAAGCAAGGGCATGTATCCTGGGAGGAATACAGAGAAACTTTCTGACCAGCCAGGGATCAGGTCAGGAAAGCTAAAGCCCTGATAGAATTAAATTTGGCAAGGGACTTCAAGGACTTCAAGAATTGTCATTAATAAGAAGATGAGGGAAAATGTGGCCCCATCTGGAATGAAACAGAGTAACTGTTTACCCAAGATATGGAGAAAGATGAAGTACTCACTGGTTTTTTTGGGGCGAGTCTTCACCTGTAAAGGCTCTAGTCACACTGCCCTGGTCACAGAAGGCAAAGGCAGGGAGTGTGAGAATGAAGAACTACACACTATGGGAGAAGAACAGGTAAGACATCTGAAGGTGCTGAAGTCCATGGAACCTGATGAGATGCATCTGCAACTCCTGAGGTAACTGTCAGATCAAATGGCTGAGCCACTCTCCATCATATTTGAGAAGTCATGGCAGTCCAGTGAGGTTCCCACTGAATGGAAAAGGGGAAACATAACCTTTATTTTTACCAAGGGAAAAAAGGAAGACCTATGGAATTACAGGCCAGTCAGTCTTTCCTCTGTGTCTAGAAAGATCACGGAGAAGATCCTTCTGGAAACTTTGCTCAGGCACATAGAAAATAAGGAGGTGAATGGTGACAGCCAACATGACTTCACTCAGGACAAGTCATGCTTAAAAAATTTTATGCCCTTCTGTGATGGGGTTACAGTGCTGATGGAAAAGGGAAGACCAACTGACATCATCTACCTGGACTTGTAAAAAGTATTTGACGTTGTACTGCACAAGATCCTTCTCTCTAATTTTGATTTGATGTATGGAATACATTGTGAATAAGGAACTGGATGGATGGTTGCACTCAAGTTGATGTGAGTGGCTTGGTGTCCAAGGGGAAACCAGCGTTAAGTGGAGTCTGGGGGTCAGTATGGGGAATAGCACTGTTTAACTTGGAATCATGGACAGTGAGATTCATTGCACCCTCACCAAGTTTGCTGATAACAGCAAGCTGGGTAGTGCAGTTGACACAGAAGAAGAGATGCCATCCAAAGGGACCTTTGCAGTCTTGAGAAAGAGAAATAGCCCCATGCAAACCACATGAAGATCAAGTGCAAGGTCCTGCACATAGGTTGAGACAATCCCAGGCACAACTACTGGCTGTGAACATAATGGGTTGAAAGCAGTCTTGAGGAGAAGGACTTGAAAAGTTAATTGATGTAAAGGTCATCATAAACAACCAATGCACACTTGCAGCCCAGAATGCCAACTGTCACCTCTGCTGCATCAAAAGAAACATTCCAGGAGGTTGAGGGTTGTGATTCTGCCCTCCTGCTCTGATGATATACCCCCCACCCACACTCCCTCACACCCTGCCTCCCCAGAGTAGTGTGTCTCCAGTATAAGGTTAGGTTTGACTAACCTAATTAACCTAATAGCCTTTTACAAGGATATAACCAAGTGGATTGATGATGGTAGGGCAGAGGATGTGGTTTTCCTTGGCCTCAGTAAGACATTTGACACCGTCTCCCACAGCATATTGGTGGATAAACTGAGGAAGCGTGGCCTGGAGGGTAGAGCAGTGAGGTGGACTGAGAGCTGCTTGAAGGGAAGAAGCCAGTGAATTGTCATTAATAGGGCAGAGTCTGGCTGGAGGCCTGTAACTAGTGGAGTCCCTCAAGGGTCGGTACTGGGACCAGTACTGTCCAATGTATTCATTGATGACCTGGATGAGGGAATAGAGTGCACAGTCAGCAAGTTTGCTGATGACACCAAGCTGGGAGGGGTGGCTGACACACCAGAAGGTTGTGCTGCCATTCAACAAGATTTAGACAGGCTGGAGAGCTGGGCAGGAAGAAATTTAATGATTTACTGAGATTTAACAAGGACAAGTGTAGGGTCTTGCATCTGTGGAGGAACAACCACAACTACCAGTATAGGTTGGAGACTGGCCTGTTGGAGAGTAAGTGAGAGGGACCTGAGGGTCCTGGTGGACATCAAGATGTCCATGAGCCAGCAATGTGCACAAATGGCCAAGAATGCTAATAGCTTCGTGGGGTGTATTAGAAGGGGGGTGGCTAGTAGGTCGAGATCCTTCTTCCCCTCCACTCTGCCCTGGTGAGACCACACATGGAGTATTGTGTCCAGTTCTGGGCCCCTCAGTTCAAGGACATATTGCTTCTTGAAAGAGTCCAGCACAGGGCCACCAAGATGATGGAGTGGAACACTTTCCTTCTGAGGACAGGCTGAGGTAGCTGAGTATCTTCAGCTTGAAGAGGAGACTGAGGGGTGACCTCATTAATGCATATAAATATGTTAAGGGTGAGTGTCAGAAGGACAGATGCAGGCTCTTAGTGTTGGCAAGTGATAGGACAAGGGGCAATGGGTCCAAGCTGGAGCATAGGAAGTTCCATGTAAATGTAAGGAAAAACTATTTCACCGTGAGGGTGACAGATCACTGGAACAGGCTGCCCAGAGAGGTTGTGGAGTCTCCTTCTCTGGAGACATTCAAGACCAATCTGGACAGGTTTCTGTGTGGTTTAATCTAGGTGATCCTGTGGACTAGATGATCTTTCAAGGTCTATTCCAACTCTTAAAATTCTGTGAAAGAGGGTTGAAGCACATCTCCTATGAAGTCAGCCTGAGAGTGTTGGGGTTTTCAGTATGGAGAAGAGAATGTTCTGATTAAAACTTTTGGCAGCTTTCAGTACTTGAAGGAGCCTATAGGAATGTTGGAGAGGGATTGTAGTGATAAGACAAGAGTGAAATAGTCTGTGGAATCAAACTGGAGAGAAAGAGGAAAACTTCAACCTAGGCTCTGCTTGACTGAAATAATTTCCTATTGGTTAAAAGAAAGGTGAAAAGGATAATAGTGACCATTTTTTTATTTTTTACACCCACACTGCCCTGCAATCCCCTTTTAAGAATAATTTTCTCTTGTTAAAAAGACGGAATATGTGGGAACACAAGGAATACTTTATAAATGAAGAATTTAATTTTTCATATTACTTAGCTATGGATCTTAGAAAGTTTTGTCTGTTTTTTTCTAATTTAATTTATAAAACTTACTGAAGAATCTCTGTACCAATGAATTAGTACCTCAGTTACAGGAAGTGAACAACATCTAAAAACTGTCATTAAGATGCTATCAGGACCATTTTGACTATCCCATGGTTCCACTGACAGGAAGTTCTGTCTGTGAGATACTCTTCTCTTTTCAATATGTAGCTTCAGTAATTAGAAATACTGAGAATGAGTTGTTTATAATAATAAAGATAGATTAGCTAGCACTTGTTCAGTACAGGCTCAGTGGGCTAAACTCATATGAAGTGAGAATAATTTTTGGAGAGCTTCTCTTGACTGATATGGGAATAGTTATGTTCCCATATGTGGGTCATTTCAGGAACATTCAACATTAACGATATTTTTCATTTCTTGTTTTACAAAGTAGTGTGGAGGTTTTTAATAATATTTAAAAACTCCTTGTTGTCAACTGATTAGTTCATTTTGTGCACTTGTATTTAATCATCTGTTACCAATTCAGCATGTTATTTGATTTAGAGGAAGCCAATTATAATCTGAATTTTAAAAATTCCATCTTCTAAAATGTTGTCTTTAAGTTACTTGAGTAGAATGACAGTTCTCATTATTCTTTCTGGACAAAAAGAAGACACACAGCTTTTTGAGAGTATTTTTTTCAGGATCCTGTTTTCATCATTAAATTATTTGACACTAAGACATCATCCAATTCTAAATGAGAAAAAAATATATATTCTCTTAGACAACACAGACTGTAAAGGACAGCAGTAAAGATGAATTTTATGTGAAAAGGTTGAGTATAAACTTTCCTTTTCAAAAGTGTTAGAAGAATATATCAAAATAAGATCAATCAGTTGTCATCCTTAAAAAAACCAACAAAGTCAGTAGTGAGATTAATTTCCCATAATTAAGACTAAATTGCCTCATATTTATAGTACATGGTAAGAAATAAAAAACTAGCATATGTTGATGTATATAAATCTGGGATTGGATACTTTAGTTGTACTTGAATTTTTTTAACTATTTTTAAAAAGACAGTCTAGTGCATAGACTTCCCACATACATGCTCTTGGCAAAGCCCTCATTAAAAACTTAGAGGAATTTTGAATTTGCTTCAGCAGTAATACACCAAAATTAATGTCGTCTTGTATCCATTTCAGTGAATGCTACCTTGGCTTTCTCTTTGAAATGGAAATTTCTATGCTAGTGGAGAAAACAGCTTTGTGAAGACAAGATAATTTTATTCGAGTTTGATTATTCCTGACATCTGCAAAGCAAATTACTGAACAAGACAGAAAATTGATCAAATACATAAGTGTATCAAGTACTGTATATCATGCAGGTTCCTGGTTTTCTGAACCTGGCTTCCTTTTCTCACTCTTGGTTGGAACTACACAGGGATAATGTCTAGATCAGACTGCAGTCCCTGTCATCCTGTTAATGTTAATCAACAGAAAAATAGCTGCCAATAGACTGGTGGTGACTTTTTACTGAAACTCTGTCCTGCAGAGCCACCGTGAGTATGACACTCGCTGCCCTGAAGTCTCACTTCTAGCACCATAACAATGATCATTTAAGTCCAATATAGAGATTTCAGTATTAGGATAGATGATTTCTGGAGTCATTTAATACAAGCAATCCATGATAAAATGTAATTAGGAATCAGTCAGTTAACTTGATCAGCTGCAACATCTAGTTCTACACAGGCTTAACCTCCCTGATTAATCTTTCTGCTCTTAAGCTCAGTGAATCTATCATTTTACTGAGTTTTCATGATTTTCACAGACACTCAGAGGTTCAATAGCAGGATTATATCTCACTTCAACAAATAAACACCTCAGAGTCTCTCTCCTGATCTCATTGAGAAATAAGAATGATGCAAATATGAAAATGGTATAAAAACTAGTAGAATTATTATATTTAAATATATTTCACCATTTTTCTGAAAATTCTTACAGCTGAGCTTTGAAGGAGAAACTGATACAGTGTAACACAAATTTTACATGAGTTGAAACAAAGATTCAGGAACCTTTCATTAGAAGTTGCTTACACACAGAGAAGTTATCAGGGAAAATTCTTTTAGGAATAACCAACAGTGCAGACAGAGGGCACCTCTTCCTTCATACCAGTTTCTCTTTCCAGCAGTTTATGTGACTAAAGCAGAATTATTTTTACATAACTAAAATGTTGTTCATATGTTAATAAAAAATGAATAGAGAATCTTGTGCAAGAGGGCAATTTTTAGCCATAGTGGAGCTAGTACTTGGTATTTCCTCCTAGAACTAGAGCAAACATGAGTTGATCACTACTGTCCATTACTTTGGGATCAGTGAACAAACCTTTCATTATGTATCTTCCCTGTAACACTTCCATAACTTTTTCAAAGAGTCAATGATATATCACAGCTCTTAAATAATTTTTATGTTTTTTTCTCCCTAAGTAAATAGTGAATGATGAAAGAATCAGGGATACTGACTGAAGGAATCTTGTAGTGTCATACTGTTGTTTTATTTTTTCCCTGTTTCTTAGGATGTATTGTATTTATTTATATCTTCATAAATGCATATCCAATTTTAGTATACATTGTGATACGTACAATCTTTTAATTAAACTTTTATGTTAAATTCTAAATAGAAATATATTCTCTTTTTTTGAGTGTCATAGTTGAAATGGGCTCACATCTTGCCATTCTGTGATTAAAGCTGGTACTTATATACTGTTTCTGTGGAAGAAGTGCAAACAGGAATTCATGTAAAAGTCTATTTGTACAAACTGAGATCAGCTTGTAACAGCTGTTGCCACTTTCTGATTTATTTCTGTAGTATTAGTTCTTTTTCTAACGCATCTTTAAGTCAATACATGCAAGTTAGCTAATGGGATATAACATTTGCAAAGGTAACTTTCATATTATTACACCTGACACCTTGATGTCAAGCATTTTATGGTGTTTGTATTTTGTCAACCTTCTTAAAGTGTTGTAAATAAGCTTTTTGTGACTGATTAAATATGATATACAAATCTCTGAAATTTTGAGTGTATCTATATGTTAGCTCACTACCTTCGGTCTCCCAGCGTCTTCTTTTCCGACATCTATATATAGAGTACGTGTATATACATGAGGCACCAAAAGGAGGTATCTCTCAGGTGGATCACCTCTTTTCACCTAAATGACAGAGATAAAAAATTGAATGTTGTTCAAGTCCAAAACTTGAAACTTAAAAAAATGCTTGGGTTCAGCAACAGTTACTTATTTACCAAACATAATTATTCTAATTTTAGATATGTGGTTTCTCAATCATTCTTTAAGGAAGGGAAACAAAACACCAAAATTGGAAAGCTCCAAACATCAGTCCATCATATTTTCTGTGACAGATGTTTTTTGTCTGCCTGTCAATTAGAAAAAAAATAATATTTTGGTTTGACACATCCCCCTATATCTGTTATTTGCTAACATCTTTCCACATCTGGAGAAATGTGAGCAGAAATTACAGATGCAAGTCAACTGCCTTATTGTCCTTTCAAGTCAGAAAGAAGAAATGATCCACTGACAGTTCTCACTGTCCCACCAATTTCTTTTTCACTATCAAAAATAGAGAATAATAAACCCAATATTGGATTTTTAATGCTATGTAGTCACTCTTGATTAAATCAGAAAAAAATCTTTTTTGACTGGAATTACTTTTATTCCAGATTTAGAAGTGTTGCAAAGAATAGTAGACATAAACTTAGCTCCCTTAGACATAAACTATAGCTCCTTTTGATAGCTCAGCTGCAAGAGCAGAGGACTGTAGAGGTGTGGCCCATGGGAATCCTTAGGTCTCTGATTTGACTCTGTCTCAAAGGATACTCTCAGTTTTAGTAGGTCAAGAAAGGTCCCAGTAGGTCAAAAGAGGTCCTTCTCCCACTCCACTCTGCCCTAGTAAGACTGCACCTGGAATATTGTGTCCAGTTCTGGGCCTCTCAGTTCAAGAAGGACATACAACTCCTGAAAGAGTCCAGCACAGGGCCGCCAAGGTGATGAAGCGAGTGGAACACCTTCCTTCTGAGGACAGGCTGAGGGAGCTGGGTCTCTTCAGCTTGGAGGAGACTGAGGGGTGACCTCATTAATGTTTATAAATATGTTAAGGGTGAGTGTCCGGAGGATGGAGACCGGCTCTTCTCAGTGTTTGACAGTGATAGGACAAGAGGCAATGGCTCCAAGCATAGGAAGTTCCATCTGAATATAGGAAGAAATTTTTCACCTGATGGAAAGCAGGTGGAAAGGTGATGGATCACTGGAACAGGCTTCCCTGCATGGTTGTGTAGTCTCCTTCTCTGGAGACATTCAAGACCAATCTGGACACGTTCCTTTGTGGTTTAATCTAGGTGATCCTGCTCTAATTCTGTGAAACTCTGAATTTCTCTACCAATGTTTAATGTTCAAGTAAATATTTACAAGTGAAAAGATGACATAAGGAAATACAGCATCGTGTCCATGATAGCAAAGTTCTATATATGATGAAATTGTTGTTAGAATGATCCATAGGAATTAAAGGACCTGAATGAAGACAAGTAAGAGTGATATTGGATCAATAGACTGCTGTAGCTCTGTGGAGTGATGGGAGATGCTGATGGGCCTATGGATTTATTTTTCATGGAAACAAAATAAAACTATCAGTAATACAGATTAGCAGAAAATCTAATTTGTTTTCTATTATTTTCCTTAACTCTGTGCCATTATCCATCAGGATACTATCTTATACTTTCTTGTCTTTAAGTCTTTCTTACACTCCTCTCTGCCTTTTGACTCCATATTACCAACCTGTACCCTGGATCCTGGCACTTCATCTATATATGGTATGTAAGAATGAAAGTGAACCTGTGTCACTACATCCTGGCTAGCTAAAGTGCACTCAATCAGTTGACAGTTCCTTGGTGCATATTCTCTTGACCATATGCTTTGTTGCCTTGCATGTAGAAATTGGAGATAACATTGCTGTGACAAGTCTTTTCTTAGGAATTTCAGCTCATTTTCAAGGAACTACTTTGCTTCAAAACTTCACTTTTACTGAAGATCAAAGAGAGATCAAAGTCCTCTATCTTGTACAAAGTTTATCTGAAAAAACTCCTCATTTTCATCAGCCCTCTCGTTTGCTACATGTGTTTGCATGTCTTCTTAGATTTACCTTTTGTTTTATTGAAAGAATTTGGATGATAATAGTAAATAATAATGTCATCCAGTGACAATTCCGTAACAGTAATGTATTTTTTTTTCTGCTTGACTGGGAGCTAGATTCATATTTTAAATTACTTGCTGATTATTTTTATGGTAATCCGAGTTTGACAAGAAGCCAGATAAGTTTCTTCTCCTTTATTGTTAAAAAATTTATACTTATACCTCACCAGGAAGTGTATCCCTTTTGGTAGTGAATGACTGACTGATTTAAGCAATTTTAGACCTGTTACAAGGTATTGCTATAAAATTATTTTCTTCTATTTTGTTCTAGGAATTTCTAGATATTTCAAACATAATTTGTTTCTGATCTGAAAGCATTTTGTAGGATTATTTAATATCCCTCAAGAAGAAAACATCCTAATTATTTTTTTCTTGTTGAATATTAAAATGAGGTAAGTACTTACAGATGATACAATACTTAAAGTTCTTAAAGTTCTTAAAATCTCTTTAGTTCTTCTTACAAAAATGATACATTTGCAAACAAACTGGTAGAAAAATTCATTATGATTGGAAATACCTGTTGTGAACTGTGAACTCAGAACAGAATATGTTGCAGATATAAAAACATTACCTTTCTTTACTTCACAGTAGGCTTAATTTTAAATGTTGTTTGTTATGTCATAAACAGTGCCAACATTCTTTGTTTACTAGCCGGTAATGATTTAAACCAGCTTGCTAGATAACTTGCCTGGAGTTCTTAATTCTTACTTTTGTCCACTCACATAATTATGTCGTTATCTAGAGTTTAATAGAAAACAGCAACATTTAATTAAAACTGTGTAGAGTGATTATTATTTTGATTAAACCTGGGTTAGGAACCAGCCAATTTGTCTACATGAGCTCAGCATGTCTGGTTTTCCTCTAAAAGCCTTCATTAAGGTCACATCTGCTTCCCTTGACTCCTTCATCAAAAATGACCTTGGTGTTTACTCTGTTTTATGACCACAAAATCTCCCAGTGAAAAAGCCCTTCAATCTGTTTACAATTACATCCTTTGGCTCCTGAATATTTCCAAACTGTGGATCAATATGCAATTCATCCTAGAGTAAAAGTCACCATAGCTACTGAAGTTATCTACTGATCTTGTATCTTTTGTCTAGCCAAAGCAAATTTTAGAGGACTAATGCTAAACTTTATCCTATTTTTTGCGAGAGCATCAGGACATAAAGAACTATGGGACTAAAATACCCTGCTGTTGTATCACATAAATCTCTTCTGTTACCCTTTAAAGGTTAGAAATTGCATAAAATGTAACATAAGCATCACTGATGTACTAATATATCCTAGAATGTGCGTGAAGGGAAAACTTTGCACTCATTGAACTTACTTTTTATATATATGTGACTCAAGATCTTTAGAAAAATAGATGGGAAAAATCACATAGCAGCCTTAAAGCTGCTTAAATAAAATAATCCTGCACAGTTCTCATTCTTATCAAGTCCTTCTACTACAAAAAAACCCCACAAAATCACCTTTTCTTCTCCCTCCTCTAAACTAATCATCCAGCCAGCCCAGTTTTCACCAGATATTTACAAATTATTGCTTACATCATAGAGTTACAATGTTCACTATCCTACTAAGCTTTTGTAGAGTTCCAAGCAGAAATAAAATTGTTCCCTTTCTCAGAATTTTCTGTTTCTATTATTTATACCAGCAATCTGAAAAGTTAAGAGTGGGTGGACTTAGGACTGTTTTTATCAAAATGTAAATGGATCTTTCATTAACCGGTGATTACTCAGAAGTGAACAAAAAGGGAGTTTTATGCTAAATGAGACTTTATCACGGCCACCTTAGTCATTGCATCAATATAGGGCTACAGGATTTCATTAAACATTTCAAGATATAAAAACCCACTACATTATTTTTTAAAAAGTCATTAAACCCACACCTGAATCACATGCAAGTGCTTATACAGGGACTAGAGTTTTGAAAACTTAAAAGAACAGTGTACAAACCTACATGTTACTGTTGTTGGTTGCTGAAATTCCAGCTCAACACTCATCAGGACAAACAAAATCTGTCTGTGGGTTCTGTCTCTCAATGTACAAACTATCAACCTTGTCTAAAAACTAAAAGGGAAAACAAATAAACAAGCAAATGAAAATAACAACATTGACTGGAATGTAACCATGAGACTTATGCATTGTCCTTGAACAGGATTCCAAACTTGGCCTGGTGATCCGAAGTCAGTCAAAATGTTTTGGCACAGAAAATATTGCCATAGATCCAAATTAGAGCAAAGGAAAAATTGTGTTGGTGGGCTCAGTGCTGAAATACTGTGGGTGATAAGCATCATTTGCTTTTGCCCTACACACAACATTAAACAGTTTATGTATTTATGTGGGTTGTGATGAACGCTCATCAAAACCAGAGAGAATTGCATAGGCTTTTAGTCAGTGCTTGTTCTTATGCTCACTTTTTGCTTGACAGTGTGTCAAATCATATATAAACTAAAGAATGCAATAGTATCTATGAAAGATGAAAAGTCACCTGAACTCATATGATTCTTGTTGAAATCTGCAAAGTGTCTGTGTTCGCACCAGCTTATTTCATATTTAAGATTAACATTATTCTTACAGGAATTTAAACATGAAATTATTATCAAGATTCACAAGGGCAAAAGAAATATATCACCATGGGGATCACATCTGATTTTGAAGATGAAATTTTCTGGTGTTCTGCCCAAATTTTATTTGAGATATTTTTTGCTTAAAAAAAACCCCTCTATAATCACACAATTTTCTCTCCAAGATTTTTGATTGCAAGGGTTAAGTTTTGCACCTTCTAGAGAGTTCTAGAAGCTGTTCAGTTGAAAACTGAAAAAGCAGTTGTAAACTGATTTTCTAATTTGCTGTTTTCTATTAGAATGGGTGTAGTCAGTAAGTCAAGAGAGGTCCTTCTCCTCTATTATACTCTGATGAGACAACACCTGGAATATTGTGTCCAGTTCTGGGCCCCTTGGTTCTAGAAGGACATAGAACTCCTTGAGAGAGTCCAGCACTGGGCCACCAAGATAATGAAGGGAGTGGAACACCTTCCTTATGAGAAAAGGCTGAGGGAGCTGGGTCTCTTCAGCTTGGAGAAGAGGAGACTGAGGGGTGACCTCTTTAATGTTTGCAAATGTGTTAAGGGTGAGTATCAGGAGGATGGATCCCGGCTCTTCTTGGTGTTGGCCAATGATAGGACAAGTGGCAATGGTTCCAAGCTGGAACATAGGAAGTTCTATGTGAATGTAAGGAAAAACTATTTCACTGTGAGGGTGATGGAGCACTGGAATAGGCTGCCCAGAGAGGTCGTGGAGTCTCCTTCTCTGGACACATTCAAGACCAACCTGGACACATTACTGTGTGATCTAATCTAGGTGATCCTGCTCCGTCAGGAGGCTTGGACTAAATGATCTTTTGAGGTACCTTCCAACTCTTAACATTCTGTGATTCTGTGATTCTGCTAGTTTGCCACCAGCTTGGGACTAACAAACAGGGAGGTTATGAATTAGTTCCTAGAGGAGACTGTCTTAATATTCTGAGTCAGCCAATATGCCAAATACAAGTCCTTTGTTATCTAGGATGCACAAGATCACTGAAACATAGACATTGAAAGGGGTTTTGCGAGATCATCTAGTCCAACCTTCCCCACTAAAGCAGGAACACCTAGAGCAGGTTAAACAGGACTGTGTCCAAGCAGGTTTTGAATGTCTCCAGAGAAGGAGACTGCACAGCCTCTCCGTGCAGCCTGTCAAAGTGCTCTGACACCCTCAAAGCAAAGAAGCTTTTTTTCTCATTTTCTGGTAGAATTCCGGTATTCCAGTTTTTGCCTTTTGTTCCTTGTTCTGTCAGTGAGCAGCATTGATAAGAGCCTGGCTCCATTCTCTTGACATCAACCTCTTATAAGCATTGATGTGATACTTCCTCAGTTTTCTTCAAGCTAAAGAGCCCCAGCTCTCTCAGCCTTATAGATGCTCCAGTCCCCCGGTCATCCTCATAGCCCTCCACTGGAGTCTCTCCAGTAGTTCTTCGCCTGTCTTGAAGTGGAGAGTCCAGAATTGGACACTTCCATGAAGATTCAGACAGAAGAATGTGGGATTTTGACTGAGCGGTAAACTTATAACAGACAGACTATAGCAATGACTGGAGAATAATAAACACAGTGGTTTAAGAAAGTGTTTCAAGGACATCTTAAAGGCATGCTTTGCTTGAATTCAACTTAATAACCAGCTTCCGGGAGCTTCTATTCAAAATCAGGCCTTAGATAGCAATGATAATGGCAGAAAGCTTAAATTTCTTTAGAGAGCATGAAGTCATACAGGGGAAAGTATGCAAGAGCATACCCTAGAAAAATACCTTATTCATACCCTGGGTAGTGCTGTGGATCTCACACAACAATTTACAGTTATTTGTTTATCTATGAGCAGGTCTCAGCCATCTCTTCATTATGACACTGCTATCCTCTTCTCAACAGTAAATTGAAGTATTTTTGCCAAATAATACTCTGCAATCTGGCAGATCAGCATTCTATATTCAGCTGGGGCAGTGTAAACATTTCATAAATGAAAGTAACTATCACAGTTGCAAAGCTGATGGGGAATCTAATACATCATTGTAACAGGGACCAATCATATGCAATTTGCTACTGGTATCATAGACCAGTATTTTCAATTGCTACGGTAATTTTAAAAACAGTCTTGGGGAAAATAGTAAGTACAAGGCATTTCTACAGTTTCAGTGCATCTTTCTTTGGGGTAACGTCTTTATACTTGCACCGGATGTATTTAAAATTAAAATTTGCAAGTAGACTTGATTAGGATGGGGTTTTTTTAATTTAATTTCAATAAACTCCCAGAAAACAAGGCTTTCAAACAAAAAATATTTTCTTTAAGACATGGAGGAAGAGGAGGAAGAAGAAGAGCTGGAGGATTAAAAATATTAACTCAAAATATTTTTCAGTCCTTTCTGAACATTTTGGCTGAAGAAAAAAACACCCATCCAATTTTTCTCATTAATTCACCAGGAACATCTGGATCACCGTTTATCCGGTTGAGTATCCTTATTGTCACACTATAAAAACTACTTGTCCACTTAAAAAGACTGGAATTAACCATTTTCTGTGGTTTCATTTCCTCAAAAAGCCTCAACTAAAGGGAAAACCAGATAAATCCACAAACAAAATTAGTGAGAAGCATATTTTTAAGAGAAACATTTTAAATGCACGTAATGTAATGAATATACTTGATCATGCTCTTTGGGAGTAGGTGCTTTCTGAGAGTTATCCTCAAAGTCACTCTATGCATATTTTTATCTTACCACAAACTAACATCCCTGAATAATCAGTTGTATTTTATGAGCTGATCAATAAGTCAATTCACTGGTAATTCAGATGGAAATAAATTCATGAGATCATACCGTATTTAGTAGATTTTGTGTTTACCAGTTGTGACTTTCCAGTTTGTCTGCTTTGTTAGGAGGTAATAGTGTCTCATCAAAAACAAGCGTGTAATGCCTGCAGATCCGTGTTTCAGTGCATGAATGACGTACCTACATAATCATGCATTTAATTTGAGATTTTTCTGTTAGTTAACTTGAAGGAAAAGACAAAAATATCTGGAAACAAGGCTCACGAATCATAAAAGAAATTCTATATTCTTTCATGATGGGTTTATTACTTTGGATACACTGAATGGAGTATTTGCAAAAATTCCAACTGATCTTTGAACATAGTTCCATTTTAAAAAAAATCTAAACCCTACATTTTAAATTACAAAATACCAATAAAGTCTTTAGGTTTCTATGTTAACATCTCCAAACTTAATACCTGGATATATATTCATATTCATAATGCATTGTTCTTTGAAAAAAGTTTTACTAGAGATGGCAAAAAGCTGTTTGCCTCTGAAATTATATCTATCTTACAAAGACTAATTGAGAATGTTCATGACAGGGAAAAAATAGCTGAATTCCTCTTTTTAAGGTCTTATTTCTACTGAGTAGAAATCTCTTACATGATGATCTAATTTATTAAGGGTTTTATTAATTATGTCTTGCTTAATGACCCAAATCTCATCACTGCTGACTACATCTTTTCTTAGGCTGAATCCAGCAGTGTGAGAAGGAAAGGAAGGGAAAGGAGAGCAGAGGAGAGGAGAAAGGAGGAAGGATCAATATTCAGTGAAAGTGAACATGCAGTTTTATGTATTTTGATATTGACGATTCCATTAAAGTCAAAGCAAGTCCTGTGTGAGCAGGTCTGAAAAGTGGTATGGAAATCTGCTTTTTCGACAGACAAATTCCGTAGGACAAATAATTTTACATGTTATGAATCATTGCTTATGTAGCCACAGACTTTCAAAAATTCAATTCTATGTGGTGTGTGAAAGGCTTATCCAGTAGAAAAATGGAAAAAGTTATGAAAATAAACCAATAAATAGTGATTATTGTAAAATGATAATTTTGTAATGTACAATATTGAAGTTTAAAATTACTCTGAAGAGTTTACCAAGTTTGTATTTATTTCATGAAGTAAACTTTGGATATAAATAAGCTAGCTTTCATGTAATAAAGCTTGCTCCTGACCTTCAACCAAAGAGATCTTTACAAGCTTATAAATAGATATATATTAAAGAAACACTCCTCTTTATCTTTTGAAGTGCCACAGGAGAAAGAATGATGAAATGTTTCTATTGCTGGGTGACTTATAAATCTAATTTCATTGGTAAAGCCTGGTTAACTGTACAGAGACATCATTGTAATGATTTCCAACTGGATAATAACATTTGAGAAAACAGATTTATTTCTCATTTTAGTGAAATAATTTTTGTGAGCTGCATTTCAACAGAACAGATGGTGCACATTGAAAAATAACGTTGTACAAAATAGGGGTTGTTTAGCCTTGACAATTTAAAGTGAGTATACACACTCATTTTAATTTTGATATTCTGACCAAGATCATCCATTTCAAAACTGGCAGCACTGAGATGAAATGCATAGGAAACTGTATGTATGTTGCTGTTCTCAGTTGTGCTGCAGTATAAATAGGAATAACATTATTTTTATTTAATCTGTATTTAAATTTAGTTGCTTTGGCACTTACTGTTCTAGAGGTAACATTGTTTGATTTGGTCAGATTAGATACAAGTATCATAGCTGTTTCTCCTACCAGCTCTAACCTTATGCATACCTTACTGCCTACCATTGGAGGGTCCCTCTGCTTGGTCCTTACATGACAATATCACCCATTTTGACAGATACTTCTTTTTCTGTGACCCAGTTCCACCTTTTGCCATGGATCCTAATCTGAACTAAAATATAAAGATACCTTCTGAGCTCTTTAATAATTAAACAATAAAAACCAAAACCACTAACAAACAAAAAGAAACCCATGGGTTTCATGAGTCACAGACTCACTATGATTGAAGGGGACATCATGAGGTTTATAGTCCAACACCCTCGTGCAAAGCAGGGTCTATACTGAACTCACACTAGACTACTTACAGCACTGTCCCTCTGGTTCTTGGAAAGTCTTAACAATGAAGATTTAGAATCATAGAATGTGTTGGGTTGGAAAGGAACCTTTAAAGGTCATCTAGTCCAGCCACACCTGCAATAAGCAGGGACATCGCCACTAGATCAGGTTGCTCAGAGCCCCATCAAGCCTGACCTTGAATATCTCCAGGGATGGGGCCTCCAAAACCTCTCTGGGCAACCTGTTCCAGTGATCTACCACCCTCATAGTGAAGAATTTTTTCCTAATGACCAGCCTAAATCTACTCTTTCCTATTTTAAAAGCCATTACCCCTCATCCTATTGCTACTTGCCCTCATGAACAGTTCTTCCCCAGCATCCCAACCTCTCTGGGCAAACTGCTCCAATGCGCAGTTTTCCTTTTGGTGACACCTTTTTCTCATTATATCCAGTCAGAACTTTCCCCTGTATTGGTGCATGACAATCGTTTCTCATTCTTCTGCCATACATGTCAGTATAGAGCTTGAATCTATCATGTCATAGTGTCTTAATTTCAATGGAAAATCAAAGCAATGCTTTGGGATGAAAACAAAGATCCATTAACCTTTTATATTTTCTGTTTTTTTTTCCTTAATCATATGCCCAGGAAAGAGCTCAGGTGCAACCTATAGTGATATTTCCTCAGAATATTCCCCACTCCTCCAATAATTTATGGGTTGGGAATTTCCTAAGCAAACAGTGATATTTTTTCACCAATTTTGTTTATTTACCTTTTCTTCCTGCAACAATCTCTACAGAGCAGCTCTAGCATGTGTGAAGAAGCAATTCCTTTTGTTTTCAACCTGACTTCTAATATAGCCACTTAATGACCTATTAAAAACTGAGAATTCTGAGAGGCTTTGAATGATTTTTCCCATTTTCACCTTTTAAAATTTTATTGGACTCTATTGGATAACCCGTCAGATGTCTCTCTTCCAGCATGGGCTTCTCAGTCATTGCCCATTCTGAGATTCATTCCTAATTTTTCTGCCTTTCTTAGCCATGCTAGAAACTGAAAAGTATGGTAAGAGCACCAAAACTTCACAAACTATTCACATATTTGTGAAGCAACAGGTTTTGTTCACCATTTCTGAATGTATGAAATAATACTGTTTTGTTCTCTGTTCCTGTCTTTATAGGCCCCTTTGGCACTGCTGCAGTGGCACTCCACAAAAATCTTTGGGATAATCTAAGAGTCCAGCATTTTCTATGTTAATTCAGGACTCTGGGTACTATTATATACCTATGATTACTATTTTACATTGACCATCTTTGAAACTCAGAAACTATTGTATTGTTCAGTAAGTCTCATGAATTCCTCTCAAATACCTTGTGGATGGTGTCTACTTATTCCCTGATGGATTTTAATTTAGGGCTTTGGAACATTTCAGGTTTTGTGTATTTTCATAAAAGTGTTTGGTGGTATTTTGGATGAGAAGGGAGTAATTATTTCTGCCGCATTTCAGAAGAAATGGTTGGTAGTAAACTTAGATGCAAAAGCCAAAAAACCCCTGGGTTTTCCTTCTTTGAAACTTTAAAAAAAAAGACTTTATAATTTTAAGTCTCTTTCTTTACTATATATTATACTATAATACTATATATTTTATATTTATATATGAATATATATAGTTATGATAATTATAAGGCTATAAGCATGTTTTCATCTTTACAATTAGAATAGACAGACCAGAATTTGTTCACATTTACAGAATAACTGAGATCATCAAATAAAAATGAAAGAATAATATACTAAACAATGCAGATTTTTGTTCCTATTTGACAGGTGTTTTTAGTCATTAATTATTACACCGTATAGTAGATCATCTTGATAGAAGACTGAAAAAATATCATTAATTTCTTAAAACAAGGAGGTTTTAGTAATCTGTGACCTCTCTTCTGTTCTCTATATTAAATATTTGAGCAACATAAATCGCTTTCTCATTTAGCTACCATATTAAACAATAAGATTGTAATGTATCTTCACATTCATATTTCCAAGTAACATCCTCTCACTTTTAGTTAAGTGCTTTAATTTTAAAGTTCTGCTGAGCAGCCAATATTTAGTGAAAAGTATGATTGAAATTTGACATAGTTCCAGCCACACAGGATTTGCATCATTTCCCAAACTTGTCCGTGCATTTCTCTCTAAAATGAATTCTTGGTTAAGATTTTTCTTCAAAAGTGCTTGAGACTTTTCCTCTGCTCCAGATCCACACTATGTACATGCTTAGGTAGGTGCACAGTTTGAGAGGTAAGATTTGGCCAGCTCCTTTGAGGTTGAGGTGTAGCAGAGCTACATAGTACCATGTCACTACTTGTGAATCTATTGAGAATACTATGTAAGGAATTTAATTTGATCTGGTTACAGAAACAGTATTAGACAGCTTCTCAGAGTTCATCTTTTTTTTCATTATTTTGATGTCACAAAACTCATCCTTCATCCACCAGAGATTCCCAGTGGATGTGGATGAGGAAAAAAGAGTTATTTTTCAAGTCATCATCCTAGTTCCTCTGAGCAGATGTTAGAATATTGGTCTCTGAACACTATAAATATTGCTAGATTTTGGTGACAATGTGGTGCAGGTACTTATTTAGGATATCTGGATGGTACAATATAATTGTATTGAGAGAAAGCAAAAATTATATGTCTTTCTTCAGTGAAACTAACATGGAAAGTTTTATTTTAAGAAATCCCCATGAGGAAGATTTTGATTATTGAGTTAGAACAGTTTTCAACTCTTACAATTTTATTGAGTATTTGATTTTACTGAGATTTATTCTTCTCTATCTGCCACACATCATGAAACTGTATTTTTCTCTGAGAAGGTAGGGTCTGTCTTTTGGAATGTAACTGCTCGATGACTGCTTGATTCAGGAAGTAACTTGATTAAAGCTAAATACTCAGTACCTACAGCAAAACAGAAAGAATACAAACTATTTATCCCATATATCTTAAAGCCATAAATAAATACATGTTCATGAAAACTAATTTATTCATATTTTATAAATGTTTATAGAGGGACAATAAGGAGAAAAGCAATGTTACAAATGTAAAGTTCACAAATACTGTATTTTTTCTAAAACAGCTATAACTTAGCTTGACTATCATAGAAGAGAAGGCACAATAATCTGTCCTTGGAAATACTGTCCTTGTGTGTTGGTTTAATATATCAGTGATCTTAACATAGACTGCTAACCCAGACAAATTTTGGTACCTTTTGCTAGACTGCATAGTTAGAAAAATGCAAGAAATTCTATTAAGTGTTTTTAAACTTCTGAAATCTTAATTAATTTTAATTCTTCGCTTAAAATATGGTGAGATTATATGCTGCCCTGATAGGAGTATTACATTTTTTAAAAAAATCAGGGTGTGAGTGATGGGAAAAAATAAATATGCTGACTCAGCTCCTCTCAGCGCTATCATAGGAGAGCTATCAGCTGTCCACGTGTCTCCACTACAAATGGGTTTCTCCAGGGCACTTTTAATACTGAGACAAGTGACCCCTTACAGTGCTACAAGAGTTATTATGTGATGAAAGGGAAAAGAACTTGGGGATTACAAAAAATTATGGCATGTTTAGGGTAGGAATTGAAGGTGGACAAAGGAAGGGGTTAAAGCGGCTTGGGGAGGAATAAGTGTGGAGAAATAGATGGCTAGTATGGCAAGAGGGACAGGTTGCCTGTGAACAGGTGCATAGCTGTTGTTGTCTGTCCTGTCTGTCCATTAATCTCTTTCTGTGACTTTTCCTGGTGCTCTATTGTATGTGGATGTGTGTCTATGTGACAAGTGGAGTCAGACCACAGGTTGTAGGGACCCATGGGTCCGTGGTGCCAGAAAATGAGTGAGTAAGCATTTTCATGTCAGAGTGTGATCATAGGGAGTATTAAGCTGAACTAGCCAGCAAAGAGATGAAATGGTCTGGGAGCTGTGGGTGTTTGTGGATGGCTCTCTGAGAATGAAGCAACTGAAAGATTTGGCTGCTGGAGAGAACAGATTGTCCAGGCCATCTGCCAGTAAGTCCATGGAGTCTGGGTGTCGACTGAGAAGCCCATGTGTGTATTTGAAAGATGGTTTGTACCAGCAGCTGGAGTTGACTGTGGCCTCAGGGTATCATATGCCCAGGGGCCAGCAACTGGGGACACTGGGATCCAGGAGCAGCTCCTGGGCAGCCTCTGCTGCAGTGTCTGAGTTCAGCTTCTGGAGACATCCATACCGAACAAATGTGAGTATATAATTCTCAACAAAGGACCTTCAGCCTCGTCAGTAAGGGATGGAAGCAGAATGAAGCCTTGGTGCTCCTTTTGTGTGAGTGCTGTTTTCTGTCTTTCTTGGTCTATGTGGATGTATATGCATATATATATATGTTTATGTTTGCCTGTTGTGTGTCCACTGGTTGGACCTGAGGACAAAAACACTGTGGCAGCTTCACCTCCATTAGACCACTAGATTGTCAGCCCCGAACAGTATCCAGGTTGCTTTTTGCCCTTGAAAAATCACCCCTTTGTGATGCTTAATTTGATCAGATTTTAGTCCCAGAAACAAACTGAATTGAAAGTAGGAATGAATCCAACTTTGCAAAAATTCTGGCAACTGGAAGCATCTGTATTTTACAAAGATTCATGAAATATTCAGGCTGGATACCTCCTGTAACAGGCTTCAGAAAAGCTACCACTGCCCAGTCAGGAAAGGCTTTTTTGAAATCAAAAGTAATATTTGGTAATTCATCTCACTTCTGAAGAATGAAAACAGACAAGATAGGAGTTAGGTAATATTTTTTTTTTTTCACTTTGCTAGCTGAATTCTGTGATCATCTAATAAAATATTCAGTCCATCACCATATTTTTTTCATATTTTTGGTCTGTGTGACTACCCTAAAATGAATTAAAAATATTCTAATAAAGAGCATCAAATGAGGCACTTCACATTAAAATTATTTTCATAATAGACTCAAAATCGATCTCAGTCACAGAGCAAGACACTTTTTAAGCTGATTAACCCAGGGTGATCTGCCTCCACAGCACTGAAATGCTACTGAGGTTACTTGTGCTTCTGGAAAAGTTGGATCATTCAAACTCAGCAAGTCCAGGTAATACACATCTGTCAAAGTAATTTTACCAGCAGAAACCATTTTTAAATATACATTAGCTACTAGTGAGACAGGCGGATGAAAGAATGATACCACCTGAGTAACTGAGGGTAAAGGCAACTCATATTTGGCAGAAACTGGAACAAATTCCGAGTTCTCAAAATAATAGAACTACTTAAAAGCTCTTTAAAAATCCTCACTTACAGACCTGGTGACAATTTAGTTTGTTTACAGTAATATTACCTGCAGCTCATGAGAAATTCCACGGGTGACTACAAAATGATTAAGAAGTCATACAAACGGTGTTGTAAAATGCTTGGGAAAGATAACGTTGCTTAGAAATAGACCCTTTTTATGACACTCCTATTCCGAAGTGGAACTCACTAGACACATTTTAACAGTCAGTAACTACCTTAATGGAAAGTGAAAACAGCTGTAATATATTTAAAATACTGTACGTCTACTAGCATTAGTCAGAACCAAGAGGAAATATGGGGGCAAAATCTCACACTATCAAACAAAAACTAGCAAACTAGGATTCTATCACTATAGTTATCTGAGTGTAAGTAAATACCTTTATACATTACAGTAGCATTTGTCATTACATTAATTCAGAAGCATATAAAATTTAGGATTACCTTTTATCACAGAATCACAGAATCAGAGAACATTAGGAGTTAGAAGGGACTTCAAAAGGTCACCTAGTCCAACCCCTATGGTAGAGCAGGATCACCTAAATTAAATCACATAGGCGAGTTTTGAATGTGTCCAGAGAAGGAGACTCCACGACCTCTCTGGGCAGCCTATTCCAGTGCTCCATCACCCTCACAGTGAAATAGTTTTTCCTTACATTCACATAGAGCTTCCTATGTTCCAGCTTGGAACCATTGCCGCTTGTCCTATCATTGGCCAACACCAAGAAGAGCTGGGATCCATCCTCCTGATACTCACCCTTAACACATTTGCAAACATTAAAGAGGTCACCCCTCAGTCTCCTCTTCTCCAAGCTGAAGAGACCCAGCTCCCTCAACCTTTTCTCATAAGGAAGGTGTTCCACTCCCTTCATTATCTTGGTGGCCCTGTGCTGGACTCTCTCAAGGAGTTCTATGTCCTTCCAGAACCGAGGGGCCCAGAACTGGACACAATATTTCAGGTGCAATCTCTCCAGGGCAGAGTAGAGGAGAGAATGACCTCTCAATCTACTAACTACGCCCCTTCTAATACTAATCTAGGATGCCACTGGCCCTCTTGGCCATGAAGACACATTGCTGGCTCATGGTCATCCTGCTGTCCACCAGGAACCCAGGGTTCCTCTAATCTGCACTGCTATCTCCCTGACTTTCCCATTCAACAGAGTGTTACGCTTACTATTGAAAAAGCAACAGTGTTTTGCTCCTCTATTTGCTGAAAGCAGTCCAAACACAGCTGCTACTTACAGATTACACAGTCCTTTCACTCTTTCCTCCCCAGGCTAGTGTTTCTATATTATTTAAAACTCAGAAAATATTCTTTGCTTTTAATTGCACAGTTAAGTCATATATCAAGATAGCAAAAATTATGGTACTATCAGCTCATTATATGTTAAATTACAGATGCTCATGGTTGTGGACTTTGTGTTGGCATTTGACAACAAAAGAGACTCTGGTTGCAGTTCAGGTTAGATAAGAGCTAGACAGTTGGTCCATTAATCAAGTGAACAATTTCAGCTTCACAGAACACTAGACTCAGATGGTCTAAATTGACTTAGTCAGTGGAGCTGTGCTGCCTTCCTTTGAGGCCATGGCCTCCATTTTTTATCTAATTTGTTAGCTGAGATAGCCAGTGGGTTGAGTTACGCAGGGAGAATATTTTATTTTCGTGCCAAATACCTGCAGTTGACTTCTACTGATGACACAATTTTACTTTGTTTCCAAATGCCAGTATTCCTGTGCTGGGAAAGCCTAATTTGTCTTGAAATATTATATTATCTATCATGTTTCTGGAACAGGCATAAAATGTTTTTGGTGAGCGCCCTGATGGTAGAAACCTGAAGGAACAGTGTGTGATCTCATTCTTTTCTGCCTCTGTTGATATCTTCATTCAGTTATTTACAATGATTTGCGAAGCTTTTATACCTATAAATCAGTAGATGTTCACCCCATTTCCTCATAATAATTCTGTCTGAAGCCAATACCTTTAAATTTGAAGAGATGACAGTAATGAACAGAGTGATGTGTGAGAATACAGAGACAAGTCATTTCATGTCCACATCCAGGCACCTGCCTGCTCTCTGCCAGATGGGAGATTAGCTCAGGCAACTGCCCTGGTCCTCACTGCTACTCTTCCTCCTGGGTAAAGCTGCCATGTGTGCAAGTGTTCAGGCCATAGGATGAGGTAGTAGCACAGATAGAGGAGGATTTGGAAGGTTGCAAATCTCCCACAAAGGTGGAAAAATGGCAATTTGACTTGTGCCAAACAGCTGCAAGGTTTGTTCATTTATTTCCTGCTGAATGTGAAGAAGGTCAGCTGCCAAACCAGATTCTGGCGCTTGAATTTGCTGTGCAAGAACTGTGCCTCTGGGCTCTCCCCACAACCACACTCTAATGTCTGGAAGCAGTCTTAAAACTCTTTACTGCTGTTCATTCTATAATAAAATATCAATTTTATTTCTTCTTTGAATAACAAAACAAATCTATAATGATGAATACTATTTTTGCCATTTCTAACAGTAGGTGTGTTGAAGACAGACATAATTGTCCCAGTGACATGCGTGTCCAGTAGTCTTGTTAGACCTGAGTTTCTATAGCAAGTATGAAACCTGATTTTTGTTTTAAAAATGAAAGTGTATGCTGCCAGCTATTACTTTCAAGAAGCATACTGTGACTTTTCCTCCTACAGTTACATGGGACAGCAAAAAGATATGTGACAAAGTAAAAAAGCCTCTCCATCAGTTTATTTTATAAAGTTTATCAACTGATATTTCATTTAACATGGATACAATTGTGATATTCACCAGGTCAGTATGTTACCTTAGAGAAACCTCTCTAAAATCCAAATGTCACATACTACTAGTAAATTACTAGAGAAGAGGATTATCTGTTGCTTTTACAGCAGTCATGTTAGCAGAAGTAACCGGACTATTATAACTAAAAATAAAAAAAATTAATTGTGGTTTTCAGTATGACATTCTGAAACTTGAGTACACTGATCAATGATTGATTTTATCAACTTGAGCCATGTATAAACTTATGTGAAAAACCCACACCATCAGTAACACATTTTATTTTTTCTCTGAACAAAAACATTAAAAAGGTACCATTTACCTACCTAATTTTGTATGCAGTAAAGTCAAGACGTACTATTCTTTCTTGTCCAGTACAAAGCCCTCACAATCCTTTACATTGCAAGTGTACAGCTAAGAAGCCTATATGTAAATCTCCAAACCCTGTTCTACCTTCTACTCACTAATGCAGGTTGGTAAACTTGTCTGTTTACAGAGATTTGGATTAGAAAATTTCTATCTGTGTTAACTGCTTCAAAATTCATTTATGAATTCTCACTTATATATTTCTTCTTATTGGAAATGTAACAGACAAAGTCTGTTCTTTTTAATATGGAAGGTTTAATTGCTTTTGTTTGCATGATATAAACATGGAAATAATAAGTGAGCTAATGTAATTTTTCATACAGGATTCAATCATATAAATGATGGAATGGAAAGTAAGTTTTGCACATTAAACATTAGCAAATCTTGTTAGGGATTAAATATGTAGTAAGGGCTGTATATAATCAGAGCACATAGCAGTTAGGTAACAGCACAAACAGAGATTTGAAAGGCTCTTTGATTTCAGCAGAACTGCATATTTTACTCACTATCTAACTCTAGATGTTAGGAGTTTTCAGTGAATCCAGTAGTGATTCTGATCATAGAATGTTAGGCTCAGCTGTATCTTATGTGACTTATATTTCTTTATACTTTTTTCAGTATGTGCCAAATTCTGAAGTTTCCTTGATTAATGTACAGATTGATTAAATTTCCATGTTTTCCTATGATGTGAGATGATTCTGAGATGTAAAAAACAATCACCTCAACTTGTAAGGGTCTGACCTTGGCTGGAGGCCAGACTCCCACTAAAGTCACTCTATCTCTCCCCTCTTAGCTGGACAGGGGAGAAAATATCATTGAGAAGGCTTTGGAGTCAAGATAAGGACAGGGAGAGATCATTCTGCAATTAGCATCACAGGAAAAACTGACTCAACACAGAAGAAAGGCAAGAAAATGCTCTAATTTATTACACTACACTACACTACACACACAGAAACCAGAGTCAGATAATGAGAAGTACAAACAACTCTTAAAACACCACCCCCTGCCCCTCTCTTCTTTGCAGACTTCACTTTATTCATGATTTTCTCCTCCCCAGGATGACATGGGGGAAAAGGGGGGAAATGGAGACTTCAGTCTTCAGTCAGTTCTTCATGAGTTGTTCTCCTCTTTGGGGGGGAACATTTCTCACACTCTTTCCCTGTGCCAGCGTGGGGTCCCACCCATGGGAGACAGTCCTCCATGACCTTCTCCACGTGAGTCCTCTCCCAAGGGACCTGGGCTCTTCACCAACTGCCCCAGTGTGGGCCACTGCCATAAACTCATAAACTGTCTCTCAGTCCCAGACTGCTGGCCCCAGCCTGGTCCCCCACAGAGTCACAAGCAACCCCAGCAAACCTGCTCCAGCGTGGGCCTCCATCTCTCTCTCTTCGTCTTATCTCTCATCTCTCTCCACAGGCTGCAGGTGCTGCCAGGGGCTTGTTCCAATGTAGTTCACAGATTCTTCCATATTCCTCCACCTGCTCCATGGTGGGCTCCTGCCTGGCCCAGGTGCCTCTCCGTAGGCTGCAAGTGGGGTCTCTTCATCCTCCACGGGCTGCAGGGGGACACCCGCTCCACCATGGTATTCTCCACAGATCGCAGGGAATCTTCTCTCAGCTCCTCTTCCTACTCACCTTCACTGACCTTGGTGTCTGCAAAGTTTCTTCCATCTTTTCACTCCCTTATCTGGTGGAAAAATGAGGCTGTTTGCATTTTTCTCCCTCTAAAATATGATGCCCAGAGGCGCTGTGATAGGTGTTGATTGGCCCGTCTGGCTTTGTTGGCAACAGGGTTTGGGAGTTTGGCTTTGGGAGCACAGCTGGGATTTATTGTCAGACCCTTAAGAAACTTCCATCTGCTTCCTAAAGAAGCCACATTGCAAACCCACCACACAAGTGAAGCCTAAATTGTATCTCGAGAGTTAACCGAAGGCATATGCACATTCATCTCCTACTGCAGTTTGATTTGCCTATGTATTCATTAGCACAAAATGTTGGATCAATCAGAAAAATTACCTAAATATGGAGGTGACTCACATATATCAGTGATTTGACATATTGCTGCTGACAACTCAATTAAATTAAATGTCATAGATGAGTATTTTTACTGACAAGTGCACTGAATTAGGAAGATACCCACTTAATGTTTTTCAGTAATTAAATCATATTGAAGTATGAGGTGCCTGACCACCTGCATTACTTATCCTATTCATAATATACTCAGAATTAAAATTAATAATTAGCATTAGTTATATATGTGTGTGTCTAAGTTTAATCACCATTGTGTTTTTCTTGATTATGTGACAAAGTACACATCTGGTGATGCGTAATTTTGATCAGAAGCTGTCTCAAGCATACTAAGAAAATAAAAGTTACATTTTTGTTCAGTTAGGTGCACAGGCTTAAATAGAAATAATTGTAACTAGCTTTTCCTGTTCATAATCTACATCTTGCCCCATAAAAACTGCATGCCCAAAACTGCAGCCACTCTTGAAGAGCAAAGCTCAAAAAAAAAAATCCCTTGACTTTGATTACAATAAGTAGGAGACTCAGGCAGAAAGTTTTGGTCTACTGGTTTTAAGTATAGGTCGAAGGTTAATATCTATTTGCAGTGGTTATTACATAGTGCTGTCAAAGAGAGCCTTGAGAGGACATAACAGAAATACCCTCTTAGCAAGAGATTGCTTGTCAGGAGGACCAGAGCCAGCTGCTTGGCTTGTGATTGAGAGAGAAATCACTATAATCACTATCTGAGTTTTACGCCCTCGCTGTGTCATATTTCTTGATAATCGAGAATTTTCTATATATAAAATGTATATATTTATATATATAAGATAATTGAGACTTTCAAGACCAATCTGGACGTGTTCCTGTGTGATCTAATCTAGGTGATCCTGCTCGGGCGGGGGGTTGGACTAGATGATATTTCAAGGTTCCTTCCAACTCCTGACATTCTGTGATTCTGTGCCGTCAGGTAAGCCCTTGAATCCATTTGGAAAAAAAATGGAAGGCCCAAGTTACCGCTGTGAATAAGCCAAATGCTGTGGTTTGATAAACTGATGGGCTGCATCAGCTCCCAGTGATGCCAGCTGTCACTATTTAAGTGCACTGGATGTCAGTCTTCGCACCAGTCATGTTAAATGGACATGGGGAGAGTGTTACCAGAAGTAGTGCGATCAAGTATCCTGAGAAATGAATGAAAGGAAACTATTTTTACAAGCAAAAGGAATATAAATGCTGGTTAGAAATTAGTACTTGTTATTTTTGCAAATTTTTTTTCAGAAATAAGTAATCTGCTATTAAAAATAAATAATCAAATAAAAGCTGATACAGAGAAAGTGACAGAATGGAGGCAATATGACTTAAAGGTTACAATGGCCTTGTTTTTATAAACACATTCCTCCAAAATATACCCTTCTGTTCCAGCCTCCTCAAACACTTGCGGGTAATATATAACACTCTCTTTCAAGACCGTTTCACAGCTAAGATTTGATTTTGCAGCCATTTTATAGCCAATAGCTGAAAACACAATCCTTCCTAGAGTTTTTCTTAATTTCACTAAGAACACAATGTTATATGGGACATAGCAACCTGAGGTGAACTGTTAGATGGAAAGGAGATGAAACTTCACAAGGTCTTATCTCAGCCTGGGTCCCCAATGTCTAAGATCCAAAATGACTCTATTTAGAGAAAACTTTATAGAATGGAAAACTTAGATAAATTTTATTTTGTTGTCTTTCTTGGATGCTTTTCTGTGGATTTTGACTGTGCTTGGATGTGTTTCATTTCATATACAAGTGCAAAAGTAATATTCCTTAGGTTATGTGGAGACTTTGCAGCAGTGCTTCAGCTGACTATATGTATATGTATATGTATATGTATATGTATATGTATATGTATATGTATATGTATATGTATATGTATATGTATATGTATGCAGATACATGTAAACTGATCTTTAGCATCTTGAATAAATGTTTGAAAATATGCCCTGTGCATAGTTCATGTAGTGATAGTTACCTAAGTAGTTAGGCAACCTTTGATGATGAGAAGTGTGAGAGCATTTTATAGTCAGGTAAGAAACCACTTTTTCCCATGCCTAGTCCCAGGACAGTCTTGGACTTGCCCCTAAGGAAAGCAGAAGACTAGCTAAGCCTGAGGAAAAGTACATATACAAACCATCATCATTTATGCACATTCTTAAGAAAACTTACTTCAAAACTACCATTTCAGGCTTTCTAAGGATTCAACTACTCAACAATGTATAAAATTAGTCTGTTTCATAAGATTTTTTTCCACCTGATTATCATCCAAATCAAATTTCATGCATCAAGTCTCCACTTATCAAAGATTTTCAACCTGGAACATTCTCATAAGCTAAGCATCAGATCATTTGTTTTCAGAGGGGAAGCTGTGCTTTGGTCAGATATGCTGCTTCTTAAGCAACAGTATTTTCTTCTTTGAAAAATAAACTAAAATGGTTCCACTTTTTAAATTCCTGACTATTTAACAGCAATTATTTCCACACCCAAAAAAAAAAAAAATCTGTTGAGAGAGTAACTAGATTCCTCAGTAATTGGAGAAATATAGATTATTTGAACTACATATGTATAAATACATAATTCCATTTTGCATATATAAGTTTTACTCCACACTATTAAATATCATAATATAGTGGCTCTATACTGCCTATATATGCTAGAAAGTGAAATTAAAAGAGAGGCAATGCTATTATTCTAATTAGAAAAGTTTACTTGTTATGACCAATACAAAGAAGTTAACCATAATCCAAAAAAGACATAGAAAAGCCTTCTCATCAGACATGTTCTTGCTGAACTTGCTGAATAATGCTCTGAAAAAATATATATAGCTCTCAATGAAAATAAGAGCAACCAGGAAGAAAACTATGATGTAGATCCCACTCTTGCAATTATTATACGAATAATGCCAATTTAATAAAGTATTCTTCTGATTTTTGCATGTGTGAGATGACTAAAGTACTCTAAGGCTACAGAACCCTTCTGTACACTTTCTGTGTACAGAAGGGTTCTGTCCAATAGTTTATATTACTAATTTCATTCTGCTCTGAATGATAAACTGTGTTTGAAATCTTTCATACTTGTTATATTCACTTAAATATTATGTTCCCTGCTGTTCTGACTCTGGCCAGGACAGAGGTGACTTTCTCAAGCAGCCAGCACAGGTGAGCTGAGCTGGCCAGGGCTGTTTCCACACCACCTGACATCAATAAAGCATATTCTGCATTATCACTGGGTGTGTCTGTCTTTGTTCCTCTCTCAAAGTACTTATCAGTAAATTTATCATGTCTATCCCAACACATGGGGCTTGGTCAGTTTTCTCCCCTCATGAAGAGGAGTGAGGGAGCAGCTGGTGGTGCTCAGCCTCTGCCTGGGGCTGAACAACACTTACACAGTTTAGAAAAACTTTGTTCAGAATATGCAGAGAGCAAAACAGAAAATGAAGTTTTTTGGTCCAAGTAGAGTTATACTGATGCCACCGGGACTGAAGTCTTGGACAAGGAAAATTCTTGGAATGACAAAATTTTAGCATGCCCAAAATTTTACAGGGCATGATAAAATCAATATTTGAGCGGAACAAAACAAATTATGTTGTTAGAAAAAATAATACATAATTCTTATATAAAATATATAAAATAAGTTCACAAATAATTGTCCACTGCTCCATATAATGCCATTTAGTTTTCTCTCTATTGATGAAGATAATCTATATAACAAGTAGTTTCCAAGAAGTGGATGAATCATTTGTTTGGGGTCATTAGGTGTTAAACTATTCTTTCTATTCCCACTGTTAGACAGTAGCTATTTATGAGCTACTCAAATATAAAAATTCAGATGTTATTTGTTCTTAATACATACAAGACATTTAGTCAGCACCCAGACAGTGGCAGGTTCATTCTCCTTCCTTCTTTCCTCCCTTCTTCCCCTCCCTTCCCTCCCATCTCCTCCCTTCATCTACGTTAATAGATGAAGTTTATTATTGATTCTAGGTTGTCAAGCATAGACCCAGGACTTTTGGACTAAGGGTGGAACGGAAGGAGTCACATAAGGTGGCTTCTCACATACGCCTAAAAATACAAGCTATTTTTCTTTTCCTGTAAGTAAATGGATGTCTTATATGTGACTCAGGTATGCCTACCATATCTTCTAAGGAACATCTCGTTGCTATGAAATTACGTAAAGTTTTACTTCTGGTGTAGAAAGAGCAGGATTACTTATTACAACTTACTGTATAGATAGAGAAACCTTCACTTAAGAAGAGCTTGATTGTGTTTACCATGAGAGACATAGTTTTGATTGAAGAGCTCATTGTGAAAATAATTTCATACATACTTAACGCTTTATAACTTACAGTTAAGACCCAAGAAAGAGTCTCTGTAGAATGGAGATTCAGAAGTCTTAAAATCTGCAGATTAAGTAATTGAGAACAGAGTTGGCAGAGCTTTTCTTGTAACAATAATTAACAGATCTCTGGGGTATGGTCTGAAAACAAGTCAGTTTGTACGGATGTTTGTCAGGTGACTACAATATTGAAAGCAATATAGAGGGAACAAAATTGGTAAAGACCAAAAACCCACAGGAATTATACTAGATATATTACAAAATATGGTGAAGCCCTGTTACCTTGGATAAGGACTGGGACATCTAACATAGTGAGAGCTTGCTAGTGCAATTATTAATGTTATGTCCTCATGTGTGTCTCTACATGGAGCCAGCTTAGGTGTAACAGATTGCTAATGTTCCTCTAGTGGGCCTTGCCAGACCAGTGCTTTGTCTCTGCAGGTAGCCAGCTTAGTGCCACACTTTCAATAATAAACCCATGTAAACACCTTTGAGCACAGGTCAGACCTGGTCTTCCAGAGTTTCCATTACCATCTGTCTGCAACACTGTAAACTTACTCCTGGGAAAACAGGAGATGACCAGTACAAATGAGTTCTTGGTATGAAGTACTAAGCATAGGTAATACTATTTTCTGTCAAAAAATTACTTGAAAAACAAAAGCATATCATAGAACTCGTGATCATAAAAACGTCAATAACTCCCCCTAATCTGAATTCTAAAAGAACTAAACCAACGTTTTCATTTTATGATAGTTTGACCCTGGCTGGAGGCCAGATGCCCACCAAAGTCTCTCTATCACTCCACTTTTTAGCCAGATGGGGAGAAAATATATGTTGAGAGGCTTTGGAGTCAGGATAAAGACAGGGAGAGATCATTTCATAATTAGCATCATAGACAAGCCAGACTCAACATGGTATAAAAAAAGAAAGCCATCTAATTTATTCCACTACACGACACACACAGAGAAACCAGAGTCAGTTCATGAGAAGTAAAACCAGATCTTAAAACAACTCCCCTCACCCATCCCTTTGAACTGGTGTCTTCTCAGACTGCCTTACATCCCTGCTTATCTTTTCCAGCAGCCTCGTTATCTCATCCCTGTTACTGGGTGAAGCCCTTTGTTAAAGACATCTGTTAGCTAATAATTAGTTTCTCCCCACTGTTGTCCAGTCTTTTAGTTAAACCTGTTGAAATTAAAAATTCTAAACATATCAAACTAATATGTGCCTAATAAAACTAGTTCCTATCTACATCACCTCCTCCCCTGTGTTCTTCCCTGACCTTGGTGTCTGCAGAGTTTCTTACATCTTCTCACTCCCTTCTCTGGTGGCAAGATGTGGCTGCTTGCAGCTGGTTTTTTCCTTTCTCTTAAATTTGATTCACAGAGGTGCTGTGACTGTCGCTGAGTGGCTCAGTTTTGTCGGCGTTGGGACCAGCATTGAGCAGACTAGTATTTACTCTCTCAAGCCTAGGGACAGACAGTATCAGAGCTATCATTCCATAAAATTTATGTTCTACCTAATTTTGTTTCAATTCAGTGAAGAAACAGAATTTTGTAAAATATCTTAGTGCTTATTTTAACAAAGACTAAAACCACCATGTAACCACTGTTCCATAAATTTCTGTTATTCAGTAGAGACATATTCATGATATGAATGAACAAATATATTGAGTTTTAAGTACAGTTCTAGAAGACACTTATTTTTTTCTACGGCAGGTTTTTGAGTGTGACCGTGGCAAATTTTATATAAATAACTCTTAAAATTCAAATGTGTACAACTTGTGGAGAACTGCGTAGCTTTTTTTTTTTTTTTTTGGTCAGTTCTACTTTGTTTTGAGTAGAAGGTCAACTGAAACTTCACTAAGTTTTAAAACATTTTCTGATAAATTACAATGTGTAATTCAAATATGATTTCAGAATCTCAGAAGATATTTTTCCAAGTATCTGTTGTTTGGAGAAAGTAAAAGTGCCTCTGTCCTTCTGGTTTCTGCAGTGGAAGGAAGGTAATTGTTTGCCCAGGAATACACTCAACATTTCCATGTTTTCTGTCAAAACAAAGTATAGATGTATGTAATGCAATAGCATCAATAATTTTACAGATCTCTTCAAGTATAAGGGCTCTTATTTATTACAATTACTTCAGATATTTTATTCAGTATCAGAAATACCAGAAAGCTGCTTGTATTTATTATGTGCTGTGCCTGCTTGTATCCTTATGTCGGAAATTGGTAAGATTCTGTTCAGTATGTCTCCTTTGTATGTGTGCCTCAAAGAATCTGCTTTCTGTAGGACTGCCTCTACCTTAGTAGTTTGGTAAATTTATTGTTATGTTTACCCACATATTAACGTATACTAGTTATAAGGATGTTAAGTTCAAACAACTTAATGCATATGTAATAAGAAGCAGACATATTTCCAGAAGAAATATCCACTTGAAAAATTTACATTTAGTCCTTAATGAATGTAACCAGCCAAAACCCCTAGCTTTAGGCCTTCTTTTTTCCTAATTATCTGTCAATAAGTAATGAATGGCTGAAGTTAAACTAAGACATAACAGAGCACTCATTTGTGTGGCTACCTCTAGTAACAGTAGGCAGTTACAAAGGCATATTTATAAAGTCAAAATTAGCCTAAATTCAAATTGTCACCACAATCAGCAGTTTGTTAGAAAGGAATGTCTTACTCTGTAATTATTTTACTGACAAAAGAAAAATCATTTATGTTGCTAAAAAGCATATAGTTAGAAATTAACTAAAATCTAGTTTAGAGCAATTAGAGAGGGAATCTTCTTCTAGAAATGTAGTCTATGACACAAGGGAACAGGCTAGATACTGAATCTTTATACTAGCATGTAATTTCTCCCATAGTCAAAACTAAATTATAACTTGTTTGACACGCATTTGCTGAAATGCCCCTGTGATTTACTTTCAAGACTGCGACCCAGCTTGATTGCATTATGGATATATCTCTAGCAGCGACCTGTGCAGCTGAGAAGGACCAGGACTTGGTTTAATGAAATCTGTTGTGGTTATAGGACTATCCATTCTAATTATTTGTTTATGTGAAACAAAATTTGTTCTGTGTGTTCTGTGTAGTTTTGTAGCCTGTGTCTGTTTCTCACAGGGAATATGAAATATGTTTACATTCATCCAACTCAGAGAGCCCTGCACCAGTAGTGATGTAGACAGGAACCAGTTTTAATAGGCACATATTAGTTTGACATGTGTAGAATTTTTAGTTTCGGCAGGTTTAGCTAAAAGACTGGACAATAGTAGGGAGGAACAAATTAGCCAGCAGATGTCTTTTAACAAAAGGGCCTCGCCCAGTAACAGGGATGAGATAACAGAGGCTGCCAGAAAAGATAAGCAGGGATATGGGGAAGTTTGAGAGGACAGCAGTTGCTTACTTATCACAATTTGGCACTCAACACCAAAGGTCAAGAGTGCATCTTGAAGAAGACTATGAGCCTTCCTCCCAAAGACCCCAGCCCACGACCACTGGACGGCAATGCGCAGGTGCCGAGGGAGGAGACTTATGATAATGAGCTCTGGAACTGTTTTAAATATCTCTTGGAACTCTTTAGAATAAGCCAACTTTTTCTCAGGAAACCTTATGTATATGCATAACTTTGTGTAATAAATAGACATCTGTTTTGGTGAAACAGCGTGCAAGCTAGGAGGCGCTGGCCCCCTTGCACCCGGCATCGTAATAAACATACCTGCTTTATAACCTTTCATGGGTTGTGAAGTTTGATTCCGCAAGTCAGTAGAGCCAAGCTACTAGATAACTGCTGAGGCAATGTGTTTTCCCCTTGGATGAAGCACTTGGGTATATGAAGGTGAGCTACGGAGACTACAAGAGTTCTATTGAATACCTTTTGATCAAGATTCTAGGGATTGTCTCCAAGTTGATCTTTTGTGAAATATTTGTCACTAACCTCTCAGTCAGGACTACAAGGCCTATGACACCTTACTTCATCTCAGACCAACAGAACCTGGTTCTCATGGATGACTTCAATTATCTGGAGGTTTACTGGAAGATCAGCGCAAAGGTGCATAAATTGTCCATCAGTGTGGTGCACTGAAAGGCACTGACAGTTGTGATGAATCGAAGACAAGTCTAGTAACAGCCAAGAAAGTTTTTATCCCTGCTAGTCGCAGCCTGCAATCAGGTTTCAGTACTTTTCCATGGTTACAATTAGTTAATGCCGAAGTGCAACTTCCTTAAGTGTTGTCCCGTGCTAATGGACATTACAATTAACATTACAAAGGGTAACTTCTCCCAACCTACCATAACACTTAACATTGCAGGCAACAGTTCAGCTCCAACAGACATCCAGGCACCAAAGCCACAGTTTCTTCCCAACAATCCCTTACTTCTCTTTCTCAGGGCGGCTCTTTGTCTCCCATGCATCGGGTTCCTGGAATGCATTGGGAACTGCTTCCACATATGGATGCTGAACATGCCGACTAGGAAAAGTATATTGCTAGATTTACTTTTCACACTCTGAGAAGATTTATTTGGTAACTACCAATGGTATCCTTGGACACAGTGAGTATGATATTGTATAGTTTAAGATCCTGCTGTGCACACTGAAGGCCAGTAGTAGAACAAAGACCCTGGAGTTGAACTCAACAATTATCACTGGTGCCTCCTAAATTAGGATATTCTATGATTTGGTTGAAACTGACTGAGAAAAGCCAAGAGAGATTTATCAAATGCAAATCATGCCTGACTAAACCCATCACCTTGCAAAAAATACCCAATGTTTCTGTTTTCAGAGAGCAGTGGGTATTGTTTACCTGGATTTTAGCAAAGTGTTTGATGCTGTTTTCCACACCTTTTTCATAAACAAATGCTGAAGATCAACATCTCNTAGAACTTTTGGTAGGTAGAACTTTTGGTAGGTAGAACTTTTGGTAGGTAGAACTTTTGGTAGGTAGAACTTTTGGTAGGTAGAACTTTTGGTAGGTAGAACTTTTGGTAGGTAGAACTTTTGGTAGGTAGAACTTTTGGTAGGTAGAACTTTTGGTAGGTAGAACTTTTGGTAGGTAGAACTTTTGGTAGGTAGAACTTTTGGTAGGTAGAACTTTTGGTAGGTAGAACTTTTGGTAGGTAGAACTTTTGGTAGGTAGAACTTTTGGTAGGTAGAACTTTTGGTAGGTAGAACTTTTGGTAGGTAGAACTTTTGGTAGGTAGAACTTTTGGTAGGTAGAACTTTTGGTAGGTAGAACTTTTGGTAGGTAGAACTTTTGGTAGGTAGAACTTTTGGTAGGTAGAACTTTTGGTAGGTAGAACTTTTGGTAGGTAGAACTTTGACTACTGGGCTAGACTCAGACGGTGGCAGTCAATGTTTCTACACAGACTGACAGCCTGTCACAAGTGGTGTCCTGCAGGGATTAAAGGAAGTTAATAAACTGCCTTTATCTTGATCTGAGAGGGCTTTTTTTCCACCTTGTTTCCCCCCCCCACACACTCCATCCTGCTGAAGAGGAGAATGATAAAGCAGTTTGATGGACATCTAACATCCAGACAAGGTCAACCCACCTCAACAAGCTAGGATCTGCGTGGCTGGGGAGCAGCTTTGCTGACAGAGACCTGAACACAAATCAGCAGCATGCCACTACAGAAACAAAGGTTAATTGGGCTGTGGTCTACATCTGCAGGGAGGGGCATTACTGACAGAGGTAGATGTGATCATTCCACTCCAGTCAGCACTTGTCAGACTGCACCTGGAGTACTGCATCCATTTCTGGTCCTGACAATTCAGGAAAGACTCGGATAAACTGGAGAGGGCACAAAGGAGGGTCACAACAGAGATCAAAGAGATGAAAACCTACCCTACAAGGAAATACTGAAGGAGATAGGCATTTTCTTCCTGAAGAGAAAACTCAGAGTGAATCTCATTGCAGTTTTCCAGCACTTATTGCAGCTACAAAGAAGAAGGAGGCTCTATCCTCATGGAGAAGACAAGAGACAGTGAGTACAAGTTGTACAGGGAGAGGTTTCATCTTGATGGAAGAAAGAAATTTCTTACAGTAACAACATTCATTGGAACAACCTCTCCAGGGAGGTGGTAGAGCCCTCACCACTGCAGGTTTCCACGATGTGACTGAAGAGGATGCTGGATAGTCTAATCAAAGTTTCCAACCTGGGTTGTTGTGTATGATTCTAAGAGCTGAAAGCCTTCAGAAACTTGTACCAGTCACCTCCAGTTAGTATTTTCTGCAATCAAGTCTTTGGTTTTTAATGATATATACTTGTATGGTTCTATACTTTTTCAGTCATGTAAAACATAATTTCTGTGACTGATTTTTTTTTTTGTTTTATAGTCTTTGATTATAATATCACCACATAAGTTTACTTGTTATTCAAAAAGACATCCATGTTTTTAAAATCAGTATTTAAGTTCTTGCAGATAATCTTAAGTGAAACACTAGAGAATAAATGCCTATAGATATCAAAGGACATGAAATATTTCCTTATCCTAATTTAAAGGATTTTCTGAAACTTTTGACTTCAGCTGGTAGTATTTTGATCTTGATCAATAAAAGAAAAATATTACTTATGCTCAACTGAGAACTTCCTGCTTGTCTAAAGTTTGAACTGACCTATTTTGTCATTAAACTTTACAGTAGATGTTAGAATCTGAAATCCTGTGACCTTTCCTCTAAAGCATGGTGTCTATACAAACAAGCATTCGTTTGAATACTTTGCTTTTTTCAGGCCTCTCTGGGAATAAATACTATTTAAGCACAGAATGAAAGAAGCTCAGAGGAACAAGTGAGAATGCTTAAAGTGCTTATGTTACAGGTAAGCTTAAATACCACTCTTTTCTTGCTTGTAAGATATTCAGTGTTAATATACAGGAAAGGAGCAGGTGTCCTTATAATGTTGAATTCCCAGAATCTAAGTGACAAGTTTGCTTACTTAATCAGTTTTTAGATGAGAAAATGAGGTTATAATACATTACACAGAACATTGCTTAGGTGGCACAAATCTATGAATTGCTTCTAAATATTTTTTGTGTAACGTTATTGCTTACAAATTGTTCTCAAATAGATCTTCAATCTCTGTCCTATCCAGTAATATAATCTGTTGAAATTAAATAATTTACTATGAATAGTAAATATGATATATGACTAATAACTACACATTGGAGATGAGTTTTTTAGGGGTTTAAAAGACCATTTCATTTGCTACCTCATAACAGCTAAGAAGAGATAAAATCAAGAGGAAAAATAAGTCAAACAAATTTATTTTTGTATAAACTATCTATACCTTAGGCAATTAGTGACTCAGTAGGAGAAGCTGAACATTGAGTAGGGAACTGAGTAATGGTGTGAGACAAAACAGAATGTCTCCAGGAAACTATTAGTTCAGCATATTGGCTTTTAGTGTTAGGGTTTTTTTTAAAAAAAAAAAGTTATTGCAATTGCTAGTCAATTACAACAGATAGTTACTATGTAAGTTTTAAAATATGCTCTGAAGATATTAAATCTGTCTCAAAGTTTATGTTTTCTTTCTTGATTATTAATTTCATAGGTAACTTCCTTTATTAGTGATGACTCACAACAGGAAGCCTCTCAATCAGCAATATTCACGATTCACTATTTAGATACATAGTTCTTCATCAAAATGTCTTTTTAAAAATCAATGAACTTCAAACCTATTTATTTCAAGTTGCTTTCATGTTAAATAATGTGATGGATTTCAGAGTGGTTATTGTGTGCAGTGGAAAAAGTATGTGAAGAATGATTCAAAATAAGAATTTAAAATCTTTTCACGACAGCACAAAAGGTGAGATCTTTTTGATGAATTGAGAAGTAAAATAAAAGATGCACTAAAATAGAAATGCCTCAGGTTAATGTCACATATCTTGATTCCTTCATTATCTTTTTTTTTTTTTTTTTGTAAAGGGAACTGTACATGGACTCTTTTTGTATTAGATAACTTTTTCCAGAGGGAAAAAAAAAAAGAAAATAATTTTTTTAATCAGAAATTTTTAGAGGAATTTTCCTTAAGTAGAATTTTTAAAGTACTTTTAGGATGAATGAAACTACACTTATTGGCATGTGTATTTGACCCCCAAAAGAGAAAAAATATTATATGATCTTGTATATAATACTTAATCATGCAACAGTCCCCTTTTGCTAGGTGTTTCATAACCTTTTATAAGGTTGTGGTTTACCTAATAAGATTTTGATACAATCTAGCAAATCCGAAAGCTCCTAATATTATTAGATTTATTCTTCTAGGTTCTAAATCACACAGAACTTTATCCTATAATTGTTACATGAAAAGTTTATCAGAAACAGCAAAAAACATTTATGTTACTGAGACATAACACAATGACAGTAGCATTTAGACTCATAAATAAGAACATAAATTAAAACAAAATAAATTGTTTAAGTCTGTGAAGCTGAGAATCAAAAAGGGAAAGAAAGGACATATTTTGGCCATAATTATGTGTTTTGGAAATATATTGTGCATTGATGATGAATGAAAATATGGGCATATTCACTGGGTGTTAAAAAGTAATATATGATTACCAACTTGTGCAAATCTTTTTTTATTTTTTTTTTTCTGGAAGAATGATGTAATTTCAGCCTATTCCTGGACATTTACAGATTTGGCTAATATGTTTTGCCTTTTATTAATAAGATACAGAAAAAGTAACAAAAAATAGGAAAGGAGATGATCAAGTAATATTCATGAGGTCAACTAGTTTCTGTATACTTGGTTATAATTTGATTCAATAGCCTCAATCTAATTTTTTTTCTTTTCTTTTATCACTAATCTTTTGACATACATGCTGTGGATTGTAGCTGGGAATCTCATGTTGAACAATTACCAATTCATATTTCCTCAATGAAGACATTTATCTCAACATATCTAAGTATGGAGCTACAACAGGATCATTTTAAATAACTTGAACAATACCTGCTCAGAGAGTCTTGACTGAAACCTAAAAGGGATTTGTTACAGCACTGGCCTTCACAGACCTTGAATTTACAACCAAGTGAAAATTTAGAATCAGCTGAAATATGCATTAGTAGAATGTTTCAGCTAACTGTGATGTACCTCCTGCAAATGCAGCATACAGCAGAAGCTATACCACTGGTATTTCTATAAAATTATATATTATAGCAGTGTAGTTATGTTCAATGTATAATTTAAGACATTAGGAAGCTATAGTATATCACCTGAAGATTTTAGATATAGATTACTCTTCACAGTTAAATTTACTGAGTTAACATACAATTTAACACACAACTTTACTGGCTCAAAATTTATGATGGCTTAATGATAAGCAAAACCAAACAGAGACTCAAAAGAGGTCATGCTTACATAGCTTTCAATATTCAATAGAAAACTCAGTAGAACTTTAAGAAGGACATAGAACTCCTTGAAAGAATTCAGTGCAGGGTCACCAAGATGATTAAGGGAGTGGAACACCTTATTTTTGAGGGAAGGCTGAGGGAGCTGGGCCAGTTTAGCTTGAAGAGGAGACTGAGGAGTGAATTCATTAATGTTTGTAAATATGTAAAAGGTGAGAGTCAGGAGGATAGACCCAAGCTCTTCTCAGTGATGGCCAATGATAGGACAAGGGGCAATGGGTCCAAGCTGGAACATAGGAAATTCCATCTGAATGTAAAGAAAAACTTTTTTCACTGTGAGGATGACGGATCACTGGAACAGGCTGCTCAGAGAGGTTGTGGAGTCTCCTTCTTTGGAGACATTCAAGACCAATCTGGACACGTTCCCGTGGGATTTAATCTCTGGCAGGGGAGTTGGACTAGGCAATCTTTAAAGGTTTTTTCTAACTCCTAACATTCTTCAAATGAGAAATAATTTCTCCAACTCTTTCTGTTATTACAGTCATGAATTATACATGAAATTTCCACTATATATATATATTTAAAAAAAGTGTTAGGCACTTAATTAGACATCTATTTTCTTTTTTCTTTGCTCCAGTTTTGACAATATTTCGGAAAGTACTTGAAGGTTTTTTTCTTTAGGGTAGTAAATCTAACAAATTATACGAAAAAATAATTCATCCCAACACATTAACAAAGAAAAATATCATTATTCCAACCCAGTTTATTGTATATTTTATAATATAATTGATGGAGCCTATTCTTTCTGTCTTCTTTGGTTAACTTTCCCTTAAACATCAAGCTTAATTGTCTTGGACAAGAACAATGATCTAGCATTTATTGTCCCTGCTTGTGTAGAAGTTTGATTAACTGATAGAAGCATGGGGTCTATTTAAAAGGGGAAGTATTCAAATTGTTTATTCTGGAATGTAAGCAAAATCTGTGCTCCTGCAAAATTTAAGCACCTATTTATAAAGAGCATAGCTCACTCCAAATATGTTTAGTATCCTAGTTATCTGTACCTGGACTAGCTCAGTAGTGCCTTCTCAAAACTCTTCCTTCTTGAAACCTTTTTCTTGCCTCTCCAGGCAGTATACTCCATTAAAAAGTGGCCTTTTTAGTGCTTTAGACCTCTTTTCAAAGATGTGACATTTCAGTGATGTTTGAGACAAAAAAGTCCGTAACTGAATTACTCTTACAATAAACCCTTCCTTGAGAAAATGAAAAGAAGTATAACCTCAGTGTGCTATGCTAGTTTCTGCAATTTCATCTTGATTTTGTTTGTCAGCAAATTATGGAGAAATATGACTTTAGGAAGAACTTCTGAGCCAACATCTTTTTGCTCTTATGAATAGTAATTTCATATGAGCTTGTAAAAATTTATTTTACAAATAGTTAACATTTTCCCAATCTCAAAAAAAATCTTTGTGGTCAGTTAATCCAATAGTATCAATCCCAGTTTAGTCTTTCAGTCGTTCTTCCCATTTCAGGGGGTCCTTTCCCTTCTGCTATATTTATGGACAGCAATAGTGTGCTGTGTTCTCTCAGAACTTTTCTTAAAACTTGAACTGTGGTTGCATGCTGATACTTTACCAACATTAGCACAATCCATATACAGTTTTCTACTCATACATAGCTGTATTTACAGTCCAGATTTTCTTTCTGTGTCCTGGTATTTGTTTTGACTAGCACAAAGCTTTCTGTGCTCCTGTTACACAATAGTGTAGTTTTGGGTCTGGGTTTGGGGGGAAGGGGGAGCGGGGGGTGTATTATAAATATTTCACATGGGTTTTCTTGTTTTTCACCATCTACCGTTAGGTTACATTTCCTTACTCATTATTGTATCTGTTGTCAATCATGATTTTTGTAATAGTTTACTGAATCTCTAAAATATTTTCAGTAATATTCCCATGTCTGAAAGGTAGAGGTTTCAAAAATAATTTGGGCTCCCTTTTCTCAGTATGTTAAAGCTTTTATACTTTTGCTGTTGGTGCATTTGTATATTGGACTTGATGTGTTTTGTTCTTTCTTTTCTCACATAAGGAAATGCAGCAGTCTAATGACTGACAATAATACCCTTTAAAAATAAGGTGAAAATGTATGTAGCAGTTTAAAATACATTTAAGCACCTGAAGATTGGATTTAGTTCCTAGTTAGGCGGGAATTAGTTCTCCATATTTTTATTTAAAAATGCATTTTTGGTAGATCCATAAATTTTACTTTTTAAAAAATAAAATATTAAAACCAAAGAAATTATAATGGATTGCTTAAAAATTTACAAATGCAATGTTATGAATACAGAGTTCTGCAGAAGTTAGAATGATTGTGATCAGGATAGCTTATTTTACTTTGGTATTTACATCTATAGTTCCAAAAAATTGGCTTCTATATCTTTTCTTCCAGATTGCTTGGAACAGTCTTACTATTGTAAGTCATTGATGCATTTTTTTATTTATTTTGGAAGCACAATTAAGGGCTTCATTTTAATGAAATGTGTTGTTTCAAGGCTATCGGTTAATATATTGATCTGTAGGGCATTGGAATATTTACAACTTGTAAATGTTTTCAATTCTAAAACAAAAACTGGCAAAAGTAATAAGGCTGAATAACATGAGGCATAATGTCATATAGAATCTTATGACAAATTCAGTATTTTCTCCTGTCATTCTGGATGGAATTTTTTTTTCTTTGATAGTTTTTTTTTTTCCTTGAACTCCTTCAAAAATATATGCAAATTCTAGGGTCTTCTTGTCCCAGTATATATGAAAGCTGCAGTCTTGAGTGTTATTTGTGATTATAAGATCAAATGGATTCATCTTGCTGCATCACAGAATCAGTGACAGAATGGCTGAATCGGGAAGGGACTTATAGGGGTCATCTGATGAACCTCATTTCCTCAAACAGGGCTATCTAGAGCCAGTGGTCAAGAACCATGTCCAGAAAGCTTTTGATTGTCTCCAAAGAAGAATAATCCATAACCAATCTGGGCAATGTGCATAGATGTCAGTCACTCTGACAGTATAAACTGTTTCCTGATGTTCAGAGGTAACCCCCTCTATTTCAGTTTGTGCCCATTGATGCAAGTCCTGTCACTAGCCAACACTGAAAATGACCTGACTATATTAGTTTCACATAATTTTATTCAGGTTTATGTATACATCAATGATGTCACCTCTAAGACTCCTCTGAATAATCACAGCTCAGGAGGGTGATCCAGGAACAAATACTCCTATCTAGTTTTTCCTAAAAGAGGCCTCTCTAGGGAGAAGAAAGCTAGGGAGGCAATGTCTGGATGGAAATGGGATGTAAATCTAATCCTAAAATCCTCTCAATTATCTTCAGAATCTTAAAATTGTCTTGGTTATGAGAGCAGATGTGGTGAAAATGGCAGTAAAACTATTCAACAAGAGAGAGCCCCATGGCTTTATTTTGAGGACCTTCTGTTGCAGAAATTGCCTATGTGAATTAGATTACCCTCTTTCCACTTCCCTTTTTACTCTTTCCTACCTATTTTCTCTAACTTCAATATTAGTATTATCTAATAGTTAAGAATTTACATTGTGTGGTGGGTTTGCAACGTGTCTAGAAGCAGCTAGAAAGTTTCTTAAGGGCCCAACAAAGCAAATCTCCGCTGTGCTCCCAAGCCCAAACTCCAAAATCCTGTGCTGACAAGACTGGCTGGGCCCATCAGCACCAGTCACAGCGCCTCTGGGAGTCACATTTTAGAGACAGAGGAATGCAAACATCTGCATTTTGCCTCCAGAGAAGGGCGTGAGAAGATGTAAGAAACTTTGCAAACACCAAGGTTAGTGAAGGCGGGGAGGAAGAGGCGCTGAGAGAAGCTCCTGGCAGCACCTGCAGCAGGTGGAGAGAGATAAGAGGTAGAGACAGAGGCCCATGCTGGAGCAGGTTTGCTGGTGGCGAGGGGAGGTCTTGTGACCCTGTGGAGGACCAGACTGGGGCCAGCAGTCTGGGACTGAGAGACATTTTATGAGTTTATAGCAGTGACCCATGCTGGGGCAGTTGGTGAAGAGCTGAGGCCCCGTGGGACAGGACTCACGTGGAGAAGGTCATGGAGGACTGTGCAGGGAAAGAGTGTGAGAAATGCTCCCCCCCAACCCCAACGAGGAGAACAACTCATGAGGAACTGACTGAAGACTGAAGCCTCCATTCCCTGTACTCCCTCCTTTCCCCCGTGCCATCCTGGGGAGGAGAAAATCATGAATAAAGTGAAGTCTG
>VXBZ01001022.1:0-29297 GCA_013399135.1 Heliornis fulica | reverse complement strand
GCAGCTTGAGGCCATTACCTCGAGTTCTGTCGCCTGTTACTAGGGAGAAGAGACCAACCCCCACCTCACTGCAACTTCTTTTCAGGTAGTTGTAGAGAGCAATAAGGTCTCCCCTCAGTCTCCTCTTTTCCAAACTAAACAACCCCAGCTCCCTCAGCCGCTCCTCGTAGGGCCTGTTCTCCAGACCCTTCACCATCCTTGTTGCCCTTCTCTGGACACGCTCCAGCACCTCAACATCCTGCTTGAAGTGAGGGGCCCAAAACTGGACCCAGTACTCGAGGTGAGGCCTCACCAGTGCAGAATACAGGGGGATAAAATATGTTTTGCCTGTGACACTAATTGCCGAATGATCTCTCCCTGTCCTTATCTTGACTCCAAAGCCTCTCAACATGTATTTTCTCCCCTGTCCAGCTAAGAGGGGAGTGATAGAGCTTCTTTAGTGGGAGTCTGGCCTCCAGCCAGGGTCAAACCACCACACATTGATAATTTGATACTATGTTAGTTACTTTTGTCATAAAAGTGCTACAATTACATAATCATTACAACTTTACACTTCTCATTTTATTTTTTGCTTAAGTAATGAAAAATCATAAGTTAACTTTGAAACTATTGCAAAATTAGTTATTTAAAGAAAGTAATTTTCAGACCTCAGAGGATTTTTAATTATGCAAATGGTTCATTGCAAGGAACAAACCGAGAAACTGCAAAAGCATAATTTTTATTTCTTTTAGTTGTTAATAAGAACAAGATAAATTTATTGAAGATCTGGATTTTTTTTTTCTTCAAAAACCTTATTCCATAGAAGGCTCTGTATCTTAATGAACAGTGTTACTGTGTTGCTTCGGGTCTTTATAAGAGTTTTCTTCAGAATAATGTCTATATTATCCCCAGTATCTTCATTATGAAAAATGTGTAGCAGATGAAGTGATTGTTTCGCTTTTTTGTTATTTTCTGTCTGTGTGTCTCGGTGTACACAATTCAATCAGGAGAAGAGCAGCTCATACAAAATATCTGCAAATGAAAAAATATGGTCCCAAACTGCTAATGAGGAAGCCACATCCAGCATGCTGGAGCTTTCACACGGTGCTCAAGCTCCACTCACTGAACACAGACAAAAGGACTAACATCCATTCTTCAGGTATTAAAAATTCTCCTGACATTAGAAGGAGCTTTGTGTGTGCAGAGACTGCAAGATGAGCATCAGAAAGCCCAAATTAAGCTACAGTACAATATCTTTGCTACTACTCTTGCAACATTACTGAGAAATATCACCATATTGCCTTAAAATGGGAAATGGACCATAATAGCAGATGGAAATAATATAAATGGATGAATATATGTGAAGAGCTGAGATTAGATATCATCTTCATTATCATTTTTTAAAAAGAACAATTGACTTCTGTGACATTATGAAATGTCATATAGGCAGCTGTGCTGAGAGCTGTGTAAGAGAAAAGTTACACATGGCTCTCCAACTTCTTTAGCAGCACTGAAAACAGCTAAAATGCTATGTATTTCTCATAAAAACAAGAATGCTTACAGACTCTGTAGATCTACAGGTTCATATAAATGCATACATTTATATAAGTTCCTACTGAAAACCTGGTGAACAATATAGATTCACAGTAATCCCATTTCACTCTTGTGCATGCAATTTACTGACCTTGTTTGTAAATGTCTTTTAGAATGACAAGCAGTTGCTTATTTTTACTAGAATTCAGTTCATGCTTTCTGGGAATACTATATAAATCACAATACAAAGAATAACTTAAAATATAATTAACTGAAGTCACAAGCTGGGATCAGCAAAGCCTCTTGTACAGCAACCTTGCAATAATTAAGAGAAATTTAGTCAGAGGTACAAATGATGCCATTAATAGGGAAGGATAAATGTTGGAGCATCTTTGGAATTACTAGGTCACATCTAGTCAAATGCACAGATTTTCCTAGTCAGGAAAGCTAAACACTCTAACTCAGCATGATTCCTTTCCTTTTAAAAAAAAAAAAAAAAAAAAAAAGTCAAGTTAATTGAATGTATGTACATTAAGTCTTCTGAGTAAACCAAATATATGAATTCACTTCGATTTGTTTTTTAAAATAAACTCCCTTGGCAAATGGGGAAAAATTAATTGAATCTTCAGTTCTAATTTGCATAAAGACAGATATATTTTTTCTTTAAATAACCAAATAATAAAATATCCTTATGTTTTATTCTCACTGGGAGAAATTCAGTGAGTTTCGCTGTAGAAGCTAGCTGTTGTAGACACACACCACACTATCTGCAACTTTGTTGATGTCTATAATACTCATTATAGGACTCCTCGCCCATCCTGTCTTAGACATGCTAACTAGGGTACCTCAGCATCAGCAGGAATCACTGGTGCAACACAAAATTTGAGAATATACCATCAGGAGTGGTTTGTATGCAAAATGTTTTCCTTTTAGCTTGAATTGAAAAGGCTTTTCTGAAATGATAAGCAAGCAGAAACTAAAGCCAATGACCAAACTTTCTTTTCTGGTCAGTTTTCACCAGAATTCTCAGAATTCTGTAGTTTAAACCTTTCTCCTTTCAAGCACGCTCCCAGCAAATCTTGTATATGTACTTCTGAATTTATTAATTCTGACTAATATGACTCAAAAGACTCTACCAACTAGGGTTTCCTTGGGAGAGTTCTTCAACATCTTTTCCAACCTAACCAAATCAAAAAGCACAGACCAGATTTCCTTTACTTACATCTTATATGTTTATTTGTAAATGTGTTAAGATCATGGGTAGCCAATGTGAAATATTTCATATAAATGAGTTTAACTTAGTTTTAAACCTGTATTATATGCCTACATATATAAATATGTACACTTAATCATGTATTTTTAATGATTAATCTACCTCATATAAATATTTGTTTCTATTTATCTTGGAACTGATTTGCTTCTTATATATAACTTTATCTTTCAGTATTGCATATTTAATGGTACATGTTACTACTTTCAGCTCTGTAGGTTAGAATAATTTGTTATCTGGATAAAGTAAATGAATATCAGACTTATGTGAACAACAATATTGTAGAGAGGGGATACTTCCCTTCAAAACTATAATTATTATGGAAAACATTAAATTTTCATTAAAAAAAAAAAAAAAAGAAGTAGAGGAACATTGCTGTTGTTCCCCTCCCCATTAAAGTATAGGACACATGCAGGTTGGCTTTTACAGGAATACATTTGGGACATGTATTCTCCCCTCTCTGGAGGGGATAACATAAAAGACCTGAAAAGTGAGTAGGCCATTGATAAAAAAAAACCTACTTGACTATCACAAAATTTTGGGAAAAAAAAGTTCTTTAAAAGAAGACTGTATTTGGCTTCTAGTGTTAAGGAAACTCTAATTTGTTTTTGCTTGTTTCCCAATTTTATTCCTGAAATGATGCAAAAAGAAAATATTATGTTATCTTCCAAGTGTAAATGCAATCATTCAACCATCTGGAATATTTGATTTTAGCCTTCTTATGGATGCATTTGTTATATTCTACAGGCAATATCAGTGCAGGAAACACTGTAACTTGAGGTGCAGTTTGCTTTTCATTACTTCACTCATAATCTGGTTTGTTTTTCATCAGCATTGCTAGCTACCCAGTCTTTGTTTTTTTGTTCGTTTGCTGCCCAATTTTAGTGTTAAGAGTTGCAACATTATGTCATTTTTAGTCTGAATTATCAACACAGCTACCTTCAACCCTTGTTACTGGTTCCCAACAAAAATAACTATCCTCATATTCATAGATAAATAAGGATGACTTGAAAGGTATTTCCTAGCATCCCAATTTATTCAGCACTGATAGTGGAAGGAAATTTTTGTGTATAATTACTTACTGTCTTATTTCATGCTTTTATAGAATGAGACAAAATGTTCCCTGAAGTGCCAAGAGTGGTTGATGACTGTTTGTGTTTTCAAAATCATGACATGTATGTAATGATATTATCAGATACTTTAAAGTATTTTCTTGTCATAAAAAAATCTCAATGTTCCTTCATGTGTATCAGCAGAAAATTTTAATACTTTTCTGTCAGCTCAATGTCAAAGATTAACATCTGACATGCCATCTGAGGTTCTTCTACCTTTCATCCTGATTTGGAAGCAATGAGACATCATTTATATATTGAAAGAAAAACCCACACAGACAAGTTCCCAGTGAAGTTCATGGAATCAAACTCAAAAGTTGCAGGTGACAAGGATTAGTTTTGCTGCCTTGAAAAGGTGAAAAACGTTTCTTGTCAGTTGTTGGGCTAGAGCATACAGATAGGGAACTCCTCCACCTCCAATGAGCACATAGAATTGAATAGAAAGCCCTCTTTCAAACCTTTTCCTGCAAACATACCATTTTGTACTTTCAAACAAACTTCAGCAGCAAGGAGATATTTTCTATGCTAAGGGTTATGGGGTTTTTTTCTTTTTTTTTCATAAGACATAAATTTCTTAATGAAAGTATGCAGACAAATTCTAATAAGACAGTACTAGGGAATTATAAGGTCATTCAACATGTGACTGAAAAAAAGTCATTTGTTCTACAAAATGAAGATTTAAAATGTTATTAGTTAAAAATTACCTTTAGTTTACATATTAGTTGATGGAAAATCACTGTACACACATAAACATGTTGCTTGAACCCCAACACCTGCTTCAGTAATGCCACCATACCTCAGAGTTGCATGTTTCCTGAATCAATACCTTGGATTAGACTCCTCTCACAACACAACTGGATCAGTAAAATACTTGCTCTGTATAATATTTTTTAAATCTTAGTAAAATTAATTCCAAATCTATAGGTAGCTGCAACAATATTATAAATACAAAATTGACTTTTACAGAGTAAAATGGATTTTCTGTTGAAATAATTATGACATTAATTAAACTAAAATGTAATTAAGAAGATATTATTTAAGATTAGTATGCTAATAATATATACAGAGTATTAAGTACAATTCCTGTTCAGTCTTACATTTCCTTATATATCGAAAGTGAATTGTGTTCTTTCTTCCTCATTTCTCCCTTTTTTGAGTGAAGGAAATAGGTAAGGTTGTCTTTGGAAAAAAACAAACCCAAACAAACCAAAAAATAAGAGTGTGAACACAAAAGCTCTCAGCTTTCTGAAATGCAAAAATGCAACCATAAAAATATTCCACCTGTCTCATTGCTGATTTTTTTCTGTTGATCTAGACCTGAATCAGTGGGAAACTATTTTCTTTTGGTCTTTGATTTTGAGTCGTATTTAAATTAGGTATTAAAAATTAACATTCTTTGTGCAAAAGTTATTTACTATGAGCTATAGTCATGGAAGGGTTTGGATTGAAAGAGACCTTAAATATCACCTAGTTTCAACCCCATTTAACAAAATGAATTTTCTACTTTGGTGTAACTGTAAAAAAAGAATATTGTTTTGTTCACAATTCTTTTTTTTTTTAATGTTAATTTTTCAAACATCATTTACAGATGTTAATGCTGCATGCATAGTGATAAATCTGGCATACTATGTTACTCCATTTGCCCTTTGGCAAAGACAGATTTTGTTTTTAATTTAAAAATAACAACAATATCAACAATATCAACAGGAACATCCATTGTTATCTGAAATAATATTTTCCCATTAATTACAAGCTACCACAGATATACAAAGTGAAAAATAAAAATTTTGTGCCTTCATGAAAATAAGTATGCATAATTTATGTACGTGTACATATGCATATATACATATATATGCCTCTGTATATCTCTACAGATGCAGAGGTAAATCTTCATCTATTCATATAGCCTGTACCTACCCATAAAACCATATGTGTGTATTTTCCTTAGAGCAAATACATTGTTTTCAGTCCAACTGACCTAATTTTCTTCTTTGAGTAGAGATGAGCTTCTTTGTAAAGGAAGATCAGTAAGGAAAAGATAATTCAGACTACGAACTGATAAAGTAGGCATCTAACTTATCCTTCAAATTCATGAAAAAATTGGTAGGGTAAATTATTTCTGTACTGAACGCCATTTGGGTTGATTTTCAGCATTACTTTCAATATTTTTTTATGAGCCCAGAACATGTGTCCTACTTTCTGCTGTTTACATAGTGTAACAGTATTTCCAGTAAAACTGGGACAGTGCTTGTGAACAAGACCAATTTTACTCTGAAACAAATTGGCATGAATCTATCAGCCTTTAATATTTGTGCTTCCCATATCAGTGACATATCAAGTGCTGTCAAATAACATATGGGGGAAATTAATTATTAAACCGTGCAATAAATAAAACCTGTAATATTTTATCAGTAATTAAATTAACAGGATTAATCCTGCCACATGACCATTTGGATACTTGAAGGGAAAGAAGAATTTTCAATTAATATCACATTACATTGACATAATAATTTGGGAGAAGAAAGGGAGAAATGTTCTAATTAATCAGATATAGCGAAGTAGAATTATAAAGAAGCAGAATATTTTTCGGTTGATTTCTGCATTGCTCACCATGACAGAGATTCTGCTCATGTTCCATTCTGAAGGGTTCCAGACAGTAAAACCACATTTTTTTCCTGCAATTAAAAAAAAAGAATTCTATTACTGGCAACTTCTGAGCAGCTTAATATTCTTCTACAAGAGAAAAATTTTTCCTTTTTAGTCAGAAAAAAGAAAAGACATGTTTTGTCTTTCTTCAACATGAATCTTTGGCTCTGATGCAGAAGAAACTCAGTTGCAAAAGAAAGTCAAAATTTCAAAAAGAAAATGAGACACTTGAACCTGGACATATACTTCAGTGCCAGCTGTGAGCATCTCTATATGCCGTCCTGACACATTTATTGGTTCTGAACGGTTTGCAACCACGTTCAATGAAAACATTTGAATATTGCCTTATGTGATAATATTGGCTACGCAACATAAAAACATACATTTTGCTTTCAGGTTGTGAGTCACTTATGAGAAGCATAAAGGTAACAGCACCCTTTAAAACATCTGCTTTTTCTAGTCAAGCGAAACACAAATTCAAAAAGAAAATAGTAGCTTTGCAAGTCATTGTATCACCACCTTTCCCATTTGATCAATCTGCTATGATATGATTATCCTTTTAGTGAAAATAATCTTATAAAAACAGAGAGTGGGGAAAGGATTATTTTAAAAAAAACTTTACTTTTTCAGCTAAATTTTTTTTTTTTTTTTTTTGTTGTTGGTTTTATGTTTTAGATTAGGTTTGTTTAGCTGGTTTTTTTTTTTTTTTTTTTAGTTTGTTGTTTGTGAGGTTTTTTTCCCCTTTGAGATACAATACAGATTTTCATCATTTTAATACCTTTTTACTTTGCAAAATGAAACACTTTCCTCACAGCATGGAACACAGGAAAGATCAAATGTTAAATTCTTCCTGCTGTGAGACATTCTTGAAGGCTGAATTTCAACCTTCTGATCAGCTTCATACAGGCATATGATAGATGTTTTGAAGAGAGAGGTGTTTGAGTTGCAGTGTCTGAAAAAAAACCACTTGAAAAACTGAGGGATGGAGAAGTTAATTATTTTCATTTTTGTGCTCTAAGTATGCTTGCCTTTTATTGACTTTTACTGTAAACAGAAACAATAACTGTCCTCTAAGATTTCTAGAGTCTTGAGTTGCCATAGGTAAGGTTTAATTTTCTGTATTCAAGAGGCAGAAAGAGGAAAATAGTTTTCAAAGCCTCTTGGGAAAATATCTTTTTATCAGAGCAGAGTGGAAGTAGAATTTAGCAAGAATCATTATCTAAATTAATTTCAGCTGTGTTTACTACAGTGTTTAGTGACTGCAATTGTTTGAGACTTAATTATGTTGATAAAATAACTATAACAATGACCTCAGTCACAAGTATCTTGAGCATAGTACTCACTCTCATTTTCAGTGTAGGCTGAAAATCAACTCCATCACAGTTTAGCACTTCTTTATAAAGGCCTGTAAGGAGAAGGGTTACAAACAGGATCTAAAGATTACTAGTGAAGGATCTAAAGATTACCGATGAAGACAAGATTTTAAGGCAATATCTTTTAAAAATATCTTTAAATTTGTTAAATTAATGATGCACAGAAAGCCTTTAGAAGCATAAAAGTGGTAAACAGACATACATGTTAAAATCTGATTAAACATGTTCAAAGGCACGTTTCTTCCATTTTCTATTTTCATTCACATTTTCTAGCTATAAGCCTAAGAAGAACCAGAAGAGCCATAACTTCATTTTACCTGCAGAAATTTGACAACATAAATTTAGTACGTCAGTGTTTCTTATTTTCTGGGTTTGTTTTTTTCTTTCCTCAATCTGAGTAAGACATAGAAAATCAGACTTTGCACATTTCAGTCCTAGGTAGCAGTAAATAGAGTCCTTGATCATAATGGTAGCTTTTTACTCTGTTTAATGAAAGAACAACAAAAGGGAAATGCTGAAAAATTTTGATGTCTTCCTAACAGCCTTGCTTTTCATTCCTGGATACAGAAAATGCCATGATCTATCTGAAGTGATCAGCAGATGAATACCAGAGACTGACTCTCTGAATTGCTCACAGATCTTCTTTTCTTTAGAATGCAGATATAATAAATAAAAACATATAATGTGTCTGCATTTAACTGGAAGTCATGCAGACCACCACAAAGAAAGAGGCCATCTGATTTCTTGTCTTTTTTAGTGAATTATCACTACTGTAATGTGCTTCTAAAGTATCTCAGATTCTGGCATCAACATTACATGATAACTTTAAAACGACATTGTCATCAAGTAGTCCATAATCAACTGCTGCTGAAGATAGCAGGTATTGTAGGGCTCACAGAGGATGAAGAACAGATGGACCAGGACTGGAGGCAGCCAACAGCCAGTCATAAAATGAACAGCTCTCTTGCCAGGCCATGTCCCAGTTTTTCAGCTGTTGGGATGTAATATTAATTTCTTCTATCATCATGAGCTATACAATTATTTACCCTGATATTTACTATATGCGTCCTGGGCCAGCTGCACCAGTACCTGCAGAAATAAAACATTCATGAGAAAAGTTTTCTGTTAATGCTGAGCTTCCAGTTTAAAGAGAGTATAAAACAGGGACACTAGTTCAGTGTCCCCAGTCCCTGAGATTTTGTTACACTGACTGCAGCTCACACTTGAAACTAAAATGCACAAACATCAGTCAGACAATAGTAATGGTCGTGTTTGGTACTTAAGATGTGAAGTTTTCCACAAGGTCCAACTTCTTGGAAAATCAAGGTGGTGTCTTACACAAATTACATTAGGTTCATTCCTACTCAAAACAGAATTAAAGCAACAGCTATATGTTGATCTGACAGAGAATATGAAATATGCAGCCATGAAAGAAAACCTTTCTCCTGCAATATCAAATAAAAACTTACTTGGTCCCAGAGGGACATAAAGGTTTTGGCCACTTATTCTACATTTGTTATATAACTACCTTAGTGCACTGGATCACAATCTCTGTTATGAAATGTGAGTCATCATGTTTCAAAACCATAACTTCAAACCTCCTATAGATTATTTCCTCATATACTAGGAATCCTGACCATGGCTGACAGCAATAAATCTCTTATTTTCCAGGATGGCTCACTCTATGTAACCAGTTCTTCCTGAAAAATGCTTTCTTTCACTTCTTTTCATTTTGCTTTTATTTATAATTTTTTCACTTAATTTAGGAACAAGAGGAAAATAGTGAGCCTCGTGGAGGAGACGTTTAATAGAACTCTTAAAAGCAAGTAAAAAAAATCATCAAAAAATTAATGATTGAAAATGGCATGTCAGAATACGCCCTTACTCAGAAGATAGGTATTAATTCGGAATAAACTCAGGATATAAATTTAAGCTCTAATATTATGTATTTTACTAAGTAAAAATAATTGTTCAAAAGAGTTTAATTTATGCTTTACCATTTATATTGGTGTCTCTGTAGATTTAATCTCGCATTCTATTTATGTAACTGCACTTAAATTGTTTCTGACCTGGTTACCTTTTCATTAGTGTTAAACACAGTTTAGTACATGAACGGCATTCTTTTTCATAAATGGAAAAGCAATTATTATTCAAAGTGGCAATTTTTCCTGCATAAAATGACAATATTTACATAAAACCCACATAGGTTTTCTAATTCTTCACAAACTGTTTGTGTATGTTCACAGGTAAACATGTATAATTCTTTAAAAGCATCAGGGAAAATATGATGGTTTTGCATGCTTTTGAGCTGTATTATTTCATTAGTTACAGATTTACTCTATTGCTGATCATTTTGCAACCAGTCAACTGAAACTGCATTTTGTACAGACTACCATTTTGCATTAACATGAAGTATATTAGAAAGACATATGAGGTTACTAAAAAAAAAGATGCATAGTCAAAGGAATATAACAAGGTATAATTAAGGCCTTGTTCATTAATTTGTTCCAGCTTCAGTAGAAAATAACATTCTTCTCTATTTACTCTGTGAATGCAACTGATAGATAGAAGCAACTTGATGTTTAAATCTTTAAATGAAAACAGGAGAAAAAAGGTTGGAGGCTACACTTTTTAACAACCTTGGACTTGAACAATATACAGTGATTATAGGCTAAGTTTGCCTTCATAAATGATGCAGCAGTCGTGATAGGGTGTTTCTCTTTAGGGCGAAACTATCCTAATAAACTTCAAGAGTGCTCTTTCTCAACTATTCCAGCAAAAATGGATTGGCATTGATTTCATAGCAACACTCAAAAATATTCAAAATATTAGAGCTTTGTCTTGTATGAGCAAAGTGCTTAAGCAACATGCACTTTTATAATATAAATGTAAAATTAACCTTCACCTGTTTTCCAAGGAAAACTTCACATAAACCCTGCAGTTCCTTTTGTACCTTTGCAAGTTCAGGATCAGTAAGGTATAGCTTGATTTATGGAACGTTCTTTTCCTCCAACAGCTTGTAGTGGTTTAGTTCTACTCTGACTTACTTCTGGCCCTGTATAAATGCCTATTAGAATTAATGGAGAGGCCTTGTGAAAATCAGGCTAGTGTTGGATAAAAACTATTAAAGTGCAAAGACAGAGCTAAATATTTTGAATCCATACATTTCTTAGTTTCCAGAACTGTTTAGAGAACTTTATAGGAATTTCACTTGAGTAATAAATATGTACAATCTATGTAAAAGATTCATTTTTAAATCATGCTTTTCAACTTCAGTTATCCATGGGCTACAAAATAGAAGGCTCCAGGTGGACCTTATAGTGTCCTTCCAGTACCTGAAGGGGGTTACAGGAATGTTGGGTAAGGACCGTCTGTAAAGGCATGTAGCGATAGGACAGAGGGCAATGGTTTTAAACTAGAGCAGTGTAGGCTTAGATTAGGCATTAGGAAGAAGGTCTTCACGATAAGGGTGGTGAGACACTGGAACAGGTTGCCCAAAGAGGTAAAGTGAATTTCTCCACTGTTCTCCTTCACTTTCAACTACACATTCTTAAAATTAGAGAAATGGTAACACAGCATTCCCTCTAAATAGATGTCAACACGAAATGTCAAAAAATCAGTCAACTGTTACTTGCAAAATCATCCATTCTTTAGCAACTAATGCTTGAATTCGTTGCTTGAATTGGTCTGCAAAGAGGCGTCCATAAAGGGATGCTTGCCTTCCAATGGAAGACACTCTAAAGAAAATGAAGTTTAAGCCAAGGCAGCTGCAGTAAACACAACCCACCAGACAGCAGCACAATTGGCATTTCCTAGGAAAGGGGGGGTACTCCTCAGGGGAACCTACCTGGTTGGAGCCGTGCTCTTCTTCATCTTCATGTACCACTAAGACACATTAGTCACTCAGCAATTTGCCTGAAATTGTTGCTGCATGACAGAGCTCCTGCTCACAGCAGAAAGAAATATTAATGTTCCCACTTTTTTTATCCAAAGTGTGTAATGTGAGCATGCTCTTTCCAAAAGCACTGGTCCCTTAAGCTTGTGGTTTACTCCTTCTCTTCTTCTCTGAGGTGGATGAAAATCCTTTCCATAATATGCGAATTTTGTAGCAGTTTTTAATCATTTAAAAATAATAACAAAAAGACACAGCCTCAATTCCTTGTCAGAATTCACTCTTTTACCCAGATTTTACCCTCACAAGAAAAGAGCCCATAGAGTATTCTTTCTTTTTCCTCTTTTCTTTTTTTTTTTTATATATGTGATGAGTTTTTGTCATCAATAAGGCAATTTTTATGTCAGAGCTCAAAGAACAGTCACAGTCTCAACTTGGTTGTCTGTAGTTAAAAAGATATAAGGAGTTACGAAGTGGTCAAGGCAGGACTTCCCACCTAGTCCTGTGTGACTCTGCATTGCCCCAGTGCTCACCAGCACTTCTAATATACTTACCCTCTTGATATTGCCAAATATTTTTACAAAAATCAAGGATCACCATCCAACTGTTAAGCTTATACACTAACTGTGCAAATAGCTTTAAGAAATTATCTTGACTCTATTCATGGGCAGGTAATAACAATGTATTGATCATTCCTACTTTAATGACTTACTGGCCATAATGGTAGCCATGTTGGGTGGCTGCATGACTTTCATTAACCTGCTGCCATTGCAAAACATGGATGTTCATTTGAACTATAATATATATTTTCTGTAGTTCAGAGTAGATTTACTTCTCTGGAAGTAAAGGTAATCTTGAGAAATACTCTGACGTTTAATTATGCCCATTTAGATTATTTGATTTGTCATGATGTAAACAATATATTTTTCTTTTAGACATATTTAAATACCTTCATTTTCTCTTTATTTGTATACCTAGGCTTTGGTAGAAGTCTTACCTGGTGTTTTAAAGGACATTGTCGTTGTCATTCATCAGAAAGTGGGAAGCTAGATTTCTTTTTCCCCTCTTTTCTCTTTGACATTGTGACCCTTTGGTATTATAATTCTTGTGATAGTTTCCTCCACATTAAATATATATCCTAAACACTGCAACTGCATTTACAATTATCTCCAGTAAAATCGTAAGCTGAACTGCTCAAATAATTCATGCACTGGACAAACTGTGAAAAGTATTCCTATCTCCAAGGAGCTTGCGTGCATTTCAGAAGCCACACACTCAGGGATTTGCATCCTAGTTCTCAGCACTTAGTTCCCCTTGGCTCTTCAATTATTTACTATTTCCATGATACAGCCTGTGATAGTTGATTTGAGTACAACCTATTGTCTCAATACCCAATGAATTTATAAGGCTCTGTTAAATCAAGGAAAGAGAGACCTAACAAAATGCAATCTTACATGCCTTGCCAGTGCACATTCTGACTCAGTTTATCTGGAAGTAAGTGTACTAAACAGCAAAAACTTACCACATTCACTACCACTGTATATCAAGTCTGGTAAAAAGATGTTATCTTTTTGCCTCTGGCCTCTACAGTGAGCTTTAGTCCTGATGCAGACCAATTTCTGTTGTGCCACTTGCCCTGGCTTTTCAAAATCCTTCAGTATCAAAAAGTGTTAGCTGGGCTACAATTAGGAAAAAATTCTTGGTTTATTGGAAACATGGGCAGAGGTCTTGGACAAAAGAAAAAGAAAGGAAAAGGACTGAAGCTGCATGTTCTCTCACAACCCAGCACAGGTGAGTCTAAGTGCTGAGCAAATGTAATTTTGACCCTGAGGCAACACCACACTGGAGCAGTTCAAGGTTGATCTCTTCCTCCATTTGAACTTTGGGACATCTGTTTCAGTGACCTTGTGTTAGACGTTAGTGGAATACTGTCTTCTCAGTGATAGCATTGAATTTGTGACTCCAATATTCTCCCTCTGCAAAACATGAGGTGTTCTTTTTATATATATGAAAAAACATTTGCTGACAGGTTTTTTTTCCCCTCTCATTCAATAATGGTACACGTTTTATTAAATCCTGCAGTGGAAAAGCTGTCCACTTACTTTGGTTGTCTTTTTTTTCTACATTTAATGAGGATGGCTGCTAGATGTCATGCTTTCTTATTTGATGTGATGGTACTTACTGATAAGTTTCAAATGCAATGTATATCCTACTGAGTAGAAGGACCCAGTTACAACACACTGTTCACCTGTCCAGTGTTTCTACTTAAATAAAATTGACCTATGTGTTAATGGAGCTACAACCTCTACTTTAGAGTAAACTGTGGCTCAATCAAAAATAGAGATGGAGAAAGAGAATATGCATTGCAGCACAAAAGGTGAAATATTACTGTAGAAGGTAATACTTTAGCAAAATGTTTTGAGCTTGGCAGCACATCAAAGTACTCTCTGAAATCTTGGTTTCAAATTTATCTGAAGTTTTTCAGGACACTGTAAGTACATATGTACAGGTGCCTTAGGTCAGATTAAAGATCTATCTTTCCCATTATCCTGACTCTGAATGGGGTCAGCACTACTTAGGGAAATCCTCTTTTTAACAGCGGACCAATGTAAAATTTTGGCAATCTACAGCTTAGGAACTGCCACTGCCAGAGGGCCTGTGTTTAATAGCACTTCCTAGGGGTATTTTTTCCATGCATTCGTCTAATCTTTTATTAACATATTTATACTTTTGGATTGTAAATACCTTGGAAAGGACTTCAGCTGTTGACTGCTTGCTCCTGGAAAAACTATGTTTCCAACATGCTGTCTGATAATTTTATTTGGTATCTTGTATGGTTAGGGAAAAAAATTACCATTCTATTTGCTTTCATCACACCACTTAAAACCTCCCTAATTCCTTCTCCTGGTCATTTCTCTTCTGAGACAAAGTGTTATAGTCTATTCAATGACTTAGCACAGAAGCTGTCATACTGCCTCGATCATCCTTTACAATCCTGCATATGTCTTTTCTCATTTTGAAGTAGGGGAGAGCAGATTATAGTACTGGATATAATCTAAGTGTAAACAACAATGACATTTTCCTTTTTATTTGCATATGAACACCATTTTATTTTAGACATCATTTTATATGGTTATGTTTGTATTCAGATGTATATAAAAATATGTCCTTCACAAACAAAATTTTTGGGAGGCTTTGGGTACAAAATTAGGAAAACCAAAGAGAATGAAGTACAAATATCAAAATTCTAAGAAAATTCTGGTTCATCCCACAGTGCTTCAAATTTTCTGCAATCTTCATTTTAAAGTAGATGCCATTTTATAGTATCTTAGAAAGTTTTTGCTTTGTAATGAAACAAAATCTTTGAATTTCCTCTTTTTGTATTTTCAAAGATTAAATGATAAGTTTTCTAAGAGAGTATTTTGAACTACAGGATCGTGCTAATATGTTAATGTTCAAGTAAACTGACTGTGTGCTTGGATATATCTAAGAATATAACCAAGGTAGGGCTTGTATTAAGAAATAGTTCTTTAGTTGAGCAAATGATATGATTGGAAACATGGACAAATTCTCATACATTGGTTCTGATGAGCAGAGAAATAAGCAAATCCAAGACCGAGTTGAGAACAACAACCTGTGAATTATATTAATCCACTACACAACTTGAGATACAAAATTAGTTATTATAGCATGATATAATGGGATACAACCAAACAGAAGTATGACAGGTTCAGAAGGATTGCATACAAGTACCTTGCATTTGTGAGAGAATGAACTTTAGGCAACAAGTGAGAAATGAAAAACTTTTGTGATCTTCGAAATCTTCAGTCAGCATCATCTACATTATATCTACAGTTTTGAACATTTAATAAAGTTTGCTCTCCACCACATCTATTGAAGATGCTCTGCAGATCTCCCCAGAAGATTCAAACTTTGAAGGTTGAGATAAATACCATAGTTGTGTGAAAAACATTCTTTGACTGGTCCTTGTGTGTGCTCATCATAAGTTGGTTGTGTGGGTTCATCTGTGGCCACAGATGGGGGGAATATGTATATGAAAGGATAGCCATATTAATTTTCATGGATCCCACACAACAACCAAGCATTTCTTTTCTTTCAGAAAGGTGAATTAACACACAGAGACTATACCAGCAAAATTGCTTTCTACCACAGAAAATTCTTGCAGACAATCTGTGAAAGAAAATTTTCCACAAAAATACCTCTCCATCTCTGACATCTCTATCTCCTGGTTGTCAAGGAGATGCAAACCCCTGTCTCTGTTGTGCAGAGACTGAAGGCTTTCCTTGACCAAAGTTAGAGGTTACTTTCCTCAACTTATACCTAGCTGTTTATTTCATTTGTCTGTGTCAGAACTCTTGAAAGTTAGTGTACCTGAAAGTTGTCAGCTTTTACATGTATATCAGCTTGTTTGTTAGAAAGTTATTTCTTACCAGTTTGGCCTTTCTAACTGCAAAACTACTGTTAAATGTTTGATTTGCCATTTCTTTTTTACAATCATAGCATTAAAAGGAACAAAACCTAGCAGCTTGAAAGAAAATAAAAAAAAAAACTTCAAACAGTCAATATCTGAAAATGTTCTATATTTAAATGGAGTCCAAATACCAAGAAATGTTAGTTGTATATTTCTTTCCTGGGAGGGTAAAAAAAAAAAAAAAAAAAGAGAAATTGAGAAGCAGTAAGGCCCAATTAGCTCTTCACAAAGTGATATGAATGGGAAAAAATATTGTATGAGATTGCTTACCTGATGAACTACAAAGGCAATGTCAATAATGCAGAAGACAGTAGAAAGAGTATTGAAGTACTTGTTGCTTAGGGAAGCAAACTGTGAAACACGAATTATTTTGAGAATGTAGAAACTGAATTTCAAGTGAACACTGATCTAATGCCTCAGCTCACTATGTAATTTTGAAGATTTTCAAACATTCAAGAACCTTGTGATATTGATTCTCTTCTTATGAACTCAGTCAAGATAACTCAACTTCACAATAACCATTTAACTTACTAGTGATGAAATGGCCTAATCAGAAGAGTAGAGCTAAGGCAAAGCTATAGAAATGTTGTGGACTGGATCTTTTAAAGTATGGAATATTTTTAATTCTTGGTAACATAAATGACAGTTTAGAGAGCTAAACTCTGTATAGGATGAAATCCTGTGTGCCTTTAAAGGGTGTCTGGTTGTAGAGGACTTGAAATAAGGAAAGGATATATGCTATTTTAGATGGAATGCTACTTTTATATTTTGAAATAAATTTATACTAAGACATTACATTAATTTAAAACTGCAATATCTGAAAGTAATTGTCTCTCCAAATGAACAGAGTTTTTTTCTCATTTGCTCTTACACTAAATCTTTGTATTTTTCTACTGGTTTAGTAACAGTCCTAAAATAGAGATAATTTGAACATTTGTGAAAGTATAAAATACAGGCAAATAGATGACATTGCTTTAAATGTTTCCATCCAAGAATTATTCATATCTTGTTTAGATCTATAAAAATAATTTCTCTAGAAGCTGCTCCTCTGTAGTGAGAGTTATCAGCATGGGGACAGGTTGGAGGACCCTGAGACCTCTGCACAGGCTGATCCAGGACATGGTATCAGGCACATAAGAATAAACAATTGTTTGTTGTTTATTTTGTTTCTATTTTGCCATTGTGTTGCTGATACTTGGATCGGTAGCATAGTAATTTTTACTGATCCCCAAGAGATCATTCTATTGGCAAGAAGATAGATGCAAGAGGGGGATTATAAATCAAAGATGTGCACTCCATTCATAGACTCCTGGAGCTACGCTTTGGATAAAGTATGTCATACATCCCTTCTTGCTCAAGTGTGCCTCAAGTCTAGGTTTTTCCTTGAAAATTAAGATGCACAGCATGAGGTGTTTCATACAAGTCAGATAAACTTCTTTTTTGAGAAGTCTTTCTGAAAATAAAACATTCTCCAAAGTGTATAACTTTATTTTATGGTATTTCCACACACTGTTTCAAATTCTTAGTGTTAGGTTCAAGCTGTACCATACTGTAAAGAATGAAGCTGAATGTATTCTTCTTTTTGTCTTGTTTCCCTAAAGATGATTGCAATTATTGAAGGATGGATCTGAAAAAAACCAGAAAATATTCATGCAGAGATACATATTTAAGAATATATATGGAAAATATATATTGCTGTTGGGAAACTAGTGATCTCCTGCCCCTGTCTCCCTCCCTCTTTATCCCCATCATTAGTGGAAATATATATTAAAAATGGTTTCAAATTAATAAAGACCTAGGCAATTGGCAATAGGACTACTCAAATTGTTTAAATGTTAATATGTAGGCAAGCCTTCACAGAAATGAGGCCAACAGCTACATTTCTTTCTTTTGAGCAACAGTTTACTTCTCATTTCTATCAGTTATAAACTAAAAATTATTAAATATTTTTCGAAAAGGCAGACCAACACTAGTGCAAACCATCATTCTGTTAAACATTTTTTTTTCATATTTCTTGTTCATTCTAGTTTAATTCTTTTTGTCTTAACGTTCCAAGAGACCTTGTCATCTTCTCAACACTCTATTACTGTTAATAGGTTGTGTAGTTATTCTATGAAATAATGGGTAAAGAGAGGTCCAAAATGTTTCAAGCAACTTTCATAGTTTTCTGCCATGACTTAAAAAGATAACATTGTGTTCAGGTAGCAAAATGCAACACTTTAATATATCCTCTAAATATTAGAGTTAAAAATGAATTTACGAATTAGGACTTCAGACAGCACAGTGAAAATCAGTAAATGTAGTGCTAGGGTTTGTGGGTTTTCTTTTTTCTTTCTACTGCAGTTTTGACAAAACAAGCAGCAAAAAAGCACCACATGAAGTGAGACAACATATTTTTGTGGGGTTTTGTAACATTTTTTTCAGATCTGTCACATATCTGTACTGAAAATTCATAGTTACCACCCAGTCCTCAATTGTCTGTCTGTCATTGGGAAAAAAATAAACAATCCAAGCAAATAAAATACAACTTTTCTGCAGAGAAAGCCAAAAATTTTTATTTCAAATAGTGTATGATAAAATTTCATGAAAGACAATTGGTAAGAAAGCCACCTGAAGAGCTCCAGTTATCAGCTGTTGCTGATAAAAAAAAAAAAAGAGCTTTACATTTGTTTCTGATCAGTTAAAAGCTGTGTATGGTCTTTAGTCAGAAAGTTAAATTCCTACAACAATGTCAACAAGTGGCTTCTATTAACTGTCACACAATGATTCTGGCAAAATTGTTGTGTCATTAATGTATATATAATGGTCACATGGTATAGCGTAAGTGCAAGATAATTACAAACTTTCAAATAATTGATGAGTTTTCAAGATCACCGAGTATCTCTGTTTTCTAGTAAACAAATAGCAAATGTGAAAGCATCTGATTTGCACAAGTTAGTAAGAAAACTCAGTATGCTCTACTTGAAAAGCCTAGGAAAAAGATTTTCAAAGATGTTATCAGTTTCCATCTCTGACCAAAGAAATTAAATTGGTTATCATATGATTATCTTCAGGGCATTCCTTTACTGACAACTCCTTGAAAAGATACAAGCCAAAGTTTTCTGATCTGTTTTACTGAAGAAGTTGCAGAGACATGAACAGGAAATCAATGAGCCTTGTCTTCTGGGTGCAGTACGAGTAATACAGATTTTGTTAAATAGCAAATCTAGGGAAAATGTCATGATCAGTATAAAAACTTGCATACAAACTTTGTGGCTCACTTTGACTCCATGGGTGGAGATGGTCTGTGTATGATAATGATCTTACGCAAATTTGATGATCTTATGTAAATTTTTATGATCTTATGTAAATTCAGCTGCCTGAAAAGTCATCAACAATTTCAAATCCAAAGCACGGATGTCCTCAGTCAAGGATACTTATAAAATAGTCTTACTGTTTCAAATACACTTAATTAGGGCAATCTATTTGCTGGACACTTTAACATCATGTTTGTTACTCTGCTGATGTATTCCTTCAAAAACATAAATTGTGACACCTACTTGCGATATGATTTGGTGAATCTGCATCAATCACATTAGAAGAAAAATATAATTGGAACATCTGTGATGACCAAAACTGTGCAGAGGTGAAGTGGCAGTGTAATTCAGATGATGAAAGAATCCCTGAGGATTAAGGTATGGCACAACTTTATAGTACAGTCCAATGAGATATCATAAAAGCCATCACACCGTTAAACTTGAATCACATAGTGTAGCACTAAACTGCACAGAGGATCCAAGCTCCATTCTGAGAGCTACAGTTCAGTTCTCCAACATTGATGAATTCTGAGGGCACTCTTAAGGTCATAAGTAATTTGAATTCTGTGCAGTGCAGAGCAAAATAGAACATTAATAAGCAAGTGTTCAGTAACATGTAGTTTTACCTATGGGTTGTTCTGCATATTTTGAAATAGATAAGCCTTCTAAGTAAAATAGCCAAGGGAACCAGGCAAAGTTTGTTCATTAATTCTGACAGAACATTCTTCCACACGGTGAGCTAACGTATATGTTACACTGACTTACTTCAAACAAATCTCAGCTGAATATATTTTAAGGTTTAAATCTGGATGCCAGCTGTATCCATGACATCCATGTTAGGACTGAGTATCTTGTACTATATCAAAGAAGCATGACCAGCAAGTCGATGGAAAGGATTCTGCCCCTTTGCTTCACTCTCGTGAGACCCCACCTGGAGTACTGCATCCAGCTCTGGGTCCTCAGTACAAGAAATATATGAAGCTGTTGGAATGAGTCTGTAGGAGGGACATGAAGATGATCAGAGGTCTGGACCGCCTCTCCTGCAAAGACCAGCTGAGAGAGTTGGACTTTTTCAGCCTGGAGAAGGGTCTAGAGGAGACCTTATTGAAGCCTCCCAGTAACTAAAGGGGCCTACAGGGTAGTTGGAGAGGGGCTGTTTACAAGGTACCTGTAGTAATAGGACCAAGGGTAAGAAGTTTATGTTAGATATAAGGAAGAAAATATTTTCTGTGAGTGTGGTGAGACCCTGGCACAGGCTGCCCAGAGAAGCTGTGGCTGCCCCCTCCCTGGCAGTGTTCAAAGCCAGGTTGGATGGGGCTTTGGGCAACCTGGGCTAGTGGGAGGTGTCCCTGCCCATAGCAGGGGGGTTGGAACTGGATGATCTCTGAGATCCCTTTCAACAAGAGGACCATTCTGGTTCTATATTTCTATGGTATTTGTATGGAATGACTTAGAGGGAAAGCATTTCTAGAAAGTTTTCTTTTCTTTAAGAATGGAATCAAAGAATAAACTGTGAGAGGAAGCCCTGGGACTCACACTACTGCCACATTTGTTTGGCTTTTATTCTGTCTCTAGACTGACTTGCATGTCCTTAGTGAGAAGCCCTCAGTGGTGTGCTGGAAACACCCCTGAAGGGTGCTTCCTTGAGAGCATCACAAGAAACACAAATAATATTCTCTATACGAGTATGGCTATGTATATGTGGTCTTTGCAATTATGTATCAAAGTTCCTTGAAAAGCATTTAAGATTTTAAAAGCTGGATAACTACTGGATCACTGTTATAAACTCTGATTCTTCTAGTTTATTCCCTCATTAATTCAAACAAATTAGCTCTTCCTCTTACAATTTTTCTGCTTATTGGAGTTTTACATCCTAGTAAATTTCTTCTTAATTTGTTAAAATCCCACTCATTTTACTGTTGCTCTGTGAGCTTCTTGTGATCCAGGTCCAGATTTTAAAATGTGGCTTGGTAGCATAATATAGAATAGTAGAATAATATAGAACTGACCTGGTGTTTTATAAAGTGTCGTAAAATAAATATGCCTATCTTGTATTTTATATACAGTATGAGGAACACTGCAAGTTTAAGTACTAAATGCACAGAAGTCTTTCTCCGGGAAATGCATCTGGGTTGATACCTATTTGAAATCTTCACCACCACTTCCAGTTCCACACCTCTGTTCCTACTATTCACTTATTTCCCTCAAATTATATGTCTTCTAAAATACACATCACAGCTATATCATTGTGTGATTAACAAAATTTTCTCTTTGACTTCCTAGTATGTCAACTATTATACTCAAAATGCAACAATCTGTCTTCCTTTCTTTTAGATTCATTACTCTAAATTCATCATGGATGGCTGTTCTTGCAATGTAATGTATTTTGGTTTCCAGAACACCTTAATCTTTCAATTTTTTACATAGTCTTATCCTTGTTTATATCTCTGCTTTCATTTCCTTCAGTAACTGTCACAGTCCCCATGTTAACAGAATTGTAGGGGTTAGAAGGAACCTTGAGAGGTCATTGAGTCCAACACCCCTGCCAAAGCAGGTTCCCTAGAGCAGATTGCAGCATTAATCACCTTAATCACCTTTGTGGTCTCCGCTGGACTCTCTCCAGGAGATCCCTGTCTGTTTTGTACCGGGAACTGAACACAGTACTCCAGGTGAGGCCTGACCAGAGCAGAGTAGAGGGGGAGGATGTTCTCTACAACCTTCTCACTTTATTGCTTTACTCTTCTTAATTCACATTTCCTTCTAATTTTTTGAGAAGGTGTCTGCCATATGCTATATGGCAAGCACCGCTCCTTTAAAATTGCATTTAAACTCTTTTTTTTGGTACAAGTAATAAGTAATTTTAATGTGAGCATCGTTGTACAGTAAGTTTAGTCAACTTTTGGGATTCTTTGCATAGATGTCATATCATTATTATTTAAACCTGATAAAAGAAGTAAAATAACTTTTATCTATCTGCCATCAGTTAATAATCTTCTTTTGATCTATGTTTTTATTTCTTTGCCATGGAAGATTGAATTTATTAATTATAGAGGATTGTTTTCAGTTATAGAACACTAATTTATGTTTCTATTAGAATGAATAGGCTGAAGAATTAGTCTGATGAATACCAAATAATCTTGTTCAACACATTCGCAGATTTATAGAAAGATAAGCTTTATCTTTTGAACCTGAATATCAAAACTAGATGAGCTGCCAGGTTTTAATATGTGGTAAGGCTAGGTAGATTAGGATATTTTAAGAGAACTCTAATTAGCAGTGGGCTATAAAGATAAAACATCAATGTTAACAAATAAATGCTTACTGATCTCGCTATATGTTACTAATATAAAAACTGAAGTGAACATTATGTCACATTATTGCTTGTTCAGTGCTAACGCACCAGTGAAGTTCCTACTCTTTGGAACTGTTTTTCCCTTAGCTGAGTTGATCAAGAAGATGAGAAATGGACTCTGGTAATGGATACCAGAGATAATCATCAATAACTCATATGTACTTCAAGCAGTTTCCATTCATTTTGATGCTGCCTGGACCTAAAAGATGAAAAACTGTGGGCTCCAGAATCATCTCCAAGCACTTAAAATTCATGCTTATGCAAACAATTTTGTAGGAGTAATTTTCTGGACTATTAAGCAATTCACCTTTCTATTACCCAACTGCAAAATCAGAGAAATACACATTAGAAGTATTTTTAGAAGTGTTCTAAAAAGTGTTTTAAAAAAGTTTATGATAAGCTTTTTGTACATGGAAATCGCCCATGTTTGAATATGTTTCGCTTCACCTAGACTGTTAACCACCAAGAGAATGCCAATACCTATTCTGTTGAGTTATATGTGCTCATGGGCTCTGTTTTAAAGATATGTTTGATGTTCACTGGAAAAGCCAAGCAAACAAGCCAAAGGAACATTTTCTTTTCTGATGTATATTGTTAATTTCTTTCTTTATTCTTACTTTTTGAACTGAGGTATTTATCTTCAATGAAAATTAATTACCAGAGAGAAGTAATTTATGAAACTAGATATTGCTTCTCCCTTACCAACAGTGCTATAGGATTATGGGTTTTACTTGCTTAGTTCTTTTGGAGAACCACCAGGTAAATAGAGGAGTACTTTTGATTTACCTTCCAGACTAGACCTCATAGTAATGTAGAGCTATAAAGAGGTTTTCTAGCAATAATGATAAGAGGGCTGGAGCCCCTTTCCTATGAGGACAGGCTGAGAGAGTTGGGGCTGTTCAGCCTGGAGAAGAGGAGGCTCCGGGGAGACCTTCTAGCGGTCTTCCAGTACCTCGAGGGGGCCTACAAGAAAGATGGGGAGAGTCTGTTCAGTAGGGCCTGTTGTGACAGGACAAGGAGTAATGGTTTCAAAATAGAGGGAGGGAGATTTAGATTGGATATTAGGAAAAATTCTTTACTGTGAGAGTTGTAGAACACTGGAACAGGTTGACCAGAGAGGTGGTGGATGCCCCATCCCTGGAGACATTCAAGGCCAGGTTGGATGAGGCCCTGAGCAACCTGATCTTGCTGGAGTTGTCCCTGCTTCTTGAAGGGGGGTTGGACTAGATGACCTCTGGGAGGATCTTCCAACTCTAGCCATTCTATGATTCTATGATTCTAATAATACTAAAATTTCATCAGGAAGTCCCAAGATCTATTTCATCTACTATAAATGATATAATCTTTTACAAATGCAAGATTTATTCCTTTCTGGGAGACATACTATAAAAAAAAGAAAATATTTTCATCTCCAGTTTTTAAAAATTTGAATGAAATTGAAACATCCCTTTAGATAATTCATTTCTCATATCCAAAACTGAAGAAATATTTCAGGGGACTTTATTTGAAAGGTAATTATCCACTCTTTTCTATTTCTGTCTTTTCCCCTCTCTCAGGGAAGCTGGTATAAAGCAGAATAATGCCATCAATNGGAAAGGAAAGGAAAGGAAAGGAAAGGAAAGGAAAGGAAAGGAAAGGAAAGGAAAGGAAAGGAAAGGAAAGGAAAGGAAAGGAAAGGAAAGGAAAGGAAAGGAAAGGAAAGGAAAGGAAAGGAAAGGAAAGGAAAGGAAAGGAAAGGAAAGGAAAGGAAAGGAAAGGAAAGGAAAGGAAAGGAAAGGAAAGGAAAGGAAAGGAAAGGAAAGGACATAGCAAATTCTTAGTTAATAAAAAAACATTTTTTTTTAATTTTCTAATTTTATTTTCCGGTTTACTTTCACTGATAGAATTCACAAGAAGAAAAGACACTCAGCCATGTACACCTGGAGGCATTTTTCTTAGAAATTTATATATTATTTCTTTGTTGTTTCATTTGGTTTAGAATAGCAGTAATCTGTCCTGATGTACATGTTTGCCCACTGTGAATAGAAGACACAACAGCAGCCATTACTAGTTATTTTGAGGAAAAACTAGCATTTTGTAGCTGTTTCCAGTATATTGATCTTATTTGCCCTTTGATTTAGCAGGAAAATTGGCTTCTGTTCTTTGTGAAATGGCAGATATATCACTTGGGTTTGCCCAGTAATAAATGCAATGAACTATTTGTAGTTTTATCTTTAACATCACAGAATCACAGAATCACAGAATGTTAGGAGTTGGAAGAGACCTCGAAAGATCAAGTCCAACCCCCCAAACTATTTATTTCTGAAATCTTAATTTTGTGAAGAACTATGCTTAGAGGGGCAATGTTAATCAATAAAATATAATAGAAGACCGAGGATACTGTTTGAAAATATAAATTTAAGTGAGCTCTAGGACCCTAGAAAAATTACTAGTACAAAAACAACCACAAACTTTGACCATCAAAGCCTGAAACCATCAATATAAATGTGGTTTTGTTTTTTTTTTTTTTCATATGCACGTGTCTTCCTTATAGTTTGCTACATTTACAGTTTCATATATATGCTGGGTGATCTCTGAAGGCTCAAAGTTTCTTGTATTTAGTAAAATAAGAATAAAATCCTACAAAATCATACTGAGTTAAACTCGTTAAAGCAGACAAAATCTCTGTAAAGAATATGTCTGCTACAGACATTCAATTAGTCAACAGCAATTTGGTGAACATGCAACAATGTCTGAAAGGTCAGTAAAGTTCAATTGTAGTTACTCATTTAGTTACAAATATTACAGTCTGATTCAGCTCAAGCTCACAGATCGGCCCACTTTTCAACAAGAATCCATTCATGTTACTGCCTACTTATTGCCTTCCTCATTCGAAAACCAATTTTTTTTTTAAATAGCTGGGAACTTGCAGAAGGCTTTCCACACTGCCAATGATCTCAATAATTCTGAATTCAGGTGGAACAGTTTATATCATCAGAAAAGTAATATGCTATCAAAGATAACACTGTCTTGAAAATTTAGGCAATGCCCACATTGAGAATACTGACAGTATTCTGTCAGGAGTCAAAGATTTTCAAATAGATTCTCATAAGTCAGAAATACAGAGTTCTGTAAACTTACCAGCAGTTTAGAAGCAAGAGTACAGTGCTTACCCTGCTTCTTAGCAGAGAACTGTTCTAGCTGAGTTTATGGCAGCCTCAAACTGTACACAGAAACAAGTAAAATCTGGAAGTCATCTATCTCAAAGGTAGAAATTAATTTAAGGTGTTGGGTGTGTGGAAACTGTTGGCCATTTGTGAAACTGGTAGGCAAAAATTTACTTTAGTGACATGATTTCAATAAACATGTGACTTTGCATATAATGTATCTGTGAAACAAGGTGTTCAACATATTTTGATTTTCTCGGGTTTGTTTATCATTGCTCTGATTGAACCAAGTGATTGAATTGATTGGGATGTTATTAGCATGTCTGGAATTTAATGTGAATGCTTTATTCAGTTTCAAGTTTCCCAAAGCATCTACACATCTAAGTGATGGTAAAATTTCATAAAATATTTATATTGCTTGTCAGCATTTGATGATACCTGCCTGAAAAGATTCACCATTTGAGAAAACAAAACAAATGTATAAGCATGCATAAACTTTTTCCCTCCTGTAGTCTTCTATTAGCACAATGAGAATAATGTAAATCTTGAAACTGAAAGCTTTTCAATTCTGCTCTTAGATTTGAATCATTAGTCATTCCAATGAAGCATAGTTTGGTGACATCAATGTCACTCTCAAAATAAAGTTCCTTTTATGGGAAGAAGTATTCCATAAACCTAAGGAAAAAGAAGTAAAACAGAATTTGTGAAAAGTAATGGCATTTTTTACAAATTAGTTGATAAAGTGCTGTGATATGATGCTAAAAAGGTTGAAAACCTATTTTTTTATAGAGTCTATTAAATACTGGGAACACTATAGTACTTAAGAAGAGAAATAAAAAGGATCCTTTTTTTAAGACTCATTTAAAAATGTAATTCATCTTGATCTTACCTTTGGTAGTCAACAAGATTTCCTACAATCTCTAAACTACATTTTAAATTGACATATGAAGCAATAAGATAAAACTTTTGAAACAGATGTAAGTGCTATTTTCAGTTCAGTTGTTGTCCTTTGACTTAGTTTCCATTAATTTTAAATGAGATACAGATAACCAAGTGCTCAAGTAATATCTGAAAATAGTTCTAAGCAACATTTCCAATAAAAGCTTTGAGAAACTTGACCTGCACATCTTAATCCTAAATTACCCTAATTTATAAGCAAATGTGTTAGCTCTCTTTTCAATAAAATGACATATTCTAACAGAGAAAGTACATTTGATCCCAAGAAATCATAACACACTTATTCCCAATACACTTCTAATAAACTTATGTATGAGTTAGGGTAGGTTTGGAACTGTTTCTGAATTGGATGAGACACATGACAAAGGCGGTGGAATAAAAAGTCACTTCTCAGCACTTTTCTCTGTACCACAAAAATTAATCATTGAAATCCCTAGACTTTAGTAATGCTTTGTAAGCATAGACCAAGTGCTTTCAAATACATATTCACTAAGAGGACAATTAAATGCTCTGTAAAGTGTACACAGACTTAATTCTCATAGAGAATGGAATTGTACATAAATAAAATTGATAAGGGCAGTGTTTCCATCAACTACTGCCTTGCCTTTTTCTTTCTTCCTTCCCCTTAACTGATATTTCTTCTGCAATATGATTGTCACAGGTTCTTTCACCTTAGTTGTGTATGATCTCATGTAGAGAAAGAAAATCTGAGAAACTCAGGTAAAAACCTTGTAACAATGTGCAAACATCCAGAGTTTATGTGTATATATTTTCCATATCTATCTGAGCAATACTTAAAACGAAACAGCCAATGACTAAAGTAACCCAAGAACACATCATTGAAATAAAATTCCCAGAGAGGTTGTGGAGTATCCTTCTCTGGAGACACTTAAGACCAATCTGGACATATTCCTGTGTGATCTAATCTAGGTGATCCTACTTTGGCAGGGGTGTTGGACTAGATGATCTTCTGAGGTACCTTCCAACTCCTAACATTCTGTGATTCCGTGAATTAATTCCTAGGTTTGCTTTACTGATGTGTGCAACTTTTGCCTTAACTATTAAATTGTCCTTATCTCAACCCATGAGTTTTCTCACCTTCCCTTTTTTGATTCTCAACCCCATCATGCTGGGGGAAGGTAAGCAAGCAGTTGTGTGGTGCATAGTTGTAGGCTGGAGTAAAAGCATGACACCACTTTGCACTGTTGAGACCACAGCTGGAGTGCTGTGTCCCGTTCTGGTCTCCCAGTACAGGAAAGGCAGGTATACCTACTCAGCTGAGTCTATCAAAGGAACACAAATATGGTGAAGGGAATCAAGTTTCTTTCATGTGGGTTTGGGGTTTTTTTTTACAGCTTAAGTAAGAGAAGGCTCAGATGGAGCTTATCAATGTGTTTACAGATTTGATAGAAGGGAGTGCATGAGAACCAGACTGTTCTCAGCAGCACTTATTGACAGGATAAGAGACAATAGATACCAATTAAAAGACACAAAACTCCATCTAAAAAAAAAGAAAAAGCTTTTTGACTGTGATGGAGATCTGACACTGGAACAGTTTTCCCAGGGACGTTGCATAGTCTCTTCTCTCTGGAGATATTAAATCTGTGACTAGACATGGTCAGTGAGCAATCTGTTCTTGATGATCCTGTCTGAGCACTGAGTGGGAGCGGCAGGGGTAGGATCATGGGTATGAACTCAAGAAATTCTTTTCAACCTCAGTGATTCTGTGATCAAGTGATTCAGTGATTGTCTAAGAACAGTTTCTCAATACTTTTTTTTTTTCTACAGACCAAATGTTTGCTTATAATGATATCACAAAATTGTGTCAAGATCTTTACTAAATTCAGGATATATGACATCTACTGGCTATTGCCCATCCGCAAGGTTTGCTGCCCTGTCACAGAAAGAAATGAAATTATTTTGATACATGCTGTTCTTGAAAAATCCATTTTGGCTGCTATTAATTTCCTTGTTCTCTTCCAGGAACACACAAATAGTTTTTTGATCATTTTTAGTAGTACCGAATGTTGGATGAACCATATATCCTTCTCCTCTTCAAATAAAGAAAGAAATCCTCTTCCAGGAGAATCCTGGTGCCTTATGTATGTGAGATATCAATGATAACCCATACAGATTCTGAGAACTCATAAACTATTTCTTACATTCCCTAGAATGAAATTCTTCAAGCTTACTTGCTTTGGAAATCTCCTACCCTCCTACTCTTATTTGTCGAGGCACTCGGCAGCAGC
>VXBZ01001021.1:0-10469 GCA_013399135.1 Heliornis fulica | reverse complement strand
CCTCTTCTCCAGGCTCAACAGCCCCAACTCTCTCAGCCTGTCCTTGTAGGAAAGGTGCTCCAGCCCCTTTATCATCTTAATAGAAAAAATCATCTTACATCATAAAGATCTTTGTGTCCTACTGCAAAGCAGCTCTGTGGAAGAAGACCTTGGAGTCTTCTTCCACAGAGGTTAACCATGAGCCAGCAATGTGCTTTTGTGTCCAAGGAAGCCAGTGGCATCCTGGAGTGTATCAAGAGAAGTGTGGCCAGTAGGTCAAGGGAGGTCCTTCTCCGCATCTACTCTGCCCTGGTGAGGCCCCATCTGGAATACTATGTGCATATATTATGCACATAGTATTCCATATAGTGCAATACTAGTTCTGGGCTTCCTGGGTCAAGAAGACAGGGAGCTACTAGAAAGGGTGCAAAAAGTGGCTATAAAGATGATGAGAGGACTAGAAAATCTCTCTCATGAAGAGAGGCTGAGGAAATGATGAGATTTTAGCCTAAAGAAGAGAAGACTGAGGGAGGTTCTTAACAATGCATATAAATACTTGAGAGGTTGATGTCAGGAGGATGTGGTCAGTCTTTTTTCAGTGGTTTCCAGTAACAGGACAAGAGGCAATGGGCACAAACAGGAATATAGGAAGTTCCACCTAAACTAAAACCTTTGTCTCCTTCTCTGGAGACATTCAAGAACCATCTGGATGGAACCTGTGCAACCTTCTCTAGGGAACCTGCTTTGGCAGAGGGGATTAGACTTGATCTCTTGAGGTTCCTTCCTACCCCTACAATTCTTTGAATCTGTAAACATGAGGAGGAAATTCTTTACTGTCAGGGTGGCAGAGCCCTGGGACAGTCTGGACAGAGATGTTTGGGAGTCTTCATCTCTGGAAATATCCAAAACCTGCCTGGATGTTGTCCAGTGCAGCCTTCTTCAGATGATACTGCATTAGAAATGTTGATCTCCAGAGGTCGTTTCCCACCACTACAATTCTGTGATAATCCATAGGTTTCAAATTTGAGGGCAAAATGTTACCTGTTCATTTGGGCACCCCTTTCCTTCCATGAAAAAAAAGCTTCCCTCCCCCCTCCCCCCCTACTCTGGCTTTCCTTTGCTAATCCAGTTTGGACTGGTATTTTCTTAATAATTAATTAGCTGGTCCCACATCTTTGTGTGCATCTTCTTGCTGTGGCTCTTTTTAGCACTTAGTAGTTTTTGAAGAGGGGATGGCTGAATATCCCATTTTGAAGCTCTGAGCACCTTCTAGTTCCTTATCTCTGTTGCAGCTGGTACTTAAGTGACCTGGGAAACATCTTTTTTTCAGGTGGGATTGGGTCCCTGTGTGGACTTCTAGAATGTCTTCTTATGCATTGCTGAATGGTGCAGACAAAATCATAATTTTTGTTTGGTTTATTTTACTGGTGGAGGATCTGTGGGACTGTCCAGTCCCACTAATATTCCCAGTTCATAGACAAGGGAACTGGTTCTTGAAGGGCTTTTGCCTTGAAGTGGTGTCAAGAAGGAATAAGCTCAGACCTTTGAACTTTGCTTCCCATCTAGGGAGACCTCTGAGTTACTGGGGAGAGCCTCCTAGTTGATACAGAATGTAATTTATTTTATAACTTGTTATCTCTACATCCAATATAAAGGCATGTTTCACTTTTTATTCTTATAATGAGCCTGTACTAGGACAGAATTTAATTTTTGGACCTGGTACTGTGTTCATTTTTATTTTTCTTATTCTCTCTTGTCTCCCTATCAGGGTTTCGCTCCATAGATCATGACTATTTGATTGGGGTGGAAGAGTCAAACCAAAGCAAATATATTTTGTCTGTCAAACTTCCTCTTTGTAATATTATGTTCTATGTAAAAGATGACACAAAATCAATCTCCCAGTTAGCTCCACAGTTCTGCTTGCAGCAGCTTTTGTTCAATGATCATTATTTTTTGTTTGGTTGCATTTTATTCTCTAATGGGCTTTCAGATACATCATCAGATAACAGTGGTTGTGAAGGAGGAGATCTTCCTTCCATTTGAAGGTCTGGGTGCAGATGTGAATTCACATGGCCTTTTTCTAACCCTTTGTGATTGTGTTGTACTGCACTTTTTAGACAGGGACACCAAGGGAAAGGGTTGAGTGACAATCAGGAGTGAAGAGCAAGGATGTTATACAGCAGAATGGGAGGTGGCTTCTATGTTCTTTTTCAAGCAATAAATTTGTGAAAGCTTCTTCCAAATATTCTTTGGTTTGTGCTCTGATTCATTAACTTTCCTTCCCATCCCACTGCTCTTCTTTCACCTTTTCAGATCCTCTCTTGTCTTTGACATGGATTGTGTAAGAATGGGTTGTAAGTGAAGTGAACCGAAATATGAATTCTTAAAACTGCTGTTATACTGTTGTAATTCATTTTTTTTCTGCATTCTTTAATTCAATGCAAGTTCTCCCATACTGTCATTTTTAATTTTAATACACTGTTTGAGAACCTTTCTATTTGTAGAGTTTCTGATTCAGGAAAAGAAAAAAAGAAAAGAAAAAAAAAGAAGTGTCGATGCCACTGAGATTCTAACCTGAACTGAATGAACCAGTCTTTTAATATATTTCATAGTCAGTACTTTGCAGGACCTGCTCATTTCCTCCCACATAATAAGCACTGAATGTTATCTCCATGATTTGAGGTGTTAATCTGTAAAGACTGGGGAAAGGGTTTTTTTCTTGAGAGTGTATTGACGAACTGACTGATGGCAAAGGGTGATGGACTGGAGGACTGAGACCCAACATGAGCCTCACCAGCAAGAAGACACTGTGGCAAGTGATTTAACCCCCAGTTGGTTGACTGGAAGGTCCTTCTTTGTATAAAAATCCAAATAATTGAATTTTAAGCCCAAATTCAGTGAAAGACCCAAATATGAATCTGAACATGAGTCAGCAGAGTATAATTATGCCAGAGAAGATGAATTACTTCACTTCCCAAGTTAATAAAGGCATAGCCAGCAGGTCCAAAGAAGTGATCTTTCCCCTCTGTTTGACAGTTGTGAGACTGTGTTTGCATATAGTGTCTATTTTGGGACTCCCAGTACAATAAAGAAATTGGTATGTTGAAACACCTCCTGGGGGCCTCCCAGGAGGTGATTTTGGGGAGTAGGAGTTCAAAGCATCTGAGACAAGGTGACAAGAATGGGATTTGCTCAGCCTGGAGAGGAAATGACACGTGGAGATCTTATTTTTGTCTGCAGCTCACCATGACTGTTTTTCAAGAATGGAGCAGAGACCTGGAGAGGTTGTCAGATCTTCTTCCTTGGTAATACTCAAAGTTAACTGTGTAAGGCCTGAGCAACTCTAATTAGAGCTACTTTGAGAAGATGGATAGACATAGAAATTTAGAAGTTGTTCCCAACTTAAATTATTCAGTGACTTTTTTTTTTCATATTTTAATTGAGAATGTCAGGATGTTTCTACCTCATGGAGTAAATCTGCAGAGGTTTATCACTGTCCATTAAGAAATTGCTGTTCTCCAGAATTCCTCTGATGTAAACTGTGAAATTATCCTAATCTCAATTCTCCCCTTAAGCTATTAGAGAGATTTGTTTTTTTTAATACCTATTCCCATACTGGAAGTTTCAGTTCTCTAAGTGGGATTGCACACTGGGTGAAAAAAAATGTGGCTTTTTGGGTGATGAGACAGCAGTCAAAAAATGGGTTATCAACACAAGGCACATCTTCTGTAGAGCAAGCTGGGAACTGATGATGTGCAGTAGGCTTCATCATCTTGCTCCAAGACTTCATGATCAAATTATATTTAGCACTGTCTTCAGATGTGTCCCATTGTTTGTGGTTTTTTTTGGTGAGTGATGGTTGAATTTGGATTTTTATGTCTAAAAAGCTTCTTACAGGGTTTTGTTTTGTTGTTGTTCTGTTGGTTTTTCTCTTAACATGAAGGGCAATACCAGTTTCAGTAAAATGGCAAGTTAAAATCTTAGGAATTACCAGTTTTTCAAGATGTCTCCACTCTTATGGAGATTAACTGCTGTCACCAAGGTGTAACAACTCATTTCTGAAATTGGAAACCACAAGATTTTCTTAAGATTTCTCCCTTAGCCAGTAATGATTAATTACTGCTGCTGCAACCAAATGGATTGTAATGGCCTGATGTTAATCCAAGCACGTGGAGACCTTTTCTCATTCATCTTTTGTTCAGTGCCACGGTGGAATAAATTATTATTGTTGTTATAGAAACTACAATTTATCTTCCTGCAATCAAGCCATGTAGCCACACTTTTTGTTTTCCTTGAGACAGAGTAGCTTGTGGCTTTGGGATTTTTTTAATGTCTACCAATATCAATGAAATTAAGAATATTTGTGGTGGCACTGTAGCCACACAGTTACTGCTCATCACTGATCTGATTGCTGTGGTTTCTGTTGGAAATGACCCAAAGCTCTGTGTATGCTTCCTTCTGCTCTTGGATATTTGATTTTTTTAAGCACACTGTCCTCTCTTTCTTCACATCACTTCTCTTGATGCATTGGCAAGAGCTGGTATGAACACAGAGGTATTTTGTCCTGATGAGATATTTGGCAGGTCTTTATTAGTCTTTTCAGTGTCGTTCTCCTGATGCAAGCCAAGGATCAGAAGCTGGGTTATTTCAGGGGACTTATAAGACAAACTATAAGCTGCTTCAGTTCCCTTTCTTCCACTGTGTATTCACAGGCAACATTGTGGAAGCTGCTGGAATTATGTCTCTTAACAATATAGCCTTTCATCTTTTTCAAACTGTAATATATATATAATCTGACTGGTTGGTTTATTACATTTTTGTAGCTGTCAGATTTTTTTCCTAAGATTAGACTGGGAGGAAAACTGCCTCTGTGAAGGTGTGAACTAGTCTCTGAGGGGAGACATTGGAAGAGCCATAACTTGGGTTATTGCAAAGTGAACAGTCCAGAGGATGGCAGAATGCCCCCTGGGGGCATGGATGTCTTAGTGACCTGGCTGGGATGGATTAGCTCAGGCCTGGGGGTATCTTCTCCAGATGGGGGTTCTTGAAGGATGGATAGGTCGTGCTGGGAAGAGAGTTGGCTATTGTCAATGTTGGATCCACGTCATCTTTGAGGTGCATTTCAAATAAAACAGCTTAAGCTGTTTTACTCTATGGTTTACTGGACTGCAGGGTGAGTTCCCATTTATTGATGGCATCTAAATTGTTAATTACTGATATTTACTTGCTTGTTTGAAGTTTATGGTTGCTTTCTCTCCAGGGAGACCTTTTTGCAGCCTTTCATTACTTAAAGAGGGGTTATGAGAAAGATGAGGATGGACTTTTTAATAGGACCTGTAGAGATGAGGCAAGGGGTGATGGTTTTAAACTAAAAGAGTGGATTCAGACTAAATATGAGGAAGATATTTTCTTACAATGAGGGTGGTGAGACACTGACACAGGTTGCCCAGAGAAGTGGTAGATGTCCCAGCCCTAGAAACATTCAAGGCCAGGTTGGATGGAGCTCTGAACAGCCTAATGTAGTTAATGATGTCCTTGCAGGAGGGTTGCATTAGATGACCTTTAAAGGTCCCTTTCAACCCCAACTGTTCTGTGGTTCAACATATTATTCCCTGATGCTTCTGCACATTCCTAAAGATGATCTCAAGTAGTCAGCTGGGATAACTTTTGCTTAAAGCTCAGTGTTTTGTAGTGGAGCTGCCATGGGTAGTATGTTCTCACCTCTGCCAGGCAAATGAGTTGGTGTGCAGGTGAGTTGGACAGTATTTATTCTCTTTCCTAGTAGCACAGCCTGGATGAGCAACAATAGGTGGCTCTCATAAACTGTTGCTAAAGGTTTGCTGCTTTAAAATGTGATTTTCTTTGCGCTGAGGGAGTGTTAATTTTGAAGTAAGCTGAGCCCCAGAGGGTGTTTCTGGGTACATTTTCTGATTTGTATTGGAATAGGGATTGTGCAAGGGTTTAAGGGGTTGTGCAGGTGGCCTTATGAATACCAGCCTGAGTCCAAAATGGTTGGACTAAATGCTGATAGGTTCTGTGTAGCTCTTGGAAGCAAGAGCTGATGGTTATTTTCCATACTTTCAAGACTTTCCTCATGGACACATTACCTTTAGCTCTGTTCTTGTGCAATATATGCAGGTGCACTCAAGTTCTGCTTACCAAAGCTTATTTTGTGCAAAGATTGACTTTCTTACTCCATTTTGAAGGAAAGAATGCCTCTTCATAGATGATGGGAATGGGGGAAGTAAATGCTTCAGCAGAAGATTTGAAAGCTTGTCTCTGTAAATGGTAAGGGCAAATTCAGCATCAGAAAAAAACAACCACAAATCAACCAAAACCCAGTAATTTTAATGTACATGTTGATGGAGGCTTGAGCTTCATTTGTGTGGTTGTATGAATGTGAGGAAGAAGCTATGTCAGTTCTAAAGAACTCAAGAGCCCAGCTTTGCTTTTCCCTAGCAAAGCTAAATATATTGTACAGTGCCCAAGACCCCTTTTTCACTACACCAGAGAATTTTCTGAGCTTTTTTATACATTGCTCCACTGTACTGCAAGGGGCTTCCTTTGAATCACACAAGACCTGATTAATCCCTTATTCCCATATAGATGTGAATCCTGCCTGGATCAACTCATCACCATATTTTAAGCTAATAAATTGAACTCCATGCAGGTTATTGCATGGGATTCTTTGAGAGACAATCCTTTACCTCATGAAAAAGGTTAATTTTGCTTTTTGTGATTATTAAAGATCTGGGGCACCATTTGCAAGACGATGTGACGAATGCTTTTAAGAACTCTCTCTTCCAAAAGAAGTTGTGTAGCTCTCTGCATTATTTGATCTCTTATCTGTTACCTTCACTGTAGAAAGTGCATTGCTGCATTTCAGTGATAACCTTATTGCTGTGTGTCTGAAGCAGTATTGCTTTAGGTTTCTGCAGTGCCTTTCATCGTAGCATCTCCAGCAGATTTGCAAGTATGCTGGAAAGTAGGTCAGTGTTATTCTCGTTTATAATATAAAGGCTGAGTCTTTAGGTTTCTCTGTAACCATTTTTTTTTTTTGGTGTGTGTTGTTGTTTGCAAGTGGCTCTGGCTGTGGACAATTTGCTGATTTCTCAGCTTCATTTTGCAGTTAGGAACCTCCCCCTCCTTTCCCCTATGCAATTGCAAACCACTTCTGAGATGTTGGAGGAGAGGCCTGCTGTCATATCAGCTGGTGCCTAACTTGCACATTGTTTTTTTTTTGTTGTTCTCTACAAAATCCCTTCATCTGTGTCTCCAGGAATGCTCAGCACTGCACAGAGTGGGAAGTAGAATGTGAAAAATTATCTCAAATGCAGCAATTAAACTTGACCTTTCCTTGTGTTTGTTTTTCTTTGCTTTTTATAATTTATTTTTCTTTAGTTCTTCGAGTTGCCCAGGAGAGGCGGATCTGTTGGTTGGAGGCAAAGGAGCAGTCCTGCAGGGGGTCTTGTATTGCTCCCCATTATAATTCATACTCTTGTTGAACTCACAGCTTTTAGTGAAGTGTTCCAATAATCATTTCAAATGATTTGTCCAGAGCTGTCTGCTTCCATCATGTTTATTTCTTGAAGTGCCCTTATGCTTTCTGAGTGTTTTTCCATTAAATTCAACTGGCCTCCCACCTCTGCACACAGTATACCCATCAACCCTTCCCTTTCCCTCACCTATTGCAAAGATCTTCAGCAGAGGTCCCCTTTCACTGGAGTTCTCCAACAAAATGTTGAAAAATTACCTGTTTATGGCAGGTATCTCGCCAGAAGGGTCAGTATTCTTGAATCTCTCTTGAAACTGTGTAGATACTTTGACCCCTTATGAATTACTGAGCTTTTGATAATGGTAGTGGATGTCTGTAAGGACACTTAGGTATGTTGAAATGAGAGGTCTGCACTGGTGTCTTGGAAGAAGAACTGGAAAATAACATTTTAGTGCATTTAGCACCTGGTTAGGCAACATATATGGTGTTTGAAGAAGTAGTCTTCAGTGGTCCTTGAACAGGCAAATAGACTCAAATGAACCATTGTAGCAGTTTAGACATGATAGAGTTTATTTTTGTCATTATATCCCATTTTAAATTACTTGTGTGGTGTTTTTGTAGACCTTTTTGTGTGTCTACAAGAGCCATCTATGAGAACATCTACTTCTGTGGCTCTACTGTTTCTACCCTTTCTCCACCACCATACAGTGCCAAAAATCCCTGTTACCCTCAAAAGGAAGGGGGAGAATATTTCTTAGGGTCTCACTTCCAGTGATAACAGAGATTTTATTAGATTAAAATGTCCAGGTGACTTTTGGATGTGGATTGGGCAAATAGCCCACCAGTTTCACACTGTCTCTGAAATGTCTGTCCCTAAATCTAGCAAGCAGATTGAATACAAGGTTGAGTAAGACGACTCTTCTGTGACTGAACTGGTACATGATTCGGATGTGCTACATGGAAGCCCTCTGGAATTCTGGACACCTTTAAAATTTCATGTTTCAGAATTCTTGGAAGAAAGACTTGGTATCATGGTGTCTTCAGTAAAAAACAAAGTAGTCCACAGGGCACAGGCTGGAAAAAAAAGGAGCTGAAGCAATTTTAAATGAAGTAGAAAGCATCTACTGCTCTCAGTAAATTTTGGTATAGGCCCCTGTTGCCTGTAAATAACTACAGGCCACTGCTTGCAGTTAGGTTGGGAAGAGTTGGACTCCACACACGTTCTTGAGAAGCAATCTGCTTAATTTTCTGGCCAAAAGATATCAATGTCTATTCCATTTTTGGTCCATTTCTGCTGCTTCTAGAAGCAGTGATGATGTGTTGATTCCCAGAACTGAGGACTGTAAAGACGTGACATCTACCGATGCATCCAAATGTCTCCATCAAGCATTAACATGTGCTTTGTTTGGATGTGCATATTGAAATCAGTCTTCTCCATTTTCCCCAACATCAAAAAGCATCAGAGGATTACAAAGTTGTAAACAAGTACAACTCTGTTCATAAATTAAATGGTAAATAACTCAACCTGGAGAGGTTTGAGTTTCCCTGCCACGGAGTTCTGGTTGCTTTTGGAGTTGGACGTAACCACGGTGTAAATTAATAAATTAATAATTTTTCAAGTCATATCTAATGTGTTTGGAAAGTTAATGCATGAAAATAAAATTTGAAGCATCAGACTCTTTGGAGATATGTACTACCCACAGTCCTGTCCCTCCTTTGTGTGGTTTAAGTCTTGGATATGAATAGTTGTTCAGAGTGGCACATCCCAGCAACAAGTCTAATAAAGATATCTAATGAATGTAATACTGTATCTGTGAAGGTCAGCAGTGCTGCACAGGAAAGAATACACATCATGCTGTTCAAAAGGGCTGCAAAATAGGTTGCAAACTAAAAAGTCAGATTTATTTCTTTAAAAATAATTACCATCCTTGCAGGCAAGAGAAGGTGCCTGCAGAGAGCTCTGTCCATGGCAGACTTGCTGTTTTAAAGACTCTGCACTCATTTAGAATAACATAATTCCATGCCAAAAAGCTATTGCTCTTAGGTGGTTCAAAAGTTGATTTTTTTTTCCTTTTTTTTTTTTTTTTTTCCAAATCAATTAGCAGAATAAAAATGTCACTGCTATATATAGGCAGTAGAAACTCAATGTTAGTTTTCGACAGGATGTTCTCCTAGGAGAACACAGCTAAGGATGGAGCCTCTGAAGGAGGCGGTTGGATGCTGAGCTGCCTGTTGGAAATAGCCAAATTCAGCCTTTGATTATTATTTTTCGCCATATTACATCATCACTCCCCAAACTTCAGTTCCTCTGTCCTTTGTGTGCTGCAGATTGTCACTTGATTTAAATAGCATCCTCTTTGTGCTCGGGGAAGGGAGGAAGTGGAGAGATTCCCGTTTGAGTTGCCTCGGATTTGTAGGGTTTTTCAGAGCTTGAGTGCTCAGCCCAGGGATGTCTGTCAAGTGGGCAGTGGGTTTGGTGACTGAGCATATAATGCTTTTGTTATAATGTCTTTGCTTTTTAATTTTAATTGCTTTATAATTCCTGTTGCCAAAGGTTTGTTCTTCTTGTTAAACACGTGGCTCTTTGGCAGCACAGCTACCTTGATGCATACAGATAAGCTCAAGGGCAGGTAGTGAAGGTTTGCTGGAAGGAGATACTGCTCTCAGCCCCCCAGAATGTTTTTATCCTTCTAGTAATCCACACAGAATCACAGAATGTCAGGAGTTGGAAGGGACCTTGAAAGATCATCTAGTCCACCCCCTTGCCTGAGCAGGATCATCTAGATTAGATCACACAGGAACGTGTCCAGATTGGTCTTGAATGTCTCCAGAGACTCCACAACCTCTCTGGGCAGCCTGTTCCAGTGGTCCTTCATCATGAAATAGTTCTTCCTTAAGTTCACATGGAACCTCCTGTGCTCCAGCTTGGAACCATTGCCATCACTGAGAAGAGTCTGGGTCCATCATCCTGACACATGCATATTTATAGACATTA
>VXBZ01001020.1:258828-291938 GCA_013399135.1 Heliornis fulica | reverse complement strand
TTCCAGTCTTAAAATTCTATGATACTATTCATCCCCAACACTAAATACCATTATTAGACAGTAAAACATAGAAAAAAAATACGAGTATTCAGAAAACACAATTAAATCAATGCAGCTTATTTCCTCTCCTGTTTTTTCTAAGAACAAATAAAAGTGTAAGAAGAACAGTAAAAATATGAAGCACTGATTGTTCCATAATCGATTTAATACAGTATGAGCACTGTTATTACTTCTGACAGTTTAACAACTCTGACACTGACATGTTTATAACAGTTATAAGGAAGATCTCCTGAAGTCTGCTAGGAGGAGGAAGATATGCATTACAAGTTCCAAATCAAGATAACAAAACATCCAAACAATCACTGCAGAGGAAAAATAAAAGAGTTGCAACTTCTTAACCCTGCATGCAAAACCTCTTGCTGTACAAGAATAATATTTTGGCACCATTCACACACAGAAGATTCAAACCAGAGATGACCAAAAGGACACTTAATATGTATCACAGAACAGAAAGTTAACTCTCAACAGACTGTTAGAAAAGTATTTGAAATACTGTTAGTAGTAGGCAGGAAACTCTATATTCATTCTTTTTCTGCTGTGAAAGAAAAAAACTCAACAGAATTTGCAAGAAAAAAAAAATCTGGTTAACTGTCTCAAGAAAATAAGTCAAGAAACATTCATTATAAAGGACACCTTTGCAAAACTGCTGTAGTTTTCTTCTGGCCAAGAGAGGTTCCAACTCTAAAACAAAAAAAAAGAAATGTCTTGAAGAGACAAAAATCTAAACCAATGCCCAAATTATGGCAAAAAGAAAACAAAAAAACCTACACAAGCAACAAACAGGAACATAATCTCTCACAAAACATACTTGTGGAAGACTGTTGTGGAAGACTGTTGTGGAAGACCAGATGTTCCAAAACGCAGTTAAAAAATAATCTCATTCCTAAAACTGAAGATTAAAGATGACGATGTAAGAAAACGGTCACCCTGATGTTCTCTTCCCAAATGTCAAGACAAACATCCATAGGGGTTTTTTTTTACTTATTTTGATGATAGTCACGCACAATGTAGAAACAAAGATAAGAATAAGCAGATTAAAGCTGCTTTTTTGTCTCTGAAAATGAAGCCTGTTTTCAAGCACAGCTCACACTGACACATTTAAAACTACGAAGTGTGTTTACATTTCCTCAGAAGATTTCTGACAAGCTTGTTCTACACTGTTTCACCTGGTGGCTGAAGTAACTTGATAGTTTTGCAATGGAACCCTTTAGTTTTCATTGCCACATGCTCAGAGCATTCTCTCCTGCAAAATCAGAGTGTTTCCTCCTCTGAAGCATTACATGTTTACACATTACAGACAATGTTAAGAACATACTGTCTTGAAGAAGATGACTCTCAGGCACAGCCAATTTAAAAGTGGAGTTTTGGAAGTTCACATTCTGTCAAGTTGAATAACCTGTGCTGTCTATTTGAGGGAAACAGATAAAACCTTTCCATTTCCAGATATCTCCGTAATAGCTTATTTTTCTAGTACTTCATTCCATCAAAGGCCCACCCATAAAAATGATGGTAAGGTTAAAAAGCAGCGATAGACATATAAACACCTTCTTTGCAACTCTTTCAAGCCATTGTCTAAGAAGGACGTGGACCTGTTGGAGCACTTCCAGAGGAAGGCCACAAAAATCAAGGGGTTAAGCACCTTTCCTATGAAGAGAGGCTGAGAGTTGGGGCTGTTCAGCCTGGAGAAGGCTCTGGAGGGACCTTATAGCAGCCTTCCAGTACCTTTACAGTGCCTGTAAGAAAGCTGAGGAAGAACTGTTTGTTCACAAAGGCATGTAGTGACAGGACAAGGGGTAATGGTTTCACACTAGAAGAGGGGAGATTTAGGTTGGACACTAAGAAAAAAATTCTTCACTATGAGAGTGGTGGAACACCGGAATAGGTTGCCCAGAGAGGTAGTTGGGGCCCCATCCCTGAGGATATTCAAGGTCAGGATTAATGAGGCTCTGAGCAACCTGATCTAGTGAAGATGTCCCTGCCTACTGCAGAGGGCTTAGACTAGATAGCCTTGAAAAGTCCCTTCCAACCCAATACATTCCATAATTCTATTACTTAGAGATTTCTAGTTGTGTTAATACAAGTGGAGCTACTGTGACTTGAGCTACAGTGTCAAGTAAAGTCACTGCAGGAAAGACTTCAAGCATACCACAGTTACAATGGGAAAAGCTTTTTTTTAGTCACTGTGATGCACAAAAAATTATTCTAGTCTCTCTGTATCTGGTCCAGAAATCCAGTATATTTATCCTGTAATTGCCAACAAATTATAAAACAACAAAAAAAAAAAAAAGGCTAAGAAAAATGAAAATATTAGAAAATAAAGAACAGGGGAAAAACCATGCCCTTGCTCTATAAATAAATAAATAAGTATAATATTCTAGTCAGGCCTTCTAAATGTACAGCCAGCCATGTAAACTATTGCTTGAAAGACAGCTTTTATACTATTATCTTAGCATTTTTAAAAACAGGTAAACCTGTGTTATAAGGCAAGTATAAATGTGCTAATATGGACAGGATGAATATTGACTATTCTGAATTTTTTTCTTAATTCCTTCCAACTTCATGTCTTTAGAGCAAATTCAAATGTTTTCTTACAGAGTATTCAGTCACCTGAGGGTTGTGAGGAATGTTCACTACTGGACTCATCTTCTGTCATTGAAATTGCCATGGCAATTGTTGAAGCAGCAATGGAAATCATCTGACCAGAAAGCTCTGCCCCTGTAAAATATACATGAGTATGTAAATAAAGAAGAGCTTAAGTCTTAAAATGTTTTATTTGTTGCTTGTTACCCAGCAAAGCTCTCAAGCAACAGAATTCACATGGAGAGAGAAACTGTTAATCTTTAATACCTCTTATAACTAACCAATATGATCCAACAGGAATGAATGCTATTAATTTTAGTATTACAGTACACCCGGAGCCAAAACACAAAACCAGCTATTTCCTTAGCGCTTTCCTTGCCAATGAACTGTTACTAAGTCATTCAGACTCCCTGCCAGTCTGATTTATCCAAAAATCTCCATACAAAGATAACAATTTTACAAACATCATTATGATGACTTTCAAGATACTTTCAAGAAAAGTAAAGCAGCAAGACAGTAAGAAGTTTCCCAAAGTAATCATACAGCTAGTACTAGAAAGGGACACCTGATGTTTGTTCTTGCCTCCACCAATAGCGACTCATTTCTTACCAGAAGACTCCTTTCCGTTATGCTGTTCGTGCAACATGCCTACAGTCATCAGGACGACTATAACCAGAAACACGGGAATTCTCCAGGAACCTGCCACAGAAGCTGAAAGATATGTTTTGGGGGGGGGGGGGTATATTTTTCTAAGAAAAATTACTTCAATAAACTCTACATTTCTACACCACATGTATTCTGGGCAGAAACTAAGAAGTGTAATAATAAACACGTTTTCTACATTCACAGAAAGGACCAATAGAAAAAATGAGGTTAAGTTTCCCAATGAATAAACCACGTTGTTACCATTCCCAATTTCAGTGATTTTATGCTGATATATATAACTTTAAAAGCAACATGCAAAATTACATGAAAATACACACAAACCAAAACTATTTCAGCTACCAAAGGCAATTGAAGTTCTCCCCCCAAAATTAAAATCTGTATTTATGTTTGAACTCAGAGTGGCATCAAGCAGTGCCTTCTTAGGTTTGGGCTTTTCAGCTTGTATCTCCAGCAAATACAAGCCTGTCAAAAGGTAAGCAAACGAAAAGCCATTATAAATAGATAAAACCTCAGGAAAATGTTCCCATATGGTCAAAACAACCCTTGAAACTCTGCTGCTAAGCAAAACTACATCATGAAGTACGCTGTGAAACCTTCCATTAGGACAGTCATCCATTGTCTGCACAATCTTTTCACCATTAACTCCGACAATACAATCTGATCATTTGTTATATTAAATATGTGCATAAATCTAATGCTACTAGATTATAGTAATCTTTTATTTGTATCAACAGATTGTATAGTTACTGAGAAAATTATTTAATATTGTTGATACCATATGGATGTGCTTTTTGACTACAGGTTTGGTTTTTTTTCTCTCCTATTACTGCTATTAAATGAGTTTTACAGCTTCAGCCTTGGCCAACTGCAGGCTCTCAAGAAAACAATACTACTAAAAATCAACATGAGTGAAAGTCTAAATCCACCCACACATGGCCCCAGCCCTTCCCCATTGTCAGGGAGTCAACACCAGGTCTGTGACTGCAAATAAGGGAAAACTAAGGAAAATACAAACTGGGTAAGAGGAGTGAAAGATGCATTGCTCAGCATCGCACTGCCTTCCCATTCCCTATTCTCACCTTCCTCACTGGCTACATCAGCCAGACTTACTGAGCAGAGAAAACAGTCTGCATCTCAGCTCAGGCTCCATTACAGGGATTTAATGGAAGAGCAAATGAGTAGCTTTGTTTGCAAAATAAGAAAATCTCAGCGTGTGCACGAGAATGACGGCTTCTTGTTACTCACCTAAGTGAAAGAGCAGCATAATCCAGACAGGGACAGAGATTGCTTTCAAGTAACGTTCAGTGCTTATGTTCCACTTGAATGAAACCATCAGCAGATAACCAGCTACTAATGTCCATATCTAAGAAAAAGATACACAGAGATATGTATACATACATGAGTACAATACAGCTGTATTTTGAGGTGCATGTATACACACACACACCCTGCTAGCTGCCACAGAGAACTGAAGTCAGATTTCAATTCTTTAACAAGCCCACATCTAAGAACTGTCAATTACTTATGGGAGGTTTTTCTCCATCCAAGAGCAGCGTTAAAATTGTACAAAGCGTACAAAGACGTGCCGTTGGTCTGACTTCAGCATGCCTCTAAGGTCAGGGGGTATACACGCTTTGCTGCACAGACCCTGAAGGAAGATGGATTTGCACCTGAGACCATGCAATTACTTGTTCTACTACTGCTGCTGTTGAAGGTGAGAACCTAAATGAAACGGGGTCGCAGGGAGACTGAGCCATCAGCACACCACTCATTCCAGCACAGAGCAGCTTGACAGCTCCTCTGTTCCACGCAAAGAGACAAACGCCGGTTTTAAGCCAAAGATAACCATTAGGAAGCAACATCTGCTGTTCCTCAGCAGCGCTGGTCCACAAAAGTCATGCCTTTAAATGACTAGTGACCTGTCGTTTTTATCAAACATTTAAACTAAAACCACTAAAGAGACACAAAAATGTCCACAGCAATGTATCAAGAGGCAGATGAGGTAATTTTGGTTATGCTGCTTCTAACTGTCTTCTAAATCTCGGCTCATCAGGCACAATGCAGGATTCTAATTAAAGAATCTTGGAAGTGAAGAATTTGAACTTGAAAATGAACTTAGAAAGCAGAAACCAGAACAGGAGGTGAAAAGCTGCTACTCAGAAGAAGCGAAATAAGAGGTATAAAAACCTATAAAAATAAAACCTCATAGTTAAAATTAAAAAAAAAATAATTAAATGTGGCATTTCTGGACCAATGACAACAAGCCTTCTCTATCCATAAACAGTCAAGGACACATTCAAATTTATGCTCATAACTCCCAATGAAGTTTAAACAGAACTTTTATGAGCAGCACTTGCTGACTCAGGCATCACTAAGTGCACTGGCAGGGACACAGAAGAACCAACTGATAGGCAGCACAAGAGACTTCACCTCTTTGCTTTGTATGACTGAACCTGAAAAGACAACAGTCCCTCTGAACTGCAGGTTTGTTGACTGCTCCCATGCACCTACTTGGTATTGAGGAAATCTTTTGTTGCATTAAATTTGGCAGACAAGCAGTGATGGACCTCATTACCTTCAAAGGGAATGCTTATACATAGAAGGTAATTTCACAGAATCACAGAATGACTAGGTTGGAAAAGACGATTAAGATCATCGAGTCCAACAGTACCTGTCCTCTCCTAAACCATATCCCCAAGCACCTCATCTACCCATCTTTTAAATACATCCAGGGATGGTGACTCATTCCCCTCCCTGGGCATCCACATCCTGACAACTCTTTTGGTGAAGAACCTTTTCCTGACATCCAATCTGAACATGTCCTGTCCTGGTGCAGATGGAGGACATTTCCCCTTGTCCTATCGCCTGTCACTTGGCAGAAGAGACCATCTCCCACCTCTCTACAACCTCCTTTCAGGTAGTTGTAAGGACTCATAAGGTTTGTTCTCCAGACCAGCCAGGTTGCCCTTCTCTGAACACGTTCTAGGACCTCAGTGGCCTTCTTGTAGTGTGGGTCCTGTAGTACTGGACACAGTACTCAAGGTGCAGCCTCACCAATGCAAGTATATGGGCCAAATCCCCTCCCTAGACTGGCTGGCCACGCTGGTTTTGATACAAGCCAGGATGCCATTGACCACCTGGTCACACTGCTGGCTCATACTCAGCCTGCAGTCCACCAACACCTCCAGGTGCTTCTGCGTCTGGCTGCTGTCCAGCCACTCTTCCCCAGGCCTGTAGTGCTGCATGGGGTTGTTATGTCCCAAATGCAGGACTGTGCACTTGGCCTTAATGAACCTCATCCCGTTGGCCTCAGCCCATCGGTCCAGCCTGTTCAGGTCCCTTTGAAGAGCCTCCCTACACTTGAGCAGATCAACACTTCTTTCCAGCTTAGGGAGCGTTCGATCCTTTCATCCAGGTCATTGATTAAGGTGTTAAACAGAGCTGAACTGTGCAGTATCTGAAGTGCATGTATTATTTACCTGGTTAGCTGTTTAGTCTAATAAAGTCAAATTTATAGGCATTTTGGTTTAATCTGGAATTTGTATCTGTTCTGCTTTCAGTGCAGTAATTGCAGTGGCTTAATTTTAATGAAAGTAGGCAGTATCTTATTTTTTTCTTTTTTTACCATCTTTTTCCATGATGTAAGTTGTTGAGGTGAACGTCTAGTAAGCAATATGTTAATGTTCTCATGCTCTTGCAGTCAAAACCTTTGGAGACCCTTCAGAAAAACAGTGGGAAAGATTATATAACATGCACTTAAAGGGTTAATGAGGGGAAAAAAAAATAGGCTGTTGCCAAGTTGGTATGGGACAAAATCCTAGTCCCTGTCATTCAAAGTTAATTTGCTTTGTCAGTTGCTTTCAGCTAGGAATTGTTGGAAGTAGGGTACCCAAATTAGAGAAGTAGGCTACCCTGCTTCCCACGCAGTGTGTTTCTTGCAGCGTAGGGAAGTGCTTGGGTGTAACATTAACTGATAAAGAAATGACTAGTGTCACAGAAATTAAACTTCTTGTACCAGGCAGTTGACAACATAGGGTTTTCTTTTTTTGGTTTTGTGGTTGTCTTTCTTTTCTTGTGAATGTTTTTTTCTTTTTTTTAACAGGGCTTCAGGATTGTTACAGTTCGATCTCTGAAACAAGAGGACTTGTTTGTTTTTATAATAAGCTATTTCTCTCTCTTCAGTGGAAATAAGAAATACTTGGGTCATTTGCTAAATCTTTTAGAAATGAGAATTAATGCGTTCTTGTGACTGACAACACAAAAACCTATTGAATACCTAAACCCTGATAGTTAAAAGTTCAGTTACATGCATAGCTAAAAGCATTTGGGTGGCTGTTAAACATGGGCCCTGTTAGTCGTGTGCTTTTGGTGTATTTTTAATCAGAAAGGTTAATGTATTTAATTAACGGAGTCTCTTAATTGTTATTTATCATTACATTTAAATGATAAAGAGAAAAATTGCCCTGATGCTGGAATATTTATCATACAAAGATAATGTGTGGCTGATGTTAGGGCATCATTGTGCTGAGTTCTCTCTTGCAGTTACAGTTTTGCTGTAATATGCCTTGTGAGTTAGTGCTACAAACTATACTGTTAAAGGAGTGCTGCTGTGCATGTCAGATCAAGATATTCTTGTTTTGTTTATGACTCGAGTCTTCATGTCTGAGAGTTACATTAATTTTAGATGCTTGACTTCAGTCCACATTGAGCTGTAAGCAGTATGAGGCTCTGTGGTTGCAGCAGTGAGAAGTTGGACTGATGAGCTTTGATGACGAAGATAAGTATGGAAAGGGTATGTACATTGCTCACATTTCCTAATTGAGTTCTGGGCTGATTTTTCTGTTGAACCTCAGTGCTGGAAAATAGGATTTACCAGCATGACCATACAACCAATGTCACCGAAAGTCTGTTTAATGTCTCACTGAAATTGAATTTGAAAATCTGAGACACTCTTCTGTCTTTGGCATAATCTTTAAATAAGAACTATTTATACTCAACTCTTGACAACTTTTATATTCATTTATATCTGCGTAAAATTCTTTATTTACACTGTTCACTCCCTCCCCCCTCCATCAGCAAGTTAATCTTTAAGGGAGAGGTTTTACAGATGAGTTCGTGTAATAGCTCACTGCTACTGAAAGCAGTGGTCCATACTCTCCCACTGCTATTCAGGCAGTTCCACCTCTTCTGAATACTACCTTCAACGTTTGTCCACCCAGCTCAAGCTCCCTAAGCTCATTTAAAAAAAAAATCCAGAAAAAACCCCAAGAATTTATAATTTTCTTATAATAGGCAATCCTTAAAAAAATTGACCAAACATTCCCATGGCACTTGGACACACTTAAGACACTGCTGCACGGAGTGAAGCTGTTTATAGAAGTGATCTTGCGACAGCAGTTCAGCATTTCTACCTCCTCCTCCTCCTCAGTGGCAAGGTAAAGGAAAACAAACCTACACAAAAGCCAAGAGAACAGTTGGACTTGAAAAATGAAGTGACACAAGACATTAAATGCACTGGTAAAAGCAAAACTGCGTTTGCCTTTAACAACATCACAGTGTTTCCTTTATCTGTCTCTTCCTTTGAAAATAGTTTTATGAACTATGAAAAAGATACAAAGAAGCCAGGTGAGAAATTCTGAAAATGTCATTCTGTTTCAGTTTTCAGAACCAAAATTAATTCCATGTAGCTTTACTGTATATTCCACAATACACAGGAGGAAATATCCCACAACATGCCATTTGGCAGAATGAAGTACAAATGCCCTTCACTTACCATGGAGACAGTCTCAGACAGACACATACAAGAACAAAAAACCCCAAAGCAACATCTAATACTACTGCCCACCTCAGAGCAAACTCAAGTACCTCCCTTCTTCGCTACCTTCCTCCCTTCCCTAGGGAAGCCATCATTTACCTAAGCAGCTAAATAACATCCCGATTTTTCTCCTACATGAACACAAGGAAGAACAAACCTAACTGACAAGGTTATTCCTCTTCTCAAGCCCAAAGAACTAGAAGAGTGTACCCATTCTGGTTCATCTAGAACCCCCAAGTGCGACATATATCCACACAGATATGTTTAGCAGTAACACACACAGACTGTTAAACTACATGAAACAGAGACCTAGTGTTTATTGAGACAACACCTGTTTGAAGGGACAAAAATGTGAACTCGTAACTGGAATCCCGGGAAAGAAAGGAACTGACCATCCAAATGAACATTGTGACACATGTCCTACAACATTTCCTACACTGTGAATTTAAGGAAATCCATAACACGTCCAAGATATTCAGAAGACTGCAGCTATGGATGTTGAAAATACCCCTCCTTTACTTCACTTTTCTTGTTGTTAGAAACTCCATTATAAAATCGCTATTCAGGTATCAAACTTTCCAATATTCACTTGTGAAAAGATGTTGGTTTTACAGAGCAAATTCTCATATTTACCTCAAATTCTCTCCTGCAGACAGAGTACCACTGCTCTGACACGCTCCATGATGGCACTTGCAAAAAAAGAGAGCTCCTCAACATAAGCAACTTCTTTGCCTTCTTGCTTTATTATAGAGAGCACAGTTAAAATTTTACTGAGCAATTCTGTAACATTCCTTTCAGAGGTGGTAGAAGAAGAAATACTGTGTTCAAATCCTACATATAAATACAAAAAAAAAGCCCTAACTTCATGTAACATGTGCTGTTAGGCTTATGGCTAGCATCAGGATATTGCCTGAGGCTGCAGTCCATCATGTAAGTCTAAAGAAGCTCATATGCCTTTTCAAGAAAGGTTCCTCACAGCAGGTTGTCCAGAAAATGAGTACGTGTGAAAGGGGAAACAAAGGTGGAAAAAGAAAACCTATAGACATTTCTGTTTCCCTGCCCTTCTCTGTCTCATTTTTAAACAGGCCACGTGATCTCTACACAGTTGATCGATCTCTAGCAAGTTGTGAAAACAAACCAAAAACTGTGGTTTTGGCAAGACATGTTCACAGCTTGTAACTAGCCATATGATTTATGGAATGAAGTAATGAAAGGATTATTATGAACGGCAAAAACAATACCTATGGGCTTTTTCAGCTGTGGGATGCTTTTTTTTTTTTTATGCTGGGCAAGTTTTAGAAACCTGCAAGCAAAGAAGAAAGGGAAGAAAAAAATGAAACTAAAAAACCCAAACCCTATCTGCAGCACTTAAACAACAGGATTTACATGGACATCACAAATCAGAGCTGTGTTTTCCTCATTTACAGTCATTCTCACACTACAGTGATATTTAATCTTTTCCTTTGCTAGAAAAGAAATTGCTCCATCAGGTGAACTTCAGAAAATGTAGGTATTTATTTCATCTGCAAAGGATGTGTTCCAAGAGCCCTGTGGAACTCGAGCACCTTGGAGCCTGTGGCCCAAAACCTTTGCCAAGAAGCACATTTGAGAACTCTAGCCTGCAAAGGGTACGTTAGGGACTGTGGGCACCTATTGCCAACACAAACAGAGGGTTTTGCTGGTACATGTCTTTGACAGCTTCCCTGATAGGGAGCAGACAGCCAACCGTCCAAAACAGACAGTGCCTACTTTGACAACACTCCAACACAGCAGTCACAGCAGCAAGTGACGTTTCTGGATCTGCCCAGCACTGCAGCATGGAGAGGACTGATTAGGTCCTCCAACTGCATGTTAATCGCTGGGACCGAAGAAGTTGTACCTACTGCAGTCAGAGGTATAAAAATACACCCAACACACACACAAGCACACAGTTCTGATCCTGACAATAAATCGCGACAAAGCAAGGAAGAAAGACTGGCCACAGGAGAAAGATTTTGACAGCCCTGTAATCATGTTCACTCCAGAGAATTCTGCCAATTATGTTTATATCAGATTTAATTTAGTAAGATGAACTTCAGAGTCAATGCAGAGCAACTGTAGAATTCATGTCATCTGCCGGGATCTGCATGCTATTTTCTAAATAAATATAAGCATGTGAACCATGCTGAAAAGAAAAAAACAAAACGGAGACAGTAGTTGGCATAACCTGTGCATTACTATAGGCGTAAAACACCAAGCTATCAGCGTTTGAACTCCTGCCACAAAGGAGAAGAGTTTCCTGTACCTTAGATACACTCCTGGATACCATCATGCTCCCTCTAAGACAAAGCAGTCTTTCATCTTTAAAAGGTAGCTAACTGGAAGGCTAATCACACTGCCACTGTGTATAAACATCTAAGGGTGTATTCAGCCCATTAAGAAACAAATTCCCCTCCTTTCCACAAAAAAAACCAAAACCAANAAAAAGAAAAACCAAACAAAACCAGAAAAGCATTCCCTGTCCCTATCATATATAATTGAAGTTCATACAGAACACATGTCATCTATGTAATGCTTCTGCAAACAACCCACAGAGAAGGCTCGAGTCAGACCAAGAAACTCTGGGACTTATAACCAGCTCCTAACCTTAACGCCAAGCAAACTACCACATTTCTTGGCCAAGCCTCTTCAAAGAGGATGCAGGAACCATAAAGCACAAAGGGAAAGAAAAGGAAAGGAGACAAGATGTTTGTAGACTAGCTGATGATTGCTGAATAGTACTTCAAAGGCAGTGTTTTGCAATCACCTATCATTGGGATATCTAGGATTCCCAATTCTGAAACTGCAGGTGTGACTCAACAACCAGAGGCAGGATTACTGCCATTTGCAAACCTTCACTCATCAACACCATGAATGGCTTTCACAGATTTGAAGGCAACAGTACAGGAAAGCTGACATGATTTACTGTGACATTTTCACATACAATTGCTGCATTTGGAGAACTGGTTTGTTGGTAGGTTGGTAGGTTTTGGGTTTTTTTTTAAACTGCACCATGGCCACACTGGTATCCCCAAACCTCATATTTGCTCTCAAATTCCAATGACAGGCATCCTCCCACTTGTATAGCTCAGCAGAAGGAAATCGGAAAGGGAGAAGGCAACCATGCATGTTCTTCCTCCCAGGTGGGGAAAGGCTTCAAGTAAGATTAAATACACTGTACACACAAGGCAGAATCGCTGATGGCTGGAGGACGGCCATTCAAAGCTCACAAGATGAAAATTGCAGTAAACAAACTTACTACATTATTCAGCTACCAGTTTCACACTTAAACCATGCTTGTTCTTCTCTTTTATGCTTTTAATGTTTGTTACACTGTTGTCAAGAAACTATTCCTTGCTGTCTAAAGGGGAAATGTAACTTCATGTTAATGAAGTTATTCTGAAACTAAATATTTTAAAACATAGAGATTTAGTTTGTTAGTGGGTTGCTGAAAGAAACAGCAAAAGAATGAAATTACTATTAATTTCACTTATTGCATAGAATATCTACAAACAAAAAAATGTGTAATCTTCATGCAAGACAGAAGGAACCATGAAGGATTCATGTTTCCTTCTGAATCTATCTCATGGGCCCTACATGAGATAGATTCTATCTCATGTAGGGCCCCAGAAAGAAATACAGGCAGCTTGCTTAGGAAGATACCACAACTGGTTTACTTAACGAACCTCACGGTCAGTTATTTTGTCATGAACTCGAAAGTTTCCCAAGAAACTCAAGTCAGAAGATTTCTGGGACCTTACTATCTTTTGCCCAGATAAAATCTTGGAGTGCTCCAATGAATACAAGTGTTTTATCTAACACAGTGATGCAAAACAAAAGGATCAGGCACTGCTAAACAAAACTGCACTGAACATGCACAAGCATCCAGTAGTGCATTACAACCATACTTCTGAGGTTAAATCACTGCAACTTACCCAGTGTTAAGTATAGCTTAATTAACCAAGCTCGAATGAAGGACTGGACTTAGACAAGTCAGTTGGTGTAGCAATATTGTTGATATCTTAAAAATAAAGTGGGTAAGCCAATGCAAAGGAAGGTTTTAAGCTTATCAAGCAAACTGTGTGGCAATTAATCAAAACTCCCCACTGGCACACCAAGCCACGCTTACATTCTCCCACCATTCTGCTCAAGGTAAAGATGGTTGTATCTTGCCTCCTTACAAAAACAGTGTGTCCCTGTCTATCTACTCAGTCTTAATTGTATTTCTGCAGACCAGAAACACATATCCCCTGATATTTTCCAGCATATGACAACATTTCAGAATAGAAAGACCAAAAAAAAACCAAAACCACACCAAGCTTCTTCCAGCATTCACCTCCAAGAGACAAAAACATATGCTCCGATCCACCCTACTAGTCCTAGAAATAACTTGAAACATCCTTTGTCAGTACACTCAGGGGATCTATTAGCTTTTGTTTGTTTGTTTCTGGTATGCACCTCCAAAGTTGTGTTTGAGCTTTCAGCCTTCACCAGCTCCATCAAAGGAATGAAACTAGCATTCAAAAAAACATGTGTAATTCAAAGTCAGAAGTCTGGATAAGCTTGTGGTTTGCTGGTTTGGGTTTCTCCCACAAAAAAAGGAATTCTAGGTAGGTCTTTGGTTTTATCTCCACATATATCCCCATTAAACCAGCTGCGCCTGTCATTTTCCACACAAGGGGGAAGGTGTGTTTGGTTTAAAAAAAATAAAATTAAAAAAAAAGAAGAAAAAAAAACAGAACAGCTTAAAAACCAAAGCCTTTGACAGCAACGAATCTGAGCATGCCAAGTGTATGTCAATGTTTAATTTTCAATTACCAAAGTGAAAATTAGTTCTGCCGGAGGTTCTAACTAGCCTATCTATAGAAGACAGCAAGGAAGAGTAGTCTCCCAGAACCTGTATTCCCGTAATTCGCATTTGTAAGTTAAACAAACGGCTACAGTTTGTAACGTTCCCACTCAGTTTGCACCGCTTGATACTTTAAGAAGAAGAAAAAAAAAAGACAATTAACTGACAGCGAAACAAGCCTTAAGATGCACTTCTTCCCCATGTCACTCGTGGGTCTTTCCTGCTATTTTACAACACTTAAAACACATCTTCCAGCTCAAAAGAGCCGACGTTTGCCTCGGACCTCGCTTCGAGACCCCCCTGACTTAACAGCATCTCAAAACTGGGGCGTGACTCAACTACGGGCACGAACACACCCACGAAGAAACCCCATCTCCCCCTGCTGCTGCTGCTCCCGCGTCGCGCCCACAGCAGCTGTTTCGCGCGGGGACTTCACAGCGGGGGCCTGGCTCTCCCTGCACCGCCGTGATGCCGCGCCCGGGACGGGCGCCCCCCTGCCCCCCGCCCCGCCACGCAAAGTCGCGCCCGCGTCCTGCGATGAGAGCTCTCCCATCCTTCGCCACACGATACACACACCGAAACAAGGCGCTCGGGAGAGTTCAGACAGGCGCATTACGGGAGGTTAAAATGTTTCGTGGCCGCAAATCAACCCCCTCCTCACGCTGCCACCGCGCAACAAGTGACATGGCGGCCGGCGCCGCAATCGCCCTCCCGGGGCAGCCCAAGGGCCTCCGCCGGGCCCCGCAGCCCGTTCCGCACCTCTGAGGTGCAGAGGAGGAAAGTGACGCCCACCGCCCCCGCAGGGGAACTCGGCCACCTCGGAAAACCCCTTCCCGCCCGCGGCGGGCACTCACCCACTGGCTGCTGAAGTAGTCCAGCCCATGGCAAATGAGGTGGGCGGCTTGGGCCAGCAGCACCTGCACGCCCAGGGAGCTGCCCAGGCAGTAGAGCCCGTAGAGCAGCGGCCCCCCGGCGCCCAGAAGCAGCAGGAGCCGCCGCCGCCGCAGCACCTGCTCGCCCAGCGCCTCCACCCCGTAGTTGGCGAAGCAGATGGGGAGGAGGAGGGCGGCCAGCAGGACGGGCGTGCGGGAGCGGTGCAGGCGGCCGAGCCAGCGGCGGCCCAGCGCCGTTAGGGAGCTCTTGAAGGGGTGCAGGAAGGTGCCGCAGAGCACAGCCCAGAGCAGCGGCCGCAGGAAGGCCTCCAGGATGAAGTAGACCAGAACGGCAGCGCCGCAGCACAGCCCCGCGAACAGCAGCGCCCCAGTGTTGTAGAAGGCCTGTTTTATCGGCTTCTCCAACCGCGGCAGCGACATCCCTGCCGCCCCGCCCGGGCCGCCCAGCGGCAGCCGCGGCATGGCCGCCACCGNGAGGGGCCGCGGCCGGAGCCGCCGGGGGCTCTCCGCTGTCAGCCATGGTGCCCGCCCCCTCCCGCGCAGAGCCGGGCACGGCCGCGGCTCCAGCTGCCGCCAGAGGCGAGGGCGCGGGGAGGCGGCCGGAGCTGTAGTGCCGCCGCGCGGCTCCGGGCACGGGCGTGCGCCCAGCCCGCCGGGGAAGGGTGCTGGGAAATGTAGTCCTGCTCCGGGAGAGCTGCCCCCCACGGCACGGCCAGCCCGAACGAGGGTGGGTCCCGGAGGTCCTTCGTCCCGTCATGCCGCGAGTGCGCGCCGAGGCTGTCCGGACGACTTCGTTCCTTCGGCTGAAAGCCAGCGCCGAGCACTGGAGCTTGACAGAGCTCACCGGCTCTCTTCACGCCTCCGTCCTCGCTCGCCCCATCCCAGCAGCACAGCCGTCCCGCGCATCCCCGTCCCGGCCGCCGCGTTGGTCTCCGGGAGCTGAACACATGCGGGTAGAGAGAGAGGGACTGGTTAGACCAGCTGGCGAATTTTGCCCTGTCTGAACGTGTTCTGGCATCACATCATTTAACGAGGAAGCGTCTGCGCTTTTACTGGGAATTAGGCCCGCTGAAAAAAAAAGTAATTCTGGGGTTGGGGTTTTTTCCAGACCTGACATTTGTGACATTATGTTGCATCAAATGGTTTGTGCAAATGATCTAGAAAGCAGGTGATTTCCTGCGTGTGACATACACCAGAGTTCCATGCCCATCCCTGAAGGTGACAGCTGACGTTTCACTGGTGGTGTAAATGCCTTTGTAATAAATAGGCTTGGTTGGAACAAGTTTTGCAAGGGCTGGAATCTATGACATTTGACCCAGCTCAGTGCACTATCAGTTACTCTTTCACAGCTTAACACCACCTTTCATGAGATACTAAAGCTGTCCATAATGCTACGGTCTTCCTCTTTCTTCTGAATGAGAGATGGAGTGCATCCTCTACAACATATTACGGAGGTTGTATACCTCTGAACATGTGAAAAGTGGGATACGGGAATTTGAATATATATTTTGTATATGTATTTACATGCTGTTTTAACATTATGTAACTTTAAGGTAGATTTGTATCCACTAGGACTTTGGTGGAGCATTTCTTGCATGATGCAGATGTTTAAAAGCTGAAATTACTCTCAACACAATAGTTTTTGACTTGTAAAACAAAAATATGATTGTTCATAGCCTAGCTCTTAAATGCAGAGCAATGTAAAGATGAGACTATAGCTGAGACCTATCCCTATCATCATCCCAAGCTGGAAAGGTAGAGGGTTTTGCATTCATGTCCTATAACCATGTTTCATCCTACCGCTGTAAGTGGGGCTGGGCCCAGGCGTTTTCCTATAGCTTTTGCACAGCAGTCCTTATTTTTCCATGCTGCAAAGCCTTTCCTGCCAGTTACACACACATTCCTGCTTATAGAGGTCCCTCTTGGCTTGTGCAGCTACTTGTTTTCTATTGCGGAACAAGTCATGTGTAGGTTCAACAAAGTGCTTTAATTTCATCCAGCGGTACCTACAGATACCTCATTTGATCCCAAAGGCGACAAGGCATTGCAAGCAATTGTACATATAAGAAGCTTTTATTGCATCTTAAAACAATACTGTCACTCACTGTTCTTTGATCAGATAGATCTGCCTCCTGCAAGCATGTTGAAATAGGTAATAAGCATGCATCGCTACCTGAACCTGCTCTCTTCAGCTCCTGCAGAGTGGAGGAAGCATGCCAAAAAGAGACTCTGATGGCTCATTAGAATACATTTATTGCATTAAAGTTAAATTNGGGGGAGTTGACAGTACAAATCCTTCTGTTAGACAGATATGCCAGCAAATTGAATCTTCATAGGTACATCCTTATTCCTTTGATTTTTCGTAACAGATCCAGGCAGTCATGCTCTTCAGGAATAGAAATTGATGTCACCTCTTTGACTTGAATGAAGCTATAAATACTGATTTACATAAGCTGAAGATTTGGTCCCTACTGTAGAAAACCTTTCCATTTCTGTGTTTCACTACTCATTACAAACAACTAAACATACAAGAAATGAAATTTTAAAAGCCCAACACTCCACAATGAGATAAAGATTTCTAACTTATATATTATCATAACATGAACACTCAAGAACACAGGCATGAGCATAAACACCAGAAAAACAATGTCTGAGGTGACAGTTGAGGGAGGATGCATGATCTTCACAAGACACGCCTCAAACCCTGAACACTTAATTCCACAACAGATTTCAAACAGTGATTGCAGCCTTAACAGATGGTTTTGTTTAAGATTTGAAGTGTTACGGGATTTTAGATTAGATGCCAATTTAGACGTCAAATGCACTGACACACTGTGGTTTAGGCATTTATAGAAGTTGTGCACCTCAGGATCCTACATTACCAACACAGTTCCTTCTACTAGTAACTTTTCAAGGGTGAAGAGAGCAGCAAAGGAATGCTTTTGTGTCAATATAGAAAACATGTTATGTGCCTAAAAGTACATGTGTCGCAAGTACTGATGATCCTTGGTGCTCTCCCATGGGGAAAGAGATAGAAAACAAGGTATTAACTAGCAAGGAATTGGAAGTTTGAACTGTTGCACTAGCACCCATGAGTTTGTGCACCAAACTGAAGCGTCTTGGTCTTCTGTGATTCTATGAGCCTTGAGTCCCCTTCAAGATATCCCAGTCACCCATATTCTTATTCACTTGATGTGCAGCCAGCACAGCCCAAAGTTATAAGACATTTTGCACGTGATACCAAAATACTGGGGACTGAGGAGGCCAAGAAGCTGAGGAGACAGACAACACTGGCAACAGCAAGTTAATCATGATTTATACCTGAAATAACCATATGAAATTATGAAATAACTCAGTAACGAAGCCACAAGGTGTCAGCGCTGGCCCATGTATTTAGAAAATAACTCATCCCTGCTTGAAAGACTTTTTGTTTTAACCTGTGCTACAGAACATTTGTGAACGTACCGTTTTGGTTAATTTCACTTCCTAATTCACTTCCTAATTCCTCTTCAGATGAATGAAAAATATTCAATGTAAACTACTATAGTTTCAATAGGAGTGGGACCCAAGGCAAAAAAAGTAACCTTTGAAGTTCATTGCTATATCTTTAGGTCATCAGAACATGTGGTTTTGAACTAAAAAAATGTTTTATGCAGATTAACTGTTAAAATGAGATGACTCCAAATTAAGCATCATTTACAAAATACTGGTAAAAAGAAAATGAAAACCAGTTTTGGGGAACACCGACTCTGGTTGTACAGCTCTATCTGACTTCACTACAGAAACAACTTTGTTCAGTATCTCAAAGTATATGGTATTACCAGCAGTGTTATGTTTGAATGACTGATGTAGAAGACCAAGATTCTTTTTGCTACCAAGAAGAATAAAATGCATGGTAATAAGGCAGAGCAGCCAATAGCAACAACACAAAGAATTTCACTCAGTGGACCGACATGCAAAGCACAGCACCAGTCAGACCCTGGGTTGGACAAAATCCAGCGCACTGTCTTGCAGTTAGCCCACATGGCAGCTGTGTGCACAGAGCAAGAATGGATACAGAGAGCTCTGAGTAACAGAAGAGTATTTTGGCCTCATCAGGTTTGTGACAAAATGCCTCACTGATCCATCAGATGTTACACAGCACAAGACAAACAGAATATAATTAAAAGACCTGATATTGTTTAAGGCTTCTTGATCACAATCATTTGGATAGCGCACACGTAGCTGACACTCACGAGTCCCATTCTTTCTTCCAGCCTGCAACCACAGGGTAGCAATACTGCAAACACAAGAAGCAGAGTACACAGTGTAAAAGCACTACATTTCCTAGTGCCTTGAGCTAACTCAGTTCACCAGCAAGGAAGTAAAATACCTGCTCATAACTGAGTGATCTCAGAAATTGTAGCATCCCAGTTTGAGAGATTGCTTGCTGAGTATTACGGGAGCTCCTCTGCTCTTTTTTCAACCTCTCATGTAACTGCATCTTCTTTACTGAAAAAGCCTGTTCTGACTGCTTCAGGAGCTGCTCTGCCTGGCCAAGCAATGGCACAGTGATGACAACAGGTAAAAAACACTGAAATATGTAATATTGGCAACTTGTTTACAGTTGCATCAAAGAGATTACAAAAACACAGTGTAGAGGCCACCTCAGGAGCCTCTGCATTCTACTTACCTAAGCAAGTGACAGTTATGTTAGTACTTTGTTAAAATACAGATGATTACATCTATTTACAGTTGCACTGTGATTCCAGTGGTGAAAAAGAGAAAAATATAGTCCCCCACCTCTGTTAATTTGGTACTGTGATCAGCCTCATAGATTTAAATGGGGTTTCTTAGGGTAATAAACAGCCATGGCACAGGGAGAAATTGTTAACACAGGGCAGCAGCAGAGGCTTCTTGAGCCTCAAGGAGACCTTCCCCCCATTTTATAAATGCCATACCACACGTTTTCTTAAAAGGCATTTATTATAACAGATTAATAAACATTGTTGTCTGTTGCCGTCAAATAGCTAACAAGGCTCACCTGAACACCAACACTTAGTATAAAACAGATGTTACAAAGCAGTATTTTAGGGCATGCACTGATTGTAAGGGAGTCCTATAGGTCACCATAATTTCATTGTGTATTCATTCAGTGTTACTTTTCTGAAAAGACTACTTCATAAATACAAAAAAGGTTTGATGATTACTTCTAGACTACAAACCCCCAGCTCTGCACTCCTATCCATCCAAATGCTTACCAACTTTACATGGATGCTGGGTACTGGCATACAGAGCAAAGCCTAACATAAAGAATGCAGAACAGCACTTAGCACTATAGCTACAAGTTGCTTACCTGTATGTTTTATCTATGTGTTAGTCTCAAGAATGCCGAACAAAGCCAAAAGGTAGAGATGACATTTCAGGTTCAACCATTATGCTTCATGTAATACAAAAAAGCCCCTAGTTACAACAGCCTGCTTACTTGCAAAGAGCTTAAAGCAAACCAGACCTCAAGATAAATAAATCATAAATACCAAGGCATACCAGGCAACTGTTTTAACCTAAACAGTGCTCATGATGCTTCAAATACACTAACAACATATATCTGCCTAAATAAAGGCCAGGGACATCACACACAGATATCAAGGTCCCGCTCTTTTTTCTAATTAGTTAATAGGTTTGGAATTTCATCTTGGACTGTCTGTGCCAAGAATTGAATGACACTCCCAGCTTTAGAGAAAATCAATTGTGGTAATTTTTTCTAAGTGAATTTTCCTTATCACCTGTTTTCTTATCACCAACTGTGAAAAACTGAAAAAGAGATAAATGCTTTATATGTGAGCAGTCCAGCATTTCAGAAGCAGATATATTTTGTAGTCAAATACTAATATTTTTTTCCTCCTATACTTAAATACGGCATTCATGCTTCCTTTCCTATTATCCTAATAGTCTATATGGCAGTTTATTTCTTGACTTACTGAATTTCTCCTCGTTTCATTTTGTTTGGAAAAAAAAAAGTAAAAACACTAATGTGAGGTTAATTTTTGTAGTAAAGGTGACAAAGGGTTTGTATATAAAACACACAAACACAATATCCTAGCAGGTAACAGCTCACAATTCTATACATTCTTCTGGATCACTAAACAAAAAAAAAATTCAGCTATAAGTCAGGGCACATATCAGATTCTGTGGTTTGTTTTCTTTTAGGTCCAAATTATACTCTCTCTGGTATAATTCTCAGACTTACACACACACAGACACACAAATACCTCCAGCAACAGCACACTACATGACTACTAATTCCAGGAAGAATATTTTTTTCATTAATCTTAACTTTGCAGATTACTGTTGTGTGTGTTTTACTCTTGTTCCTTTATTTAGTTTTCTACTAATACCATCTTATGAAATTGAACTGAATGATGTCAAGCTTCAGAGAGAGATGTGAAACTAAATTAGGCAGCATGTTGCAATCACTAGTTTCTGTAAAATGTTCACTGCCCTGAGTAGGCATTTGAGCCAGAAAAGATTTTCACGGCACTTCTGAAAAATCCAATTACTTCTTTAAACATGTAAACATGAATTTGAGTAAGTATCATTTAGAAACAGCTTAGAAAAGTGCTGCTACCAAGAAATTCTGTAACGAGCACAGTACCTTTACAGAGGGTTTCTTAAGAGTGCCATATAAAAGTTCACCCTGTAAGGACATTCCTAACTAGCCTCTAGTGCCTAAAACTAGCCAATATGGAGCAGCAGCTAATCTAAAATATGGTCTTTGAAGCCCTGCACATATTCCAACGTTACATTGGTTTGAAAGAGCATTCCCACAGAAGTAAGAACCACAGAAGTAAAATGACTGTGAAACTGTGCCACAGTCTGGACACTAGGAAAGGGTTCATTGCTGAGAGAGTGGTAGGTCACCGGAGCAGGCTCCCAGAGAAGTGGCCATGGCACCAGACCTGGCAGAGTTCAAGGAGCATCTGGACAACAGTCTCAGTCATATCTTTTCATTTTAGGTAGTCCTGCAAAAAGCAGGGAGTTGGTCTTTATGATTCTTCATGGATCCCTTTCAACTTTAGGCAGTCTACGAGTGCAATTCAAACTACTCAGCAACCAAAAAAACCCCAGCCAAACTTGTCCCTTTCCTTACAGCATGTTCATTGTTATTGCCAATTCAAATCACAGATTTTCCAATAATGTCTTTTCAATCTGCTTTTTCACACCCATCAGCTCCACAAGCTGTACGTGTCCTCCTTGACATTTCAAAATTGCAGTTTTTTGCCTAAGCCCAAATTAGCTAAGTTAAATAACCAAGTTCAAATGTACAGTTTCACCAAACTGACTGTAAAAAAATAATCATCAATGACACACATTTCTAACTGTGACCTGGATAACCACAGAGACAGCTGCATTATCTTTACCCACTAACTCCTCTTCCCTGCTAGGCTGAGACTTCTCAGGATCATGTCGCTAATTAGCATCTGTGGAAATATAGACAGGACATAGGCTAGTGACACGGATCTAGTGACTTTTTGGAGGAAGACTAGACATTTACAGAAGGAACACAATCAATAGGCTGGCAAAAGAAGGTACCAATGTTTAAAGGATTTGGTGGAGGAATGGGCCATGCTGGTTTTTATTTCCATTTCATGGTAGCCATTGAGTACATGGAGGCAGTTTCAGGGCTCCTCTTAGTTCAGACCCAGGACCATGGTGTCTCAAGCAAGCTTCAAAACCACTGCCTGGTGGCTTGATGATGTATACCATGTTCCAGCCGTTCTCTAATCCCTGTACTGAAGACTAGAAAAGCCAGTGCCAAACATAACTTTTAAAACTTTTAACCCAGTCTAGGGTGTTCCTCAGATGAGGGAGACCACAAATGTTCCTTTTCTTGCTATCCAAGTACTGCAAAACCAATCAAAGGCAAGAAGACCACAGAGGGATTTCAAACTCTCCTTGTCAATACATTCTCTTTCAAGCCCAGACTACTGCCCTTATAATAATAGAATTATGAAGAAAGCATCATCCAGTATCCAATGACATAATCAAATCAGCTAGGCTTTTGGGTTTTTGCACTGATTATCTCATTATACATAACAATATACATAATTATTTATTCCAGGGAACAACAAAAAAACCCTCCCTACTTTCTGAAAGTCTGTCCTCTCTGCTTATTTTTCTCTTTTTCCTATCCTACTTATTATTTATGTAATCTCAGGCCTAGGTTATTATTTGTAGTGGGGTACCAGTCAGACACTATGGCCAAAAAACAAGATGCCTTTGTAACAGTCATTGTCACAAACATAGCAGATGATTTCTCTTCCAACTAACTTACAAACTTTAAGTGTAAAGCACTCTAGGTAAGATGGACAGAGGGAGTAAAGGGTGATAATATGGTTAATGTAAGAAGTATTGAGAACAACTGAATATTGTTCTTCATGGAAGAAACATACTTGAGAACATTAATTAATGCCTTATGGTCTTTGCCAGTATTATCTAATTAATAATCAAAGTTTTATTGTCAAAGGACACCTTACTCTAAACATTCACTTCCTAAACCTTATCCCTCTGTTTCAGGTCACCCCACAGCAACTAATTCTCAAAGTGTAAGCACTTTGGAAAACTGTTCTTTAACAGCGGCTTGCTGTTAGTAGTCACCATTAGGAAACTAAAAATGATTTAGAGAAGGTGATGTCTGCCTCCTTTTCCAAATAAGACCTTTTCCTCTACTTTATGCTAGTACCTGATTAATTAGAAAAATCTGCAAGACTATTTGAAATGCCCTAAGGGCTTAAAAATTACTTTGAAGAAAGTTACTTTGTATCAACTCTGTGTAACAGTGATTAATCCTGCTTTTCAACATTAAAAAGAAAAAAAAAAAACATGGAAAAGTACCTTCCATGACAAGTTAGTTACTACGCCCACTCAAAGTATCAATCAAAGTACTACTGCATTAAAGCCCTCTCATTTATCTTCAGATCTATTCTGCTCTCATATTCCTTCCTAACTACTAATTTCTAAACACTTGCACCTTATTTATTTGTCTGCATTAATCTACTGTTCCTGCTTTTCCACTCTGAAGAGCAGCTCTCAGTCAAAATTCCACAAGACAGCAAACTTCTTTCACTGAAAGAATGTTACCCAAGCTCCTGCTCCTAATCTGCTACAGTAATTTTCAGCTTTCAGCTCTCCTTAAACTTTCTTCTACTTGAAAGTAGAAGAAACTGGGAAGTAGTACGCAAAATGTTGATACAGTTTACTAGTGGAGAATAGCACAGCTAAACTCAAGCATCAGTTGGAACCCCAAAGAATAGATGTTTTGCTGCTTGTTTTGGACTTCTATTTCCTCCCAACTGATTAGATATACTCAATTAGTACTAAGTACTCTGAAGCTCCAGTGAAAGTTTGTTACAGAAGTGCACATTCCTGCTAAGACTTCAACAAGAGAAAAATATGACATGAACACCAGACAGTGCGCTTACAAGTAGCCTAAAAAAGGGAAGGAAAAGTACTTTTTACCATAATTGAGAACATGAGTGCAGCTGGAGCAGTTCTTACTTGGCAAGGGGCAGAGCCTTCAGCAGCTCTGCATCTGCTCTCAATGTGCAGCTGCTCTGGAGCCCAAGCTTTAAACACCTCTGACTCCACAGAAGTGGAAAGCAGCTGCTATGGGTGCTGCACGTTTACCTTGGTATTATTATTGTCATCTTTACCACACCTCTGTGCCTGTGTCCAGCCAGACTATCCTAAATCCAGCACTGCATTAAAAAAATAAATAAAAAAAATATGTGGAGCCAAAATGGGTTTCTGTCTACTCCAGTACCTTTCAATTATTAGGTTAGCCCTTTACTGGATAATCAGGTAAATACCTGAAACCTAAACAGTAAATACAAGGCCACAAACTAAAGCAACCCTGGGGCTACTTTAAAAAGCTGAGATCTCTGGGTAGGAACTGGCTGTCTCAGCTGCCTACAAAGGAGAACAAAATCTCTCTTCACCTGCTTGCTGAATAAAAACCTTGTTAAACAAGGCTTTGGCTCTCTGCTTAAGACAATCTTAAGGCTAAATTTTACAGCCATCATGGATCAAAGCAGACCTTCTTCCTTAGGTGGTCTCCACTACGTATTTAAACAGATGTTGAGTAGGTTATCAAACTTAAGAGAAGTAATTTGTATCAAATAAATGTACTATATTTACTTGTAAAGTTCACTTCATTGCAAATGTTCTTCCCTCCCCTGAACTCTAGTACAGCAATTTTAAGTGAAAAAATTCTTAAAGAAATCAATGAAAAATATATATTAGTAAGCAATCTTTTGAAATAGGGATAAAGTGTTTGTGATGGAGATAAATCCTTCTTTAAACCTAATTCTTATACTTCAAACATAGATTTGAAGAATGCTGAGCGTAAAAAAAATTAGTTTACAAACTTCAGTCTGTGAATAGTGATGCAAACCCAGCAAAGCTAGTTAATCTTTTTACTTTATGCAGCAACAAAAATAGAAATTAGGTCCATCACGTACTTTACCAGATCCTATGTTACAGAGCCCTCAAGCATACCACATTAGATAGAACTTTGACACAATTCAAATTTTAATTCTATTTAAATAGAATTTTAATACAAGTTGGGAAGTGAATGAGCAACCTTATGTAAGCAGTCTACTACTACACGTATACATGTCATACACTTCCTATTATGTAAAGAATAGAAAATCTCCACGAGAAACCAAAGGTTTTCATAATATTCTGTAGCTCATAAATGCCTTTTGACACTTTCCATTTCGGTAATATTGATTTCTTTTCTTTGTAATATTTATTGATGATAAAAAACCCTAATGTATTTCTTCAATGTGTCATGTTTTTCCACACCAACTACATTTTAGCAATGGTTTGATAAAATAAAGATATTGTTCTTCTTAATAATCCCTATCTTTCCTTATGGATAATCTCAGCTGTATAGCCATTTTTTTCTAAGTTAAAATATCTATCTTTAACATGAATGGGATATACACAGAAAAAACAGATTACTTTGTACTACTACACAACTGCTTAAAAACATATTTACATGTCAGAAATATTACGCAGTTTGTTGGGTTTTTTTCACAAAAAGAGAAAAATTGATTCAATCTAATGTGAGGAGATCCCATGGCTTGTTGAGGACTTCATTCTCTGCGGTTTACATCTCTTTTTCCTATGCATGGAGAATTTGCATCACTGTATTCTCCCTTCCCCTTGTTTATATAAATAACTTTGTATCACCCATAAGAGCAGCCATTTATTTCAAGAAGGCTGTTGAAACACTATTGTTATAAAGACATTCATCACCTCTTTTCAATTGAAAAAAATATGTTAATGCTTGAATATGCAAGTTTAGTTTTGTAAAGTACCTATAGGAAATAAAACCTGATAAATATTAAATAAAGAAAAAGGGGGAGAACTGTCCATTACCAAAGGGCAGGTATTATACTGCTGTGTCAGAATCCGAATCTTCATAAACTGCACTTGGAGTTGTGCTGTTTGTTCCAGAAGTACCAAACAACGTTAGAATGCTTTTCCAAATTTGCTTTCTGTGAGCAATCTGGAAGGCAGTTTTGCTATTTGATAGGATGTCCGCTGCTGAATATGCCTAAAGACACAGACAGACACCCCTCCCAAACACACGCGCATACACACGCACGCGCACACACACACACACGCACACGTGCAAGTAGTCACAACAAGGGAAATAGTCTCCTATGTGTTCATTGATTATCCTTAAATGATTTGTCACCACTCTGCCACGCAAAGGAGACGGCTATTTCATTCTTCTGAGAAGCTAACTACGTTCAAAAGCAGCTAGATGATGATGGTAGTGTGATATAAATTCCAACCTAAAGATGCATCGTCCATCTGCATAGTCATCCATCCTGAGAAACTTCCACTGACAAATTCTTGCTATTTTCCATCGGTCATGGGGTTCCCATCAATAAATAGAAGGTCAGTGCAACAATGAGGAGCAAGCAGAATGGAGAAGAGAAGGTCTGATAGGCAGCTGATGGCATGAAAATATCTTCATACTTGTAAATACTGACAACACGCTCAGATACAGGTGGCGAGTCTATATCATGACGAGTTATAGAACCTTTAGTAGATAAGGGCAGAAAGAAATAACATCAGATGCACTTTTTTTTCTATAAATCTACCAAACAAACAGGTAGAAAGCCAAGGAATTTTCAAACCTACATTAGCATGCAATATTACGCTGTCAGTGAGTTGGGTCATTTCTCCGCTTTTGGAAATAAAACTTCTGAATAAAACAAATGGAATTTGAGCAAACAATAAATGTCCTTCAAAGGAATTCAGAACATCTAGTTATGAATTATCCTTGCCTACGTTTATCTTTGGGGAGTGGATATAATCACTACATAGAGGAGAAAACATGACAGGTAGGACCGTTATTTACTTTGTCTTCCTTTTTGCCTGTTTTAAGCCTCATGCTGCCAGATTCTTAGTTCTTTTTTAAAAAAGTAAGGATATTGTAATTGAGAGACATTTAACAGTTTTGGCAACTCAGTTCTGACAGAAGCATGGAAATCAACTTACCCTGAATTGCTGGGCCCCAAGCAAACAGATAGTACCAACTCAAGTGCAGATCTACGATTGTTTCCTCTCGGGGCACATACACAGGACGCTTGAATCGACAGGTTACACGATTGTTTTCAAAAACTCCTTCTTCATCTCTGGCAGGATTTCTCTGGATTTCCTTAGCCCACTGACCGACATTATAAAAGTGCTGTATTCGTACTCTTCCATTATCATCATGAACACAAGCCATGACATCATCACCTCCCTACACAGTAAAAACACATTGTTAGAAGGAAAAGTGTCACAAAGCATCTCCTCATTTATGTATAGAATTTCAGTTATTAAAAACTAACCAAGAACTGGGTTGCTCGTTCTTTCTTTCTAAGTTACATATTCACATATATTAGTTTTCCTAGCACTGTGTCTTTGATCAGATCAAAAAGTACAAAGTGGGTGTTAATATTTACTTACCCTTACTATCTCTGAATTCTCGTTCAGTTTGTTCTAAGAGTCATGTTACCTAACATATACAACATATTTGTAAGACATTATAAGACCCTGATAATACACAACTAACTGGAAGACTGCTTTCTTTTGTGATTTGTGGAGCTCTGCTTCATAAAAACCTGTGGTCTTGAATCCTTGATGTATGCAAAATCCACTGCATTGAATCAGGGACAGAAATCAAATAAAATTTTGTAAAATAGAGGAGATAAATCTACTAAATGTGGGCAAATAATGGCATAATTTGCTGACTATTTTTTCTAATCTCTTCTCATGTTCACTTAACGGAACATCACTTCCTCTTTCTCTTAAGAGAAAAAAAAAAGTTCAGCATGAAGCAACAGAATAGAGAACACCATAAGATTAAAAAAAAAAAAAAAAAAAAAAAAAAAAATGGACTTCTTCCAAAAGAAAAAACAGAAAAAAAAAAAACAAAAAATTAAAAAAAAAAAAAAAAGAATAAACAATATGTGCTTCATCACATAGTATAAAAAGTCACCAAGCATTACAATCAACCAAAGAAAAAATGGACAGAAGGAAGCACGAAACAACTCTTTGTAGAGGTCACTCATAGAAATATTAAACCAGCTGCTAGAAGACTTAAGCTAAGACACTGCACACTGCATTACTCAGGGATTAGCTTTCATTCACTATCTCACAGAAGCCTTGGTATCTAGAACCAATAAACCACTGTGCAAGTTGGATGAATGGCATTTTGCTGAATACCACTGCCACAGGTAAGGGTTTCACGTTACATACATGTCCAATATTTATCTTTCTGATATATCATGCTGATGATAGGCATGATGCTTGTTAATGTAACCATCTCTGAATTCTTTGTTACAAGGAGAGGAGAGGAGAGAAAAAGGTGCATTTCACCTCTCTGGGAATACTGCTATGTAGATTTGTAAAAGAGGTGCCAAAAATGAGGGGAAAAAGGGGACAACTAGGTAAAACAATGTGCTTGAGCATTTTCTCCACCTTGGTGCTTCTGCAGGCAATCTTTCCAACTTCTGTCTTGAGTCTAACCTTGTCCCTGTAATTTATTTTCTGAGTTTAATTTGCATAAATCTGAGCACAAATACTTCATTTTTTAGTACAAAGAGGGAAAAATAAAGCTGTTTTCACATAAAAAATTAAAATGGAAAGAAAAAGGCATTTTGAATCGCAGTTAAAAGAATAACGTTACAGAATCCTGCCTAGGCACAAAAGCCTGCCAGTGGAAAAGCTCAGTGCTATCTGAGACAAAGAAATAGGCCACAGGAACTTAAAAAAAAAAAATTGAGGACATAAAATAGGTTTTTTCCCTGAACTTCTGTAGCAATCCAGGCCACGGTATTTCAATTACAGCCTCCAAGGCACAGCCCACTTCTCACAGCCAAGCTGTTTTGACCCAGAATCATTTTGCCATTATTAGCCTCCATATCCCAGGACACCGAAACATCCTGTAAGTTATGAAAAAGGGTGAAGTCAACATGGAAACCAGAGTGTAAGACAGATACTGGCTGGCTTAGTCCAGCAGACTAATGGGCATTAGATCTTGTATGCAGCAAATTTGGAAGCCAAACCTCTTACTTTACACTCACTCTACTCTTCTTACCAGAAGTTGAGACCTAACATGCTGGATGAAAGGAAACACTGGCTTTCAAAGGGGCTGATGAGGTGCAGGTCTATTACAGGTACACCAGAGTTACAAACTGGTAGTGGGATCTCTGATAGCTTGGGACCAAATTCTTAAATGTGATGAGCTGCTTTGAAATCCCTGTTGAGTATTTGCACTTCCAGGCATCTAAACTCCTCCCAAAATTTGGCTGCAAAACTGTTCCTCACAATGTTAAAAAACATGAGCAATTTCTTGCAACGTCAACTGTTCTCTATGACTCAAAAGATCTTTGTGGTGTCTTTTTACAGAGTCATACTAAAATAATTCTGTATTTTTTCAGACTGCTGCTTACAGCTGTACAAGAAGCAATCCTCTGACTTTCGATCTAGGACACAGGCCCAGTATTGTTTTACATACTCACAAGTGTTTCTATAAATGAACACCTGGATTATGAACTGTATTTTAATCCTAAGCATTTTACAAAGGATCACAGACAAAGCAGCTTTGCGTAAGTGGTCTATCGCTCAGGCTTAAAAAGTTTGCACAGTACTTGCTGCTGTTTTAGTCACAGAAACACAATGGAAAGTGAAGCTTTTGAATGAAAAAAGTAAATACAGGAATAATCAGGAAACCAAACAAAATAAGATCCAGAAGAGACAGAAAAAGAGATTTTTAACATGACTGCTTTCTAGAGTACGTATGTTTATTTAAGCATAGCAGGAGTCATTTTGCCAACCACTGTGACTTCCCCAGAATACCACACAGGCATGAAAGAAACAAAAAATAGATTTCCAAAGTTTAATGGTGAGAGCTGTATTTATATCACTGAAATTCAGATGATTTATTGAAGAATGAAATTATCTGCTATTCAGCTTCTCATGTGCCTTTTGGTCAAGTAACATTGACATAAAGTGTGGCAGGGCATTTCCATGTGAATTGGCTTAAAAGTGAGGGCTTTTCTAATAAAAAGGCAAAAAGCTTCAAACATTTAGACATTCAGAGCTGAACGGAAATCCTGTTGTAGTTCTCAGTGAAGAACGGAAAGGACATATTAGGAAAGATGAGGCAGTTTCCTGGGAGGCAGCAGGCCTAATTTCTGGCAGTAGGCCAGACTTCTGCTCCCAGGCTGGCTACCAAACGGTGCCTTGTTTTCAGTTTTTTCCTTATGTGCTCTGTTTGTGAAAGATCAAATAAACATTGTTTATATCCTAGCATGTAGCAGTGTGCACACCATCAACATGAAGACCTGTATATGTCTTACCATTTTCTTGTCTGAGGAAAATCCTACCGCCACCCAGCCATCGGTATCGGCGCTCAACTCAAATTCAACATCAGCTCCTATTCTGCGGTAACTCAGAAAGTAGTCACAAGTGTCCGCATTGCACCCAGGTTTGCCATACCTAAATGGAATTGGAAACATACACAATTTTTCCTTGAAGTTTCCTGCTATATAACTTAATTAAGCTTGTGCAAGAAAAAAACTAAAAGAATAGTATAATGGCAGTAAAACATGTTATGCTGCATGCAAAATACTAATAAATGTTTGCAATGGCTACTCTTTTAGTCTAAGAATGTACAGTATTTAAATGATGTAGCAAGCAATTAATTATACACAGTATTAATCTGTTGACCTTCCCAACCCTGGTTTTGTAAGCACTTCATTAAAATACAAGAAATGTGAAATAACCATAGTTCCATAACTATGACATATGTCCTTAAATAATCTAGTTTCTTCAAACAGTATAGTACAAAACTACAAAGTATGTTTGTAAACAACAATCTTCTACTGCAATGAATACGGAACATTTACCAAAGTAGTGTAATCAGTCAGCATTTTCAAATATCAAAGTATCTGCACTCATTTCAGACTGACCTGAAGCATCCCTTGGTTTTCCCACAGTCATCAACTCTGATTTTTGCAAATGGATCCACAGGAGGAGCTGTAGGGAAAGGGTAACCTGCATAATCAGAATAAATCATTACTAAATAAAATGTGAGGAATAAAAAGCAGTAATACTGAAGAGAAAGGTTTGCAACAGCATACTCTCCATTTGCCGATACCTGAGCTGTTCAGATGGGGGACTACTTTGTCACATACACAATCCCTTGCTCAGATGGTCCTGGATCCAGATACCAAAGTAACACTCATAAATGAAAAACATTTTCTTAGGTTTCCTACATTCCTAAAGAAGGAAGAAGGATGCTGGAGCATGGCTTTGCTATACTAAGGGCAAAAGTTACCTTAAGGGTACTTAAAGACCGCAAAGTAGAGCAGTCAGCTAGCAATTAGGGATCCCCACTCAGGTACCTCTTTGTGCACTTTCAGCCTCTCAGGAAATCTGTAAGGGAACAAACCTGACTCCTTACCTATAAATGATAGTATTAAGCATAATGCAGGAAACCACATTCAGGATTCACTGCAGGAATGGATGCTGAAAGGGCCTTTCAATACATCCTCCACTAATAATTAAAATAAGATATACATTGAATGTCATAGGTAAGAGCGTATCAAAAAGGGGAATTGCCTGCAGTGATGACCTGCAATCACGTGTGAAGTAAGACCCAGAAGAGCCAGACAATATGAATTATGGCTCCACACAATCCCCTGGCTGTTGTCCATGGCATCAACATAAGATACTTTGATAGGAATTTTTTCTGTTTGGCCAAATGAAAACTAAAGTGTTAGTTGTGAAACTAGAAAACCCTCCAAAAGTGTTTCATTGAATATGAAATAAACACTGCAGTTAGTGACAGCACCTGCAGAAACAGGTTTAACCTACACAACTTTAGGCACTTGGGAGCTTGGATTCCCTTTCCTAGATTTCTGTCAACGCCAGTGGAAAGAGAAAGTGACCTGCAAATTATAGCCACCAAACCTATCTGGAGCTTGGGTAAAACTGCTGAGCATAAACATAATCCTGGGAAAATTCACTGCAGGCTGTAGTGGAGCATCACTGAGAGACTGGTCATGGGTCATCCTATCTTCTCACTCCTTCCTTCTCCTCAAATGTACCAAACAACCCACTTTCAATGCAGACTACCCGCAGCATTGGCAGCTTTAACATCTTGCCATTTGTAGCTTAAAATAAACCAAGCCACAGACACCAGACACAACTCCTGAATTTTTCACCACACAACACAGACATCACAGGGCATTTTGAAAACCACAAACCCCGGGGCTTCTCCTAACTTAGCAGCCCGGAACGCCTTTCACCAAAACATCTGCACCTTGGAAGACAAGCCGGCCGGCTCCGCTTAGCGGGACGGGGCCAGGACCGGCCCCTGGTCCCCAGCCCCCGGCCCTCTCCCCGGCTCCCGCCGCGGCCCCGGCTCTGCCGCCCGGCGTGAGCTGTCCCTGTCCTCGCCCGGGGAAGATGCCCGAGGAAGCCGCCGCGCCGCAGCCCGGCCGGGGAGCGAGGCACCAGCCCCGCGGAGAGCCATGCCGTCGGGCAGAGCCCCTACCCGGGGCTCCCACGGTCCTGGCTCCGGCCTCCGAGAGACAGGACTGGAGGCCCCCAGGTCGACGGCGGGTGGAAGATGGCGGCGGGCGCTGGCCTTCGTGCTGAACACCGCCGCTCGCTC
>VXBZ01001020.1:164203-258613 GCA_013399135.1 Heliornis fulica | reverse complement strand
GGCCCCGGGGACGGGCGGTGCCGGAGGGACTGCGGGGATGGGGAAGTGTGTGTGTGGGGGAAGGTGTCGATGCGGCGTGTGCACGGAGCTGGGTGTGCGGGGGTGGGGTGGCGTCGCACCCAGTTCCGTCCCAGGCAAAGCCCTGTCAGCCCTGCGCCCTCCCAAAGGGGCCACCCACGGAGGGGTGCGCGGTGACCTTCCCCACTCGCCGCTTCTCGCGGCGTCCTGGCCCGACGCCGGGAGCACCCAGAGCCCGCCCCGCCCAGCAGCCAGCCCGCGGATGGGGCGCCGCACAGCTCTCGGGGGGCAACACCAGGCCGTTCCCAGTTGCTCCCGCGGCCTCGATTCACCAAAACCTCTCAGCATGTGCTCCAGGAGGACGTGATAACTCCTGCTCGGTAACTGCTGGGCGAGCTTACCTTCTCCCCTTATTTTTAATGACTTCTGACATGGGACTGAAGGCACAGTGCGGCTTACTCAGGTAAAACCCAACGCTAGTGAGCTTTTGTATCTGATTGCGTGTTATTGTTTTCTGCTTTATGCAATGCAACTGCAGCGATACGAATAACCTTGGGAACCTGCCAGAACTGAAAGAAAGACCAGCTTGTGCCCCCAAAGTGTGCTTGGACTCTTCTAACTGATGCTAGGCTTGCAGCTAGGCGCTAAGGATGTGTTTCCATTCTCTCTGTGCCCTAGTATCTATGGTTTGATGGAGGAACAATGACCTTTCATCCCCTGTGTTCACGGAAAGTGGCTTTTTTCTCGCATTTGGATTACTGTCTTCTGGTTATAATGATAATTTCTTTTTTTATATCGTTATGCATGATTACACTCCCTCCTCGGAGAGTCAAAGAAAATTCAGCAAAACATTGGGGAGGGGGGGAGGAGACAAGAGAAGACACAACAGTCAGCAATATTCTGAAAATTAAAATAACCTTTGATTTAAATATTTTTGTTTTCGTCGACTGAACTGAGTTACTTTTTGATGGGGCACCGAGACTGTCCAAGACCTAGGCTGCATTAGGGATAAGTTTATTCCCTTGGGCTGAGCGGGTGCGTGTAATACCAGAGTATGCCCTCAGTTGCACTGAGTGGAGGACGTTAATTCGTGTCCTTTAGCCCAGTGGAGCAGCGTGCTATCTCTCACTCCAAATAGAGAGAGGGCCACACAAAGGTGAAAAATAAACTGCAAGACCAATTCTGATCGCGTGTAAATTCATCATCTTCCATAGTAGCTATGGGAGAACAACACCAAGCTCAAATGCAAAATAATGAGTTGCTTCTTCCCACCTCATTGAGCTTGGCAAACTTTACCAGGCCAGTGGAAAATAAGCAAACAAACAACAATAGGAAAAAAAAAAACCAAACCCTTATAAATCAGGCTAACAGGGAAATAAGGCTGCAGCTTATTCTTTCTGGCAATAATCAACTCTGATGAAGGCACCTCATCTCCTTTTTGAAATAGCTATCTGAGGGTTGCGGTGCCTGTGAAGAAGCATTCGCTCAGTGAGGGAACAGCTGTCAGCTGCATGCTGTTTTTTTCCTCCCTGGAAACAAGCTTTAGTGCACTGTGATACAGGCAATGCTTCACAGCAATAATAAACACTTTGGATATTTATCATGTGTTGCTTGTACCAACATGACACCTATCATTTGAAATCTGACAGGTAAGATAACTGTGATTACAGTGGAGCCACACTGATTTTCTAAAGTGAAGCTATGGCTGAGAGACTGACTCTGTTGCATATGCCTCCCTCCTAGTCAATCCTTAAAATTTAAAATCACTCTAGACACTTTTTTCCCTATAACCTCTGGTGTTTGCCCAAAGCCTGCTCCTGTTGCAGAAATGTTTGGTTGCTTGTATGAAGCAGTATCATAATGAGACTGGCTGGAGTGCTAATGGGTTACTGTCAGTCTGAAAGAAGACCAGAAGGACTACACTGCAACTATTACCACCACCTGGGCAGCAGCAGTTCTGCAGGGAAGATCCTTATCCGATCAAATAAATAAGGCTGCCATCAAAAAGCAGCATTAGCAGGAGTCCAAAATGCAGTTGCCTGAGCAGCGATAATACACCAATACGTTCTGAATGCCATTTTGCACCCTATACACTGTGCGTGTTTATAACATCTTTCTTAGGACATACAAGTGCCACCTCGTGTATGAACAGTGTGTTGGAAAGCTTTGCCTTCCTCTGAAAGTGGGATTTGTCTTGCTTTTGGTGAATTACAAATGGGGTCACTACCACCACTTCTTGTGCCATTACCTGTTGCCTGAGGGGAAATCCCAGTCAAATTCTTTGCACAACTGAAGCTGTTTCCCTAACTGGTGCAAATCTCTGGTGCTAGTGCTGTCTAGAAGGGTCTTTCCAGAGCTGGAGACTGGGAATATCCCCAGCCATCCCTTGAGGCCTGTCCTGCCTCTTGGCTCTGTTTGTGACCCAGTGTACACCTTTCTCCTGGAGGCTCACATGTCTGGAGGGTATTTGGACTAGGAATTAAAACTTCATGAAGAAGTCATTGTTTACATACAAGTCACTTACAAAACAAACTTGGTCAGAGCATCTCTAACTCAGAAGTGGCTGCAGCTCCTGTACTGGGGCAGGGGGAAGAGGGTAAAACCACACTATTTGCCTGAGAATGTGACCAGACTAATGAAGAGAGGAGTGATGGAAGGGCTGGAAGACTGTTGGGCTACAGAAACCGCTGTTCCAGCATCTTCCTTTGGGACCACCTGCATCAAACAAGTTTTCCGCCCTCCCCACTGCTGTAGACAGTTAGGCTGGATCCTGCCCAATCCAGTTGCTTTTTTGCTTCTGTACACAATCTAGTGGGTTTTCTCCACTTCATAGTCCTCTTATGAAAAGCTCAACTTCCCTGCTCGGCTCTTAATGAGTTATCGTTCATCCCAATTAACCCTAAAAAGCCAAAGCTTGTCACATTCACGCTGCTGTCTCTCATCCCAGCTCCTTCCTTAGCATATCTGTGCCTTAAGAGCAACTCCTTCAAGCTTAGTGCTCTTAGTTATTTCAAATCAACATTATTTTGAAAAATCAGTATGTATCCACCAGCGCTGACTAAACAGACAGCTCCTAGAAGACAAGAACTCTGCAATATTGTGAACTAGAATTTGTAATTTAGACACAGTTTTTTCAAACCCTTAGCACAATCTTGTTCAATATGGTGAGTGCATCTACTCTACTAGTTATTGTGACAATATAAACATGCTGGCTGTGCAAGTTACTTAGACTAGATATGTGAGAAAATATGCTAGGAATATGCAAGCAGTTTTTTCATGAGGTACAAAACCAATTGATAAAGGGAAAAAAAAGTCAATTGTCAATTCATTAAGAATATGTCCTATGAGAAAAGTAAAAGCTAAACGATCACCTCAAAATCCCCAAACCACTCTGGAAGAAAAATATGTGTGCCCTTTATGGAAGCTGCTAAACAAAGAGATGAGTGAGCTTTTTGGAGGCATAGTACTGCTTTGGGTCTTCTGGATAAAGGCAAGAAAATACAGGCACTAAATTAATTATCATCCAAATAAAAACTGCATTGGAACATTAGATCATCTTTTGCTCTTGGTAAAGCTTTCTTTTTGTGCCTCCACTGGGTTATGTATCTGGTTTTGCTCCAAGGGCAGTCGTGCCTCTGCAGTCAATACTGCTCACAACAGCATTCTTGCTGCAAAATTAATCTAATGTGGGTGGAAAAAAAAGCAATGTCTCCTAGTTCTTTTCCAAAGGTATAACATACACCAACCTAAAGACTAAATCCAGCAGTCTCAGACTGTGAGTTTTGCTCAGTGTGAGTTTTTCTTCAGTAAGCACTGTGCACTCTTCCCAATGATATTAAAACTGTGCAGGGTTGGGTTTTATGTATCTGTGTGCATTGGTTTACATCAGGCAACTTATGTCTTTTCTCCCAAGATTGCATTTTTTTTTTTTAACCTCCCTGGCACTCTTTGCTACCCCAGCATGAATGCAGTACTAGGAGGTAAATCTACCCTGAAAGCCAGATCTGCCAGATGGTGGCACAATGTGCACCAGGAGGTTTTGGAACAAAACTTTACATGTTTTAAAAAAAGAGTTCTTGTTACAAAGAGGCTATTTATGGTGTTATTCTAATAAGGAGCCAAAACAGAGCAGCCTTTTATTAGAACTTGCAAAAGAGGGCATTGCACTGAGGCCTCCCCGTGCATAAATACCATTTTCTTATTGTGCAAAAATTGGCTCTGAGAGCTGAAAATTCAGCTTGTATTAGCAAAGAGCTCATTTAGGTAGGAATGTTTTAAAGAGTTTAAGTAGTGCTTGCAGAATTCAATTAATTCCATGTGTGACAATGTCATTTCACCCTAATTAGTTAAGAACTCAGAAATAAGGAAGAAAAAAAAAAGAAAGAAGATAAAACCCTGTTTCCTCCTGAGACTCCATTTGAAGAGTTATGGGAAAAGTTCTGTAAGTTCTGCCTGTTGTTTCAAACAGCTTTTTCCCCAGTCCTGACTTAGGCAGCTCTGAGTCTAATCAGGTAGCATGCAGTAGGACGAGAGGAAATGGTTGCAAACTGCACCAGAGAAGATTTAAGTTGGACATCAGGAAGAATTTCTTTACTAAAAGAGTTGTTAGACATTGGAATGAGTTGCCCAGAGAAGTGGTGGAGTCACCATCCCAGGAAGTATTTATAAGGCAAATAGATGATGTGCTGAAGGACAGGATCTAGAAGTGGACTAAGCAGGGTTAGGCTGTGGTTGGACTCGATCTTAAAGGTCTCTTCCAACGCAAGTGATGCCATGATTCTAAATAATAATAATAATAATAATAATAATAATAATAATAATAATAATGCCCTCATCTTCCAGATGAATGTAAGAATATAGGTGAAATCAGCAGAGAGGCTCCCTCTGACTTGCTCTTCTGCAGCAGAGTTGCTTTCTATATATACCCTGAGGCAGGTCTTGCCAAGGAGCCAGGGGACCACAGGCTGCACCTGGTCCCCTCCTGGGTGAGTCTACGGGAGGGGATGCTTTGCCTCAAACAGCCCAGGGAAAATCTCGGTTAGGGCAGCTTGGATCCCGGGGAAAGGGCAGCCCCCAGAGCCCGGGCTCCGGGAACACGATACAAGTCTGGCTCTGGGCTGGAGAACCCCGCGCCCCCTCCTCGTGTTGCTCCCCCGGCGGTGCTGGCCCCCTGCCCAGGTACACCCAGCGCCTCTCCTCCGCGCATTTTTGGTCCTGGACTGCAAGACTCTGTGATCCGCGGATGAGGAAGGGCATGGCGTGACAGCTCGAGTACAGCTCTTCTTATTGCGAGGAAGAGAGAAGGAGAGCCGGGGAGCGGGGAGAAGAAATCGGGGTGCAGAGGCGGTCGACACCGCCGGCAGGCCCGCCCCGGCCCGGGGAGCGCCGGCTTTAGCAATAGCACCCGCCCGCCGCCGAGGGGCAACGCGGCACCGAGACACGGCGAGGCCTCCGGGAAACTCCTGCCCACCGAGGCTGCAAGATGAGAAGCGGGGCTTTACAGGGGTCTGCAAGCGGGAGCTCACGCCGAGGGGACGCGGCCCAGGGACACGCCGTGAGTGAGCCCCCGAGCTCCAAAATGACCCCCACGGCGCGTCTGGGGGAGCTTGGGGCAGCCGGGGTCTCCCCGGTGCGACCCTGCCTCTTACGGTCTCAGGAGCTCATTTGTCGCAGCCTTCGGAGACATGGACCGGGCTGGAAAGGCCGGAAAACGTTTGTGGGGCAGGAGCCCCACTGCTCCGTGTCGAAGAAGGAGCGAGGTCAAGGCTTCTCGGGCGAGTTACACAGCCCTGCACTGAGATCGCAGTGCACGGCGGGCTTGTGCCTCCAGGTTCTCTTCACGTGTCCATAGTCCTTATCCGCAGTCACCGGGATGACAGTCAGGTGCACAAGTGGCTTCACTGACTTCAAAGGGATTTGTTCTCATTCATGCTTTATAAACACGTGACAGCCCGTTATAGAGAAGGCTTTGGGTACTGAAGAGGTACACAGATGGAGTTAAGCCTATAAAAAAACCCACACTGAAGGCTTTATTAACGTCTGCAAGGTGCATAGGAATCTTTGAACCTTGGATGCTGGGGAGAGCTACACATAAACTTATGTATTCTGATGTAGAAGGTTCACAGAATCACAGAATTGTAGGGGTTGGAAGGGACCTCGAGAGATCATTGAGTCCAACTCCCTGACAAAGCAGGTTCCCTAGAGGAGGTCACACAGGTTGGCATCCAGACAGGTCTTGAACAACTCCAGAGACGGAGACTCCACAACCCCTCTGGGCAGCCTGTTCCAGTGCTCTGTCACCCTCACCATGAAGAAGTTATTTCTCACATAGGTGCAGAACCTCCTGTGGTCCAACTTGTGGCTATTGCCCCTTGGCCTGGCCCCACAGGCCACTGAGAAGAGGTTGGCCACCTCTCTTTGTCTCACACACTTCAGATATTTGTAAACATTGTTGAGATCCCCTCTCAGTCATCTTTTCTCAAGGCTGAACAGCCCCAGCTCACTCAGTCTTTCAAAGAGATCTCATAGGGCTGCTAATGGCACAATGGCAGCAGGCTACTTTGGAGAGCTTGGTTATATATGGCCTTGAAATCCTTGCAAAAAGTTTTTTAAAAAAAAGACATTTTTTAATTTTTAATTTACTTAAGTTGCTTTTAATATTTAAAATTAGTGAAGTCAAGTTGCACTTCTCACAATGCCAATGATTTCAGAGTTCAGCATGGTTTATTTATCCAGAGATACTAGAACACAGGAATGTTTTCTAGAATACAATGTGATACAGAACAAAACATTGTGTGATGGCAAAGATTCAGAAACACATATGCCAGTTAGTGTGTGGGTGAAACCATCCAATCTGAGGGATGTTAGGAGAGACATTGTCTCCTCCAGGGAGGAGCTCTAACCACAGTTACATCTCATCTCCACCAAACAGAAAGATTGCAGCATTGATAAATGGTGGGGTTTTCTTGTTAAGATCTTCCTGTGACACCAGCAATAAATAATACTGAACTTACATTTTCTTGTTTCTACTGTGAGGCTGCATAATATATCCTAAGGTTATTTCGATGTTTTTCATACAGATGTTTACATGGATAAACCTAATTAAAGAACAGGTATTTAAGTGGCTTATCTTCATTTGGCAGTCAACATGTGCACGGAGGAAAGGTTTCCAACAGCCTAAGGTGTATACTGTGCAATAACCCCTTCCCTCACATTTAAAATAAATGAGAGCATTGTTATGAAATCTCAAGCCATTTCAGCATGCCATTAAGTCAAGGCTTTTGTTTTTGTTCTGATGCTGTTGCTATGCCAATTTGAGAGAGGAAAACAGTCTTTGCAGCATTACTGCAAGCAGTGCTCATCAGTGGGGAAAAAAGAGAATGGGGTGGGAGGGATGAAACCTGATGTCAATCCAGTACATCTGGACTCCCCTGTTCTGCTATCCAATCTGCCCATATGTGAACAGGACTGTCTCCTTGCCACTGTAAAACATTCATGTATATAAACACCCCCAAAACGTAGCAGTGGATAGCAAAGAAGAACTACGCTGAGGCTTTCTCAGCACTCTTCACAGGCAGTCACAATGTTCCTGGTACTACGGTGCTGGCACCCAAGAGCTCTACCAGTCTCAGGCCACACTGGAGTGAGGTGGGGTTTTTCCTGTGTGCAAGTAGACATGCATAAACCCTAAAAAAGAAAGGGGGTTATGCTGCTATTTGCTGCATGATGTAGGCAGTTTAAATCTGCTGTCTGAGTTTTCTTCTGGACACCCCCAAGACAGGTTAGTTTCCCCACTTCTGTAGCCCTTTTGTACCCTAGCCACATGCCAAAACGTGACATCTCAGGTGAGTAGTGCTGTGAGACTGGCTGGGGCCTGTGGTGATTTAATTGCACAGGCTCCAGGCAGTATGGTTACTGTGAGGCCCTGACTGGATGCTGCTACAGCCCCAGCTCTAGGGATCCCTCAAGGACAGAGTTAAAGTTGTGTGGCTCCAGTGTCTGCAAAGCAGCACAGCTTTTGCCATCCACAGTAAGCAACACTGCTCCTTGTGAAATGTTTTAGCATTTAGTTGGGGTACTTTTAGAGTCATTCTCATTTGCTAAAGCATCAGAAAGCAAAGACCCCTCAAGCTCATCAAAACTCTTACATGTAGGGAAGTGTCAGTATTGAAAATATTTTCCAAGAGAACATCAAGAAAAAGGTTTTAGTTTCCTTATTTTCTTTAGAGAATCAGAGTTCTTGTTTGATTACACCTTTTTGCTCAAACTCATGACATAATACTGTTCCTATTAAGAAATCCCTGCTTCTGACCAGCTCTTCTCTGAATATCAGCCCGTGCTGAAGTTAAGGTTGCCGGCAAGGTTCCCAGCCTCTCCACCCATCTCGCTGCCCTCGCATGATGATTCAACTTCTAATGACACAGACACGGGTTTTTCCCCAGCACTTGTCCCGTTTGACAGCTTGCAATGAATGAAAGGGTTGAGCAATGTTTATTTTTATCTTTTCTATTTGAGCTCTACTTTGGGGGGAAACTGTCAAAAGCATTTTTAATGGCTTACTTTTAAAAACTTGCACGCATCCTTCCCCAGCATGGCCCCAAACTTAGGAAATCAACCTTCAGAGCTACAGCTAAGCAAAGCCACAATTTCTTAGTAGAAGACTATTTTGCTTTACTTTTCTGATTATGTTAAAGAAGGAACCTGGTAACATTTTGCTTTTTCATAAATGAACAGGGAGACCTGCATAGGCTTGACATACAGCATTGGTATTTCAGCTCTGGGATGAAGGGAGCTCTTCCACAACACCATATTTTTAACAGAAAGAGTCATTCTCTGCCACCCATTTCACAGAGGAACACTTCTACATGTATTGCACATAAAACATTTAGCAAAACACCTGGCCACAGGCGCAAGGGACACTCTAAAGGACAATGCAGGCTGTGTGACAATTGCTAGCTCTAACTACTGTGGAGGCGGGACTACAAAAGTAAACATTTCTGGTGCTTCCTGGTTCCTTATTTGAACAATAAAACCCCCACATAGCTTCCCCTTTTCTTCGGTTGTCCTCTGTCATCAGAGGTCTTCTGCTGTTTTCCTTCTAAACACTCTCATATGGGAGGGTTTGATGGCTACCTGACTCTGAGAAGGGTCTGTCAGAGAGTCTGAACAGATGCTGGGAGCTCTCTGTAAACCCTCAGCAGCTCCTCCTACCCCAAAATTTCCTCTTCAGTCCAGGCTGTTCCTTCCCTGCAAACCCACCCATCCCCCTCCTTCAGCTCCGTTACTGCAGGCAGGAAACCTTCTCCCTCTGGCTGCCCGTGACCATGACAGGCAGCAGCTCGCCTGGCTGCCTTATGAGGTGAGCTGCCCAGCCGACAGCTGTAGCACAGCGTACACCCTTCTAGGATGAGAGGCAAGCAGTGAAATCTCTGCCATGCCACGCCTGCATAAAGGAGAGAGAAAGAATTTCAATCCAATTATCAGGGGCCTTCATGTCCCTGCTTCCCAGGAGGAGAGGATACAGTGACCATGGCAGGGGTGTGCAGGGGAACGAGCCTTGGCTTTGACTGAGCTGGAATAACAACTCCCATTTGCTCATGTCAGCCCTTGTTCACAGCTCAGGCTCATGAACGGCTGTGACTGCGTGGCAGAGGAGCAGTTCAGTCATGGAGGACCATATCCTTCATTAGCCCTGACCAGGTTCATTGCTTTCTCTGTCATGACGGGTAAGCAAGCTTTCCCGATGGTCCGTGTTTTCACAGCTCTGTATCCTTCAGGTGAGCCTCTCACCCAACTGCTCAGACCCCTGTGTTGTGTATTGCAGCTGAATAAAAAGGCAAGCGCTCCTGGAGGCGGTTCTGTGCGGCGGGTCTCACAGGACCCTGAAAGTCACACCGGTTGTGCTCTGCCTTGCTGTTGGCGTGTGGTACAAGAAAGTGGGCAGTGAAGTCAAGACAACACTTATGGCAGCCATCAGTGGAAAAAAATTGTGAGGCTTTATAAAAACAAAACCTTTTCCATTTACTATTCACATCTAACAGCGGTTTTTTTCCAGGACCCTGCCCATCCTGTCTCCCTTTCCCCTACTCCATATTTCTTCACAGTAGGTACCATGAGGGTAATGTGGTTTCGAAACAAGATCGCTATTTGGAAGCTATTGGTGGTTATTGTCAGAGGAGGCCCACAGATGAGATCAAGGCTTCTTTGTTCCAGGTGATGCAGCCACGGGGATGTCATGAATCCCTGCAGTAGGGCTGGTGCTGAAATAACGGCAGCAGATCACAGTGAGCTTTGAAATGCTACCCCCAGCTGCTAGCTCAAGGTTCACATAAACCAGTGGAGTTCCCCAGAGAGTGACATTACCAAAACCTCTTGGTGAGCTGACTCCAGAGGTTCATAGGGATGAATAATATTTCAAATAAGTGGGCTGGCAGAGTTCAAAGGGATAATAAGCATTTAAATTCAACATGAAAGACATCTTCCTCCGCAGAGCTTTAGGATGGAATGTAGCCAGGCAGATAAACTATTTTAAAGCCCCTTTAATCAAGACTATTAACATGGAGATTTTTGTCTTAATTAAAAACACCCCCCATTCAATCACATTAAAGAGAAAGTGATATAAAATTATTTTTTTCCTATTTGAATTTATTAAAAAACATTTTTCCTTGCAGAGAACCATGTCATCATTAAAAGCTATCTTTGAGAGAAGATTCATTTAATACATTCCATTGCTCAGATTTTTGGAGTGAACTTTTCTGCTCATATTTCAGTGGAGAAGGTAGAAAGCCTACTTTTTGGCTTTCCAAATGTTTAATTTTGTGACCATAAGCAATAGTGAGCCAATTGTAATGGAAAATTTTCTTCTCACAAATTTTCTGAAGTTTCAAAAGAAGCTGTGGAAAACAATCCTAGGTTACATATAAAGCACACTTTCTCCCTTTTTTGGGTGCTTTTGGAAGCAAAACATTTTAGAAGGAGTCTATCTATCCTGCAGAAAGCAAAGCAGCCAGAATATTACCATTCACTTGTATTCAGCACAGCCTTTAAGTGAGCACTAGAGGGAAGATGACACTTCAAGAGACAGGGAGGACTACCAATGCATCTCCTCAGGCCCACAAAGCCCTGCCTGTCACCAGGCTACCCTCTTCCCTCCAAAACAGCTAGCAACTATTTAGCTCACAATGATGAAGAGAAAGAATGAATAGGACCAGAGACATCCTTACAGAATGGCCGCAGCAGGGATGCTTCACCCGGGGAACATGGCATCTCAATGGAAACAGGCAGGCCTCAGCAGGACAAGGGTGGCTGTTCACATTAATTTTAGCCAGATTTGCAGACCTGTGTGTTTGCAGAGGAAGAGAAGCATATGGGATGTGTGAAACCTTCCTGAACCTCCCACATGGTGCTAAGCCTGCCAGCTTAGCACCTGGGCAGGGAAAATATCACCATCTGACAGCGCTTCGCCCATGTGAAACAGCATTTCTCACAAGTCGAGAAACAGTTCAGTAGGACAGCTGCAGTGAAGCAGAGGACATACCCTGCTGGTGTTACTGGATCTGAAGAGGTTGCAGGGTCATTTGCTCATCAAGCTCCTCTTGCTTTGTACTCCTCTGACTTACATGCAGTGTCTCTGCTGTGAATCAATCTTCCTTCCCGACTTGGTACTGATTAAACTGGCAGATCCAGAAGAAGGAGCAATATGGCAAGGAGATATATGGCAATATATCAGATACATTGGTGCAGTGCCACATCTGTTTTTTTTTACCCAGCTGTGTGCTAGCTCAGTTACATTGCTTTGACCCTGATAGTCAGTCAGCTTCTGCAAAAAGCTTTTGGTCAGATTGCAAAAAACCTAAAAATAGCTTTGTAAGTACCTCATGTTCTCCATGATGTCTTAAGCAGTGTGGTGGCAAGGGCCCCCTTATCCTCTCATGGTGCCCAAAGTCTTCTACCATCCCCTCACATGAACTGAGCAGCATTGGAACAGCAGCATAATCAAGTGTCTTGATTACTTGTTGAGGCACAGCCTCATGCCACCACCAATGCATACAGCCTGGTTCTGCACCCTCCTCAGCCCTACCACACTCCACAAGGGTAGCTTCAGCTCTGCAGCCTCGCAGCAGTCCCGTCAGCTTTGTCCTGGTGTAGCTGCCCTGTTTGAGTGGGACGATCTGTGTTACTGGCAGGTGTTGAATTCTGAGGTTGCTGGCTGACAGACTTCTTCCAAGAGTAAGATTTCTCCCTGGAGCGCACTAAAAATATATCTGTATATCTTGGCCTACAGACCTCTATGGGTGGGGGCGAGGTAGCATCTACCTTTTTATAGCGATGGAGCATTGCATTACATAGCTATCTAGAGACTTAATGTGATCTTTCCAAAGCAGGTCTAAATCATAAGCATCATCTTTCCTTACCTGGCAGCTTAGTTCTCTACCTTAGCCCTTCAGAAAGTCGATGAGATATGCTCATTTTCCCCAGACTCTATTTGCTCCCATTTCTTAGAAGGTATTTGTGCCAGCCATGAGCTGAATAGAGCTGTGCCAGCTTATGGCAGCAGGCAGCAAGCACATACCCTCTTGTGAGCCCTGGTGAGACTTGCTCACAAAGCCTTGAGTCATGCCTTGTTCTGCTTTGTGCATTCCAGACAGCATTCCTTGGGTGTTCATTTCTGGAGGAACAGAAAAGGCAGGAACCACCTGAGGTGTTTGGACAGTTCCTAGACATTACATTTATCCAATTGCTACTTGAAACTAAATCCATTTGAGGGATGTTCGATGACTTTAGTTAGTTAACCAGGATTTTATTTGATGCTTGTTGCTCTTAAATTCAATGAAAAAAAAATATTATTTCCTGTATTGTCTCTTCAGATAAGAAGAATTATCTGGTTTTATCTGATACTTAATAAGTAGCCAAGATTCATTATTGCTTCTTGAAGCTAAAGAAATGTCAGAGGTATTAAAACATTGGCATTTTGTTGCAACGAAGTCTGTGAGATCAGCCAGACAGCTGCCTGAAGGCAAGCTCCAAGATTACTCATCTGATTTTGTTGCTGTGATATGGTATTGTGGCACACGGTTGCTGTAACTCACTCCCTCCCTGCTAGGCTTTGTCCCATTTGTTGTGGTTCAAATGGACTTGAAAGGGCCAGTGCCAGAAGCCCAGAGTCACTTTTTGGTGTTGGTTTTGATGGTGAAGCAAGGACTTCCTAGAATCTCTATTCTTGTACCAGTGCAAAATGAAATGTTATGTGTAACCTTATCAGCAGATGCTGAGAAAAACAGTGTTAAATCCTTTTGGTGCGGGAAGTTTGGATAGTTTGGCCATGTCTAAATGCCCTAAGAAAAGATTAATTCTTCTAAATTACTCTCCTTCCTTCCACCTTTCCTGGTCCTGTGTTCCATTTATTACAATCCTTTCTGAGCATGTTGAGAAAACAAGATGAAAAATACCTCTCTCAGAGAGCAGAGCTCCCTTGTCTTTGCATCCTGTTCATCTTGGTCACCTACTTGTGGGCTCTGGCTACTGTCCAACTGTAGCTCTGTCCTTCAGCCTCATGCCAGTGCCTTTAAGCTTGCTGTTGCCCATATTTTTGATCTTGCTCGAATTAGAATGCACAAAGGCAGGCTGAGGTCGTCCAGCATGTAGAAGCAGCCTCGTCTTCTCTGTCTGCTGGCCAGGGCAGCCTGTGGGATGCCCTCAGCTTAGTTCACCAGTTCTCCAGGCTGCCCAAAACTGTCACAAGTCACAGTGGGACAACCATTTCACTAGCGCATTCCCTCCCTTTCTCTAGGCATATGTTTTAGAGACACTGACTACTTCCAGGCATCACTTTTTTTTTCAGGAGAAAACAGCCAAATAGGGGGTGGGGTTTAACAGTTTGAATAGAGCAGATTTACTTGGCTCCATTTCTTTGTTGACGGAGGTGGTAAGAGAAGTGCTCTAGCAATGCAGCAGCGTGATTCAGCCAGCAGTCATCCCTTCTCCCCTAACCTGTGATATGGCCGGGCACACACACTGATGGAAAAGCAGAGTGGCACTGGGGAGCACCTTGCCTCAGATCCTCACTTCTGAGTTAGAATGGATTTTATAGTCAAACATCCTGCCACTCCACAGGCTCTGCGGAGGAAGGAAGCGGCACTCAAGCTCCAGCGAGACCTTACCCTCTTCTCACCTATGCTGCTCTTGGCCTTGGTGTTCCCACAGCATCGTGCGCGATGGTTCCAAGCAGCACAGGAAAGCCCAGAAAAAGCACTTAGACTCACCTGAGTATTTTTTAAGTCTTAGCTGTCTTTGGACAGGTTTGAAGTCCAACCCACGCAGGATCATGGTGCATTTACAGATTATGGTTATGTGGGTTGTTTTTTTTTTCTAAGCTAAGTAGTGGCAGACGTTCTCTTGGTTTCTCTCTCTCCCCAAGCACACAAAATCTTGTCTCCATGTACAAATCTCCAGTACAAGTCAAAGGGGAAGACAAGATTCTTCTAAATGCTTCTCCATCCCCAAAGGCCCCCAAAACTCCTTCCCTTAGCCTGACCTTCAGAGAGGAGCTGTCCCTGCTTCTACCTGAGGTCTCCTGACTGCCTTTTCTCCTGTTGCATTTCTGCCTTTCCCCTTGCCCTTGAAGACCACGGCAGCTCTGCAGAAAAGCAAACTGTAAGTCCTCCTCGGCAGGACCGGCAAGGAGCTGCACCTTGCTGGTTTTCCCTCGGAGCAGGTAGCTCTGCCCACAAAAGGGTATTTATTCTTTTGGGTAGGTACCTGGCATGAGACACAGCCACTGTGCAGAGAACTTCAATGAATCTTAAAAATGCCAGTGATCTGTCACCAGCTACCTCCGTGAAGTACAAAGCCAAGCGGGGTGAGAGTAAATGCTCCAGGAAGAAAGGAAGCCCATCGGTCAGAGAATACAGGTGGGACTGTGGTTAAAGCCTTATTTCAGTGAGTTTGGAAAGCCACCAAAGCAAATCCTCCCAGCTATTTATTCCTCATTAGTGTTGCATAAGCTTCTTCCTTGGTGTGGGACACGAGTGTTTATTCATGTGTGTGGAGAGCTATCCTAATTCTGCCCTTTTATTTCCTAGGGGTTCAGGTTTTTTACTCCTTTCTCTCTTTAAGTATTTCTGAAGCACAGTGGTCCTACCCTAGCATGATGTCCCCTGGCTTGTGCCAACCCTCAAGTTTGTCCCATGGGAACCGAGAGCGCTGTGAGTTTTGAATGGGGTGGAGGTAACGCTTTGTTCCTCTCTCAGCTGCTGGACAAGCCTGATGACACTGGTGTATCTTGTGCTTGCAGGAAAGGGATTTACATCCATCTCCATCCATCTGGGGCCATTCATCCGAGGAACCTCCTTGCCCTGCCACAGACTGTGGGTACCCCTGTGTCTGCCCCAGCTACCGAGAGCTGCTGTCCATTTTTGAGTGGTTTACAGTGGTGAGCCATCTCTCCACCCCTCAAGAGCCCAAAGGCAACGAGGTCCATTCAGTAGGGCTGCCCTGACTGTGGGGTTCAGGCTGTTTTGTGAGTGATCCCATGTTAATCACCAGCCTTTCTCTATGCCCCTTCTTTTGAGACCTCACACTTCTTTGGGTTCATTATGCAGCGGACATTTACATGTCCATTGCTCATCTTTCTGGAGTGACCCCATTTCCATGTAGATGCTTTAGGATGAAATCCCATTGTTTAAAGTTCAACTTCTGTTGCAACCATGCACACACAAGTATGAGAAATCCAGAAAGACAAAAATAAGTTAAGTATGGCAGAGTAAGGTTTCATGACAGCTCTAAACCATTCCCCACTCCTCCTTTGCTGGAAAGGAGCCATGGCTGCTGTGTCAGCAGGTATGGTTCCTGCCCCGAGGAGAAAAGGAAAACAGCCAGATCACCCTGGGATCTGCAAGCCAGGGGTCACAGATACTTTTTTATGTGGCCCACATTTGAGTGAGAAGTCCCTGCAGACTCAGTTTGTGAAACACATCCCATCCTCACACTTCTCTCCATGTTCCCTCTTCCTCACCCAAGCTTCATGCTCAGGTCTTGAGCTTGATTATCTATGTCATGTTCAAAAAAAGGTAACCTGAAACATCCCTAAAAGCCTCTCGCCATGTGTCCAGGGCCAGATGCAACCTACTGGCAGCCTCAAACCAGGCAGGGAAGCCAGGGCTCACAGCAAACCCAGGCTGGCACCAGGACGTGACATGACTTAGTTGGGTTGGGGACATTGGGGCTTTGGGCAACCTGGGCTAGTGGAGGGTGTCCTTGCCCATGGCAAGGAGGGTGGACCTTGGTGATATTTAAAGTCCCTTTCAGCCCAAACCAGTCTTTGATTCTATGATTCTATGATAAATCCCTCCTGTACTTTAGCTACTTCTGGCTCTTCCTTCTCCCAAAGTCTCTGGAGACACCCAACCCTCCATCCCTGGGCCTGTCCACAGCACCACAGTCCTTCCCTTTCATTTCCTAGCTGAGCTGTCCCTCCATACAGTGCCCAACCAACCCTCCTCCCCAGGGCTTCTGCCTCAGCCTGCCCGTAGCCTCCACCCTCACACAGCTGCTGAGGTCCGTGCACATCCTGGCATGATGCAAGTGAAGCAGGTGAGTCTCAGCCCCAAGGATTCCTCCAAACCTGACCATGCTGGGTGCAGAGAGGAAAATACCCCCCCTATGTCTCTTGAGGCAGGCTGTGGCTCCTCATCTTCATTATGTATTATCCTTGTCATCAGCAAAAACGTGTGCAAGGAAACAGCCCAGCACAACCCCTCAAATGTACCTGGTAAGAACATACCATGATTTAAAGCCTTGGCACAGCACACAGCCCAGGCAAGAGCTTCTACTGCGGTTGCTTGAATTAACCCCATCTATTTCGGGGGGAGACCAGTCCCACCCTGATGTTGGGCACGTGTTTCAGTGCCTTGCTGCACCCAGCCCAAAGTTTCCCTAGAAGAAAAAGGCAGTTTGTGTANTCCGTTCTCTTTCCTGTAAGGCATGGAAAGGAGGAACAAATCAGCAGTCAGTGAGCTGGAGATGAGCATTTGGATTCAGATTTCATACACTCGCACATACACTTGTCGATAACAAGGCGTGATTTACTGCAAGCTTTAACGAGATGCACGTGCCTCTATTAAGTGATTAGGGAGAGGAGGCTGCCTCCCCCCTCCCACTCCCCCTCAGACGCTTATATTCCTGTTTTAATTTCATAATGGACAGTTTGAATTTTCCACGAACACTAATGGGATCTGTTTTCTGCCGGGGAAGTTCACCTTGCCGCACTTGGTAAACGATGGCAGGAGATGGAGGCAGCCTTCAGCAGAAGACTGATGGTGCAGCCCTGGGCGCAATATGCTGGGATGGGCTCAGCGATGCCGCAAAGACCATGTCTGCCGTGGTGGGGAAGGTTGTCTCTTTACCCCAAAGGATGGCAAAGCATTTATAAAAAGACACTGTTCCATATTCATGAAGTAGCTCCCAGTAAGTTTGCTGAAAGCTGAGCTGAGCCCCGCGTGGCTGACAGGGACATCAGGGTGTGACGCCCCTTGGGGTGGGGCATCAGTGCCGGCCCTGGGAAGCTCTCAGGAGCTGAGGGGACCTTTCTACCACCAAGCCCTGTCCTCCTGACACTGTCCCTGCCTGGCTCTCCTCAGCCAGCCCGTGGGCCCCACATTAGGCTTTACACCCCAAAACTGTAGGATGCTCCCACCTGCACAGGCCCATGACAGGGGTAGGTGTTGGTAGCCCACCCCACTTCTTTCCTTCCCAACAAAGAGTGTGATTTGTAGCCTGATGATGTAGAAGATTCCTGGAAGGCAGCCTCCATCCTCCTGGAGGGACACTGGTGGGATGAGTCCCATCCCTTGTCAGATGCCTCAGAAAACAGAAGAGGAATGGTAACTCCAAGCAAACCCCATGTATGTCCATGTCCTCACCTGGTGATAATTCAGACAGGGGTGTTAGGTGTGCGAGCGAGAAATGAAGCAGCCGTGGGGTTCATGCGGTAGCTAGAGCTGAGCACAGCCAGTTACGGGCTGTGTAAGAGACACATGCATAATTCATAGGCTTTTAATTAAACAGTAGTATCCTTCGATATATGGCATGTGCTGTAATTATGCTTATCTCTTCATACTCTGACCTACTGCAGCATCGCTACTGGTTTTTCTTTGGTTACAGTATGAGCATAAAAAACACTAATTGGGCTTTAGGACTAGACCTGTCAGAGGGGACCTGGAGCTGTGCCAGGCTCTCCTCTGCTTGGGGACAGAGGAGCCACCCTGAGTGGGGTCACAGCTGCAGGAGATGAGTCCTGCGTGTCCTAAAGCTCCTCGCTGGGGCCTGGGTGTGGTGTTCTCGGAAGGGATTCCAAGCAAGCAAAGCTGTCCTGCAACAGCACCATTCAAGCATGACTGCTGTGCAGCCAAGGCTCTGCTAACTGTCGTGAACAGGCTGGTGGGCACAGTGGCTCGGCATTGGCAGAGGTGGCCCTTGGAGATCAACTGGCACATCTTAGCATCACAGAAAGATTTCTTACAGGACTAGTGTGTCCCTAGAAATGGAATCTGGAGCTTTTGACACTCATTTCATAGGAAATGCACATAGCTAGGAGGCTGCTGAGACCTCCCAAGGCATGTTCTTCACTGCCAAATTCATGCTGAGCTCCTCAGGGTCTTTATGACAGGAACTGTCAGATTCCCTGATAGCAGCAGCCTATCTGCACCTCCCACCTCCACAACGATTGGGTCTGCTGAGCTGTGCAGGTGATAAAGCAGCCGCTGTGAGGGACAGTTTGTGAGGGACAGGGAGATGCTTCAAGCCACTGTGGGTGGGACATAGGACCAGCAGTGCAGGCATCCAAGACACTGTACTAATGCGGCTTTTTTCAGCGAGGGAACGTGTTGCTGGGGGAGGGTGGGAGCTGGAAAGCCCCACCAGTGGAGAAAGAGTGCAGATTGCTGGGAAACATCCTTCTGACTGCCTCCAGGAAGGTATTTAACAATTCTGGTGTGTTAGATGCTGCTCTATTGGTCAGGCTTGTTGTTTGTTTTGTTTATCTCAGTACACACACACAAAGGAAAAAAAGCAATTAGAGTAGTTTTGTGGAGACTTAATGGTATGTTTCTCCTGTGAGACCAGGTGAGCAGAAGTTGGTTATTGATTTCATTGTCAGAGGAGTAGTTTGGGTTTGGCAGGTGGGTGCTTCTTTTCATATTCTTTTTTTCTTCTTTCCTCTGTTTGTTCCTCTTTTTTTTCTCTTTATTTTTATTCTCCTTTTTTGGCTTTGTTTAGGTGCACAACCTCATCTGCTCTTGTGATTTATTACCAGATAGCAGGGTTAATTCTAGTTGGGGGAGGAGAGCACACATGTTAGAGAACCTGAAGGGGGTTAACGAGTTGGCAGTTTGGCTTTATGAAGAGATGAGATGTCTCCTGCTTCTACCTTGTTCCCATCTCTTTCCAGTGGTTCAAAGTCTGGCACAGCGGTACGGAGCGGCACAGATGAAGACCTCATGTAGCTGTAGGGGGTGTAAAGGGTTGGCCATTGCTACCCTGCAGAAATATGCCGAGGAGGGGGACATCGCAGAAACATGCTACCTGAAGTAAGAAGGAGAGAAAGAAGGCAAGTGTATCCTTGGTCATGTTCCTTCAGGGTGCCTCCACATGCTAATGCCTTCTTGTTACAATGGAGCCTGACCCTCCTAAGTGCCATAGCAAAACCACTCAAGGGTAGAGCAAAATGTAATCCCCACTCTTTAAGGATACGCCTCCATGCCTATGGTGACCTGGAATTGATAAGAGCATCTCCAAGGCTGGGTGCTGCACCCACAGATCTTTAGGCTGGACCCAAGGAGAGCCGCTGGCAGCTGTGGCTCATGGCAGACCCTTGCCAGGAAGCTGGTCCGTAATGAGAGGTCATGTCCTGGGAGGGTTCTGACAAGAAAATCTGTTATACTGTAATGCCTGACAGAGAAGACTGGAGACCTGGCAGTGAGATGAGCTGTCTGGGGAGTGGGAAGCAACTGTGATGTGGGCAGAGCTGGACAGAGGTGGGACAGGTGGAGATGGAGAGGAGTGAGGCAAAGGGGAAGGATAGAAGACAGGTGTGGATGGAAGTGTACTTACTGAGGGTCAGGGAAATCAAGAGCTGTCAGGGGACATGCAGAATGTTTTCATCTGGAAAGTGACCAAAGCCAGAGGTGTTTGTGTGGGAGGGATGCTCATGGGGGTGAAGGAGGCAGGAGCCTGTGAAGCACTCCATGGGTGAGTATGAAGCAGAGGAAGGGGAGGATTAGCAAAATGTCATGAAGATACCTGAAAGGATGGAGAAGCAAGTGATTTGAGGAGATACCTTCTGCTCTTGATGGCTTGCGATAACCAGAGCAGGTTATCGAGACGACCAAAACCCTTGGCTTGTCAGGATGGAAGCAGAAAATGGAAGCAGTCTTGGGCTTCAAAGCTAAGTTGGTTTCAACACTCTCCCTGTCTTCATACACTGGCAGTCTTGGCAGAGGTGCTTCTCAGGGATGTCAGACCCATATTGTCCCAAAAGGGCTGTTAGCCAGTGTTGATGAAGGTGCTGCTGGTCTTGTTCAGTCCTGCTAAAGGGACTGACCACAGCCCTGCCATTGGCCTTGCTGTATTCCTAGGGCAAAGAATGTCCCCAGGATTTTGCCCAGGTACAAAGCTGCTTTGCAGGAGGGAGAGGTGACCATCTCACAGTGATGGCCCTGCCTTCAATCCCTGATTTTACATACCCAGGTAGGGGGCAGCTCACACAGGCTGACTGACCTCCCANCCCATCCCACCTCAAAGCCTCCCTGGTGCTCAAACCCCTTCCCACACCGCAGCAGGGCAGTGCAGGTCCCACATCAGAGGACGCAGCGGTGGTGCCAGCCACAGCAAGAAGCGTTCCTCAGGAAGGAAGGGAGTGCTGGGGGCGTTAGCAGTCCACCTCCCTTAAAAAGCCCAACCCTTGTCCCCTCCTACCAACCCAACCCGTGCCCTTGCCAAGCCTGATGCTGCTGGAGGGGACCGAAATCACGGGGTTTGTTGTTTCTGAAAGCAGCACAGCAAATAATTGTTTAAAAGGTGACACGAGTTCTTCACATCACCGGGGCTCTGTGATGCTAAGCATCACTAAATACCGTCAAAGAAAAGAATTCGTGTTGTGTTTTCAAGGCAGAGGAGGAACGGTGTAGGAGGGGAAGTGTCTCTCCACTCGATGAGTGGAATAATCAGGGCATGAAACAGTAAAGATCTATGTGGCTTTTACGCCTCACTGATGGGCCAGATACTCCGATGGCAGAGCTCTGTGGCCACTGGCACGGTGTGCCACACACACACACGGTAGAAATATTCATAAAAAATATCTTAAATTAATATCAACTGTATATTACATGCGTAACGATGCAATTTTATACCTGTAGTTTTAAAATAAACTAAAAAAGCAAACACTGTTTTAGGCAGTGCTTTTCTGTCAGCCGACCCTGCAGGTAATGGTGTGGGTTGTTTGCTGCTCTCTTTCTTTCTGTCATTTTCCTCCCTTCTTCCCTGACTGTTGCAGACTCTGAAGCCTGGAGAGAGAAGTCACCACACATCCCATATGTGCTACTGGCCAGACGTAAGACATAGCTGCAATGGTCAGGCTTGTCAGACAGATCTGATGGCATGGCCAACCTGATCCTGTGCTTGGTTGCTCACAAAAAGGGCAAGCCTGCTTTCCTCATCTCACACCAGGAGCTTGGGATGTGGTGAACCTGCCATGAGCTAGGGATTCTCCATGAACCTGTGTGGTGGTTTTTTAATGTGGCTTCTTTAAGAAGCAACTAGAAGCTTCTTAGGGGTCCAACAAAGTAAATCCCAGCTGTGTCCCCAAGGCCAAACCCTGTTGCTGACAAGGCCGGCCAGGCCAATCAGCGCCGGTCACAGCACCTCTGGGAATCACATTTTAGAGAGAGACAAACACAAACAGCTGCATTTTGCCACCAGAGAAGGGAGTGAGAAGATGTGAGAAAATTTGCAGACACCAAGGTCAGTGAAGTGGGGGGAAGGAGGTGATGAGAGAAGATTCCCTACGGCCTGTGGAGAATACCGTGGTGAAGCGGGTGTCCCCCCACAGCCCATGGAGGATGAAGAGACCCCATTTGTAGCCTGTGGAGAGGTACCTGGGCCTTCGAGGTGGAGGAATAGGGAAGAATCTGTGACCTACATTGGAGAAAGCCCCTGACAGCACCTTCAGCCCATGGAGAGAGATAAGAGGCAGAGAGAGAGAGAGAGAGAGAGAGAGAGAGAGGCCCACACTTGAGCAGGTTTGCTGGGGGGGCTTTTGACTCTGTGGGGGACCAGGCTGGGGCCAGCAGTCTGGGACTGAGACACTGAGAGACATTCTATGAGTTTATAGCAGTGACCCACGCTGGGGCAGTTGGTGAAGAGCCAAGGCCCTGTGGGAGAGGACTCACATGGAGAATGTCATGGAGGACTGTCTCCCACGGGTGGGACTCCATGCTGGCACAGGAAAAGAGTGTGAAAAATGCTCCCTCCCCCCCCAAGAAGGAGAAGAACTCATAAGGAACTGACTGAAGACTGAAGCCTCCATTTCCTATTCCCCCCTTCCCCTGTGCCATCCTGAGGAGGAGAAAAATCATGAATAAAGTGAAGTCTGCAAAGAAGGGAGGGGTGGTGTTTTAAGAGCTGTTTCTACTTCTCATTATCCAAATGTGGTTTCTCTGTGTGTTTAGTGCAGGGTAATAAATGAGAGAATTTTCTTGCCTTTCTTCTGTGTTGAGCCTGTTTTGCCTGTGACACTAATTGTGAAATGATCTCTCCCTGTTCTTATCTCAACTCCAAAGCCTCTCAACACGTATTTTCTCCCCTGTCCAGCTAAGAGAGGAGTGATAGAGTGGCTTTGGTGGGAGTTTGGCTTTCAGCCAGGGTCAAACCACCACAGTCTGCCATAGGGTGCCTGGGGGAAGACAATGGTTGATTTTTTATTTCCCACATTCCTTGGCATCTCCTCCAGCAGGTCTGGTGACAGCCAGCCCTGACACAGAGTTTGTTGCAGGGTTGCATCTGGATGTGAGAATCCTGATGCCTTCCAGTCCCAAAGGCTTCTCCATGGTTGAGGAGAGCATCGCCATCCATCGCCTGTCATGAGGGTGGGAGTGTCTGCACCCATATGGGCACCTTCCCGCCTCATCACTGCAGCGGAGTTTGTGCAACACAGACAGGCTGGTAACTCTTGCCTCATCTTCCCCCCGCTCCCCACCTCGATTTAATAGTCTCTGCACACACAGTCTGTTTTATGCTCTGGAAAGCATGTCCTCTGACAAACAGAATTTATCTCGGTGACCCCATGCCCAGTCCCATAGATCAGTCGTCTGATAATAAACCAAGAAGAAATGATTCAGATTTACGTCTCTGAAGTCCTCGCGGTTCTCGGTTGCTGCCAAGTTACACGAGAGTCTTTGCCGACCTTTTAGCATGCAGCTGCTCATTCCCCTGCACCCCAGAGCACTATTTCTTTAGCAAAGACATGTATTAAGGGGAATTAATTAACTAGGTTTTCTGGCTGGATAATAAATTTTCTTGGTATAAATTGAGTACTGATGGAAGAACGTTGATCTGTTGCTCCCCCTGCTTTCCCTGCATCGAGATTAAAAATAGATGAATGCCTGGCTGGAGAAATTGGGATGGGATCATATTCCTTCTGAATACTGAGTTTGGTCAACCTCAGATAATGGGGTGAATATTACTGGGATTTCATTTAATAAGTAAGTGTGCTGGGGAAGCTGATGTTGCAACGTCCTGGTTTAGAGATCTCTGAACAAAAGAAAATAGAAATGCTTCATTCCAAAGCAACTTCTCATTTAGACATATAAAGAGGGCAAAAATCTGAGTGAAATGTTTTAGTTGTGTCAAAACCAAAACATTTTCAGTGAGCAGGCTTTGTTGGTTGCTGTTGATTTTTTTACATTTTCCCCCACGGAGCAGTCGGGTAACTTGGGGCCTCTCAGCGTTGTGTGTAAAGGCAGCTTTCTCCTCGTGCCTCCACTCTTGTAGTGCTTCTCACCACCTTTTGGGTCTCAGCTGAAAGACCAGCAACATGCCATGTTCTGAGTTTCTTTCTGCTTTGATCCTGACAGTGTTTTTTCAGCACTGGAGATCAGCAAAGTGTGCCCCAGCTAATGACCCAACAGATGACTGGCACCCTACAGTGCTGGTCTGTGACTTGAAGCTGGAGAGAGCCCGTTGGCCTCTTTGAAGAAATTATCTGGCTTTTCTTTAGGATGCAGTTTTGTTTTAATGAAGGTGGATCCACTTTATTAACTACCATGTTTCCTTTAATTGGCATACTGCCCTGTGCCTCATAAACAACTGATTTGACTACAAATTACTCAAGACTAGGTGATTTATTTTTCATCTCATTTATTGCAGGCATGAATACAGGAACAGGTAAACAGCGGCGCCGTAAAAGTTTCTCTCTAGGCACGTTTTCAACAAAATGCCATCACACACTGTCTGATGATACACGCTGCTACTCAGATGAAACAAGATGGTGTGAACAATCTTACTTTAAAGCTCCTACTCACCAGTCAAAGCTGCAGCTGCCAAAGAAGCCTTCTCCTCCACTTACTCTCTCCCTTCCCTCCTTCTGCACGTCATCTACAGGTTCTTTTACGGCACTTAACTTTACAAAACACAGTTGTGAGGCTGATCTTACATGCAATTACAGATTAGCCTCAGTATATTTATTGCAAACTCCTTGAACATCAGGACATTAAAAAAAAAAAAAAGGAAAAAAACAAGAAAAAAACCCCAAACAATATCTCATTGCATAATTATGAATAGGATTTTGTAGCAAATGAACCAGAAATGTATTCAGGAAGGGGGGAAAAAAAAGGAAAGAAAAAGAAAGCAAGCAGAACAAAGGATATTTGTAAACAGCTCAAACAAAACGTGATGCTGCCTCCAATGAAACATGTCGCCACACTGCCAGCTCTGCTTCAAATGGGCACATAGGCATCCTGTTGCAAGAGGGTTGTGCCACGAGAGGCAACTTTGGAGGAGTTAATTTTCAAACATTGCACTTTCAGGGTCTAAGGACGTTTGAAACATGAAAAATCTGCACAGACCGTGGGATTGGATAGAGATGTGGGACCTCAAACAACATTTCTGAAGAAAACCCAGTTATTCCTTTTAAAACCAAACAGTGAAAACAGCTGAACCACACAGAAAGAAAGCACAGTTGGTTGGCTTCCATAAAAGACTGCAATATGAGAAAATATTTAACTCCTTGCATAGCTATTTAAATGGCCGATAACTTTTGCCGGAATCACCCAAACATGACAACATTGCATTCCGCCACTTCACACTGGAAAGCTGGGATCTGCTGACCGGCTCAGAGCATCACTCGGGGCTCTGCTAAAAGCCAGGACCACCCTCCTGGCAGGGCTTTGCCACAGTGTGGTTGTAGCAGGAGGTTTCATCAACCAGCTACTCCCAAACTGTTCACAACTGTAACGCCGCCTCTGTGCTTATGTTACTGTGAGCTGCCCCAGCTCTCTGTTTTTCCCTTATGGGACAAAGGTGTTCTGACAACAGGGTGTTCCTGGTAGTATATTTACACCTAACGCGCAAGGCTTTTGTTGGCAGAGCTAGGTCAATCACGAGTCACTCCTCAAAGAACCCCTGGATGATGAAGCCATGTTGGCAAGGTTTTTGTAATGGAGAACTAACCAGAGGGATGAAGAGCAGGATTCACCTCACTCAAGTTTAAGCAACATAAAGGTAGACATTTGTGTCAGAGGCACCTCCGGAAGGCAGTTCCTTTGATCTCTCATCGTGTGAGAGTTGGATATATATTAATGTTAGGTGAGACGAACCCTTCTCCAGGGCAGCTGAAGAGATGAACTCCTTTCAGCCACCCTGTTGTCACCAGCTCTGGAAACCATGCTTCAGAAGGCTGCAGTTCAGATGTGTTATCTTTACATGTGTCAATGTACATGATAATGATAGCCTGTGCTGGGCTTCATGCTGCCACAACTACATATGCAAGCTCATTAAAGCTAGCTCAGATTCTTCTGCAATATTATATAGGCACACCCTTGGGCAGAGTATCCTTTAACACCTGGAAAGTCGAAGTCTAGGGACAAATCTAGACTCTGCCCCTCAGCGTATGTTCATGTTGGTGTTGTCTTGTTTAAGAAGTAGTTTTGGGTAACAGGCATCCTAACACTGTAATTCCCAAACAGGTGAGGAGGGAGTGCTTATTCGAGGGATGTGGAAACTGAGACGCTTAAGCGTGGCTGAAGAAGGTACGTAGTAAGAAAGAACAAGGGGGTGATGCTCCACAGTTCAGAGTTTAGTTCCATATCAGTAAAACAGTTTTGAATAAAGCTCCATTCGACTACAGAATAAGAAACCGTGGCAGCCAGTGGATAAGACACTAAAACAAGACAAGGCAACGAACTTGGGATTGATCTGTGGAGAACGTCCCACAGGAACTACATGGCCACGTGAGCCTTTTCCCTCTTCTGGTGGGAAGCAGGGCTGGAGGAGTCCCCCTGCCCTTCCTAAGCTACACCAGAGCATACCCCAGCTGTAAAGACCTGGCCACTCTAAAGTAACCTTGGTGCATGTTTTTCGCTTTCCAGTTCCAACTGTCTACTTGAAGAACTTTTATCCAACAGGAAGAAATTCTGCATTTAAAGTAATAAACTAATAACTCTTTTAGGAGCCAGAACGTCTGGTGGGCTGGTCTGAATCAGGCCCTCAGTTCTGCCTTATGTGACCAGACTGCCCTAGTGCGAGTAATTGGATTTGGTTTGCCCTCAAACCTGAAGGCATAGTGCAGGGTTCCCAAAGTCCATCCAACAGCACTAAGTACGACTGGAGTGTGTGTTCAGATCTGTTTTTTCCTGGTTTTCCTTGACAGTGACTGTGAAACTGCCGCCAGTTCGTACGCAACTGGAGGTTGCCTAACCGCAGGCAGCTGGCCAGACACAGCTGCAGTCAGCGCTGTGCCATTCTCAACCTCTCTTCGCTTTCCTCTCCCAGAACAGCACCTCAAATTACAATTTTCTTGTGTTCATTCCTCAATTCTACATGGGTGCAGACAAAATGTCCTGCCACTTCTCCCTCTGCCAGGGCCTTCTGGGAAGTGGTGAGAAAAGAGTAATGGGAAGATACAGTCTGTTTATTGTGTCTGCTGTGTTTTCCTCTCCTTTCTGATTTCTTCCCAGGGATTTAATGTTCCTAATCCTTTTTTAATAACCTTGGATTGATGGAGCAGTACATTAAAACATAAAGAACAGAAGCATCCTGGCACTGTAACTAGAAGGCAGAAGGACGGTGGGCACGTCGTATGGGACTACCCAGCAAAGCCACCCGAGCGCTCTGGAATCTGCAGTCCAGGTGCCTTTCTATGTCTCCTCGTGCCCGCTGCCCACGTCGAGCTGCTTTCATTACATTTCGCGTTGTTGAGTGTCTAACGCCTGCCCTACTTATTTTGGCCCATCCTATGGCAGCCAGAAAGGGTTGATGGATTTAACTGGGAGCCTAATGCTAATTTCTTGTCCCAGTAAATACAGGGTGGACAAATCACTTGACACCTCTGTGTTACGTAGAGCACACAGCCCCACACTGCTCTCAAGGCTTCTCATATCAGAAAAAGAGCACAAGCTAACTCTGAGGGGAACGCAGTCTCGCAGCAATCATTTCCCAGCCTCCATGCAAACAAACTGCTTAAGCTGAGATAAAGCCATCATAATCAGTATCAAATTAAGGGCAATCTTTTATCTTAATACAAACAAGAGAACATAGTGTACAGAGGAACAGAAAAATATACATCTTCAGCCATACAAAACGCACAAAAGCTTTCCTGCTGGAAGAGTACCTCGTAGCTGACAGCCAGTGGTTGGTAGCTTTCTAGATGACCCTGCACTACTGAACAGGGAGGAAATGGAAAAGTTCTTTCTTCTTCCTTTTCTTTTCATTTTTTTTTCTTTCCTCCTAGCTGGTAGCGTTACCTGTATATCATAAATGCCCTCCCGGGGGGGCTGCAGTTCTGTTCGCACTGGACCCCCCACCCCACCTGATGCCTGAGATAGCGCCGCTGAAGGAAGAGGCTGCTTGTGTGCCGGAGGCGAGCGGGATGTACAGCCAGGTGTACCCTCCACAGGTCTGCTAGGACACACGTGCAGATCAGTAGAGTGAAAAAATGGGTATAGACACAGCTATGCCGTAAGCTATCACTGATATCGTTCTTCGAAGTGATTGACCGATCCAGGTCAGTCAGGAAGGTGTTTTATCTACCCAGGAAGGAAAAAAAAATCCTCCCTGCGTGAGCTAAGTCCACACCGCTGAGGCTCTGTGGCCTTCAGTGCTGGGGCAGAAGCTGTCCGAGTGTGGGAGAGCCCTAAATGCCTAGGCAACCTGGAGAAGGCAAAACTCCTCACGTAGTTAAAAAAAGTCAGTATCAAGCTAGAAAGTCAGTAGCAAATTACTTTAAACAACTGATTGATTTTTTTTTTCTTTTTATTAATGGAAATATGGTAAGATTTAGTTGAAGGTTTAGTTCAAGATGACAAACTATAGGGAGCGTTGGGTACGCATACCTGTATGGTGGGGTGTTTTCCCCCTTGCAGCTATTTATATCTCTGAGTAAAGGTTAAGGTTAGGAATTTCCTAAGACAGCCATTTATTTTTCTGTGGAGACTAACAGTCCTGGGGTTAGGATGTAATAATCATTCTTCTGCTTTAAAAATGGTTCTTTAACAAATAGCAGTAGCTCACTGCAATTTTCAGTTGTACAAAATGACATATTTTCTATGTTACTATCAAAATATTCTGCATAACATTAATTTCTGTGCACTTATTAACATATGTACAGAACAGTGTTTCCCAATAGAAATCAGTATGCTCCTTGCTGATCCTTTTTGCTCTAAATTTACCAAAACCAAACCTGAAATTAATTGTGTTAATAGTATAAAATCTCAAGAGAGATAAAGGACTGAAAGTTTATTTCCCAGCAGCAAACGAATAAAGGAACTCCTTCAAGTTAAAGTCTAGCCAAGACTGAATTTTAACCAACCGTGCTGAATCCAGGCGAGCCAGGAATATCGCACACTTTCCGATGCATTATGTTGAGTACACAGAAGCAGAGGAATGTAAACAGACAGAAGGCACATGAAAGGCCCCAATCCATTCTCCATCAGACGGAAGTGCGGATTTCATAATTCTGTCATCAAGAGTCTTTTCATCATTTTCTCTCTCTCGAGTTCACGCCTCAGAGTCTCAGCACTGTGTAATTAATGCACAAACAGCCAATTATGGGAACAACAATAAGTCTCAGATTTCAATTTAAAATAATTAACATTTTCAAAATACCAAAGGAGAGGAAAAAAGGTCAGATTCAATTCAGTGAAAAGGCTGATAACTGATGGCTGATTCAAAACCAAGTGCTGCCTGATATTTCTGAAGAGCAAACAGAAGCCAGAAAAAAAGGACATAAAAAGACTCACGTGGCAAAACAGTATACAACTTAATCTCATCCCCCATTAAAGGCTGCAGATTTCAAAGGAAGCTGGGCTAGGAATCTAAAAATGAAACAGTTACATCCATGGGATATAAATGCCATCATAAAAGACTGGTATTGCAGCCTTCTGCTCCTCAGCTGGGGTTTGATATCGGGGGCCATCTATACACTCTATATACTCTGAATTTACTATGGTCCTCCTTCCCATACACACATCAGGGTGTGGGAAGCAGAGCCTGAAGTCACACCGGATCACTCCGAGACCCTCAGGCTCTGTGACTGTAGGAACATTGTGGGATGGTGATCCCATTCCTTAACAAACAGTGTGGGGGTGGGGGGGAACCCCCAACCCTATTTATTGTGTTGTTCTGAGAGCTAAGCATCTAATGCTTGCAAAGCACTCTACAGCACAGAAACCTTGCAGCCCATCGATGGACCAGGAGGGTTGGAATCGCACACTCGTGTACGAGACACCCTACAGCAGCTGAGCTCAGCACTACAGCTTCAGGGCTACGTTTGCACCGGAACGATAAACTTTTAGATGAGGTAGCAGTGTGAGCAAGCGTGCAGGTGCAATTAAAACAAGGTCTGCAAAAACATAATTATCAAATGAAACTGGGAATTGACTGTGGATCCAAAAGTTTTTTAAAAAGGCTGATTTATTAGTATGCCAAAGAAATACTTCTCTTCAACATAACCCTAGGACATTTTGTGCTCCAGTAGTATTAAGTATATCCACTCCTACATTTGTATTCAGTAAATGATCAGCTTGGGAAATTCAGCTTTGATTAAATTCTAGAATAAGAAACCAGCATGCAAAACTGGTAGGATGGAAAAATAGAAAAGTGAATGCAGGCTGCCTGTGGAAGGGCAGGATGGCTTGTTTCTCTGTGAAACTACAAGAAAGACTACTGTAGTTTGGCATTACTTTAAAAAAAAAAGGAAAAACAACTAATGCCTGTTTTTCAGTTAGAAGGGCAGACATTTCTGAACCTCATCTTTCCCCCATGGACATTTAATTTCAAGAAACAAATTGCAACAGTCATTATTAAAAGAAAATCTTGTGGTTCGGACAAAATGACTTGCCTGAGGAAAATTCTGCACAGCCCTTTCTCTCTAGCCCATTGGCCATAGAAATGGTAGGCTGCTGGCTGCAGCAGTTAATTAAGGTGGGTTTTTTTCCTCAGAGTAGATATGAGTTACAGATATTTCTTTACATATCCCACCTATTCTGAAGTAGGTGTCAAACAGCAGCTGGAAATTGTGTGGTATCGGGGAAAATGGCACTTTACGGTAATTATGATGATAGACAAAGAGAAATCAAGCTGATTCCTTTAATGCAGAGAGCATGGCAGTATTTCTGTGAAAGAACTGCACAGTACCTGTCTGCCAGTGAGATCGGTTTATGTGTCGGATATATTGTCTGGACCGTTGGAGTCGGTAGAGTCTCTGCCAAAGATCTCAGTCCAGGCGATGGAGTTACCGGCGTTATCTTAGGAGATGACTGCACCACACAGCATTGTAATTTGCTGTCTGTAAATTCTGCCTACAAAAAACATATACAGACACAGAAAGACAAAGTGTAGTTTAGCTTCTATGGCTTTCAGCATCCGAGTCATTGCCAAACAGTCAGTAGCAATTAGTAATGAGAACAAATGGGAGGCTGGAGCTACAGATGCTCAGTGCAACCTCCCAGGATGCTGAACAGCCACCTCTTTCGATGCCTCTTTCGGAGCTAAGCCTGAGGGACAAGCCTGATGGCAACATGCGCTGCGTGAGACCAAACTCCGCATATGGAGCTGGCAGTACTTGGATAAAAGTCATAACCAGTTTGGAGAAGACCACTTACTGTGTTTTCCCTAAAAAACAATGCAGAACACTGACCACGTGAGCTTTCTGGACTCTTCTTCAGAAACACTATACTGGTGGGTGCTCTGGCTACTCTGTGTTTTCTAACATCCAGAAGTCTGGGTTTCAAAGCCTCCATCTCCTTCCCACAGTCGCTAACGTGCCTCAGGAGAAGTACTCTGCAGTGCCTAGTGACAGGCAATGTGACAGTGACACTGGAAGTGGTGGTTGAAAACCAACAGCAACCAACCATCTCCCGCCTTCCATGTGGGGCACATCAGCACTGCAGTGTTACGGCACAGGCTGGGCCAGCCTATGTAACTGGAGGGGAGGGATCCCTAAAGTATAAAGCAGCCTTGTCTTGCTTTTTGGCACAGTCTATTTCTCATGCCAAACCACAGTGGCTAGTGGCTGTGGTGTGTGTACAACCCTGGCCTGTGAAGAGCACAGACCACGTGCCAGGACCTTCAGGGTTAAGCTCCTGCATTTGAGCTTTTTCTTCTAAACTGGGTTCAGAGTTTGAAGCAGGGAGGGAGGAAGAAAAGTCACCATCGCAAGGGAGTATATTATATTTATTCATCTAGCTGAATAGAAATTTTGTTTTCCTTCATTTAAATTATTTCTCGAATTCTGCAAGCCACATAGGACTAATTCTAAACACAAACTAATCAGTGTGACAATTATGTGAAACCAGAAAAGACTGGTTGTACTAGGTTTGTATGCTTACTGTCATTTTTTAATGTGTCTCTGTTCATGTTCCATCTAAAAACATCTGATGTGCTCCAAAACAAACTTTGAAGCAGAAGAAATTCCATTAATTAGTAAAATGGAAAATGTAAAGCCAACTAAAGAAACTCTCCCTCCAACCGTGGCCAACTATGTATATAAATGCAGACTAATACCACCTCTTCAAACTTCTCTGTCATTTAGCTTCTAAAACTCAGCCTCAGAGGCTATGGGGATATCTAATTTGGTGTTCCTCATACAGGGTCCCATCCTCTGAGGACTGCCAGATCTTACTCCACCTCATGAGAAGGAGGCATTACGCTGTGAGACTGATGTAAATTCTCCCAGCCAAATATTTAACAGGCTTAAACAGATGTAATTTCATTAAGTCTATGTGGCTCATACCAGCCAGAGAATATGGTTATCAATCCTGTCATTTCTCTGTAGTAATTTCTGAAATTCAGAGGGGTTCCTGGTACAAGTCTTGTTTTTAAACATTCCAGGTAACCAGGTTCTCAAACTTCTTTTCCTCTGATTAAATGAACAAAATTGGAGACACACCAACAAATTAGAAGCCCTACACAAAAGGTAAAGTCTTCCAAATGTGACTGGTCATAACTTTTTTCCTTTCAACAACATTTCAGTGTTTTGTTTAAAGCAGAAAAAAAAAAGAAAGAAGGATGTTAAGGGGAAGCAAGGAAACAAAAAAATAAATAAAACAAGGAAAAAGAGTAACAAATGTTACCATCTGGGACTGTGTTGTGTCTGGAGAATATTCAGAGTCAGACCTGCCTGCAAGTCCTAGCACTCATCTAGGCACTTCCCTTATGCACTACTCACTTATGGTATAGTTGCTCTCAAGGCTCTGCAGAGTCTGTGTGTCAGGATGGACTGAAACATTGCTATAAAAGTGTGTCTCCCTGGGCTGGGACAGAGGACCATGAAACACGGGAACAAAGGGTAATTAAACTTCTTAATTTGTTTTTCCGTCTTTATGCAGTCCCCTAGGCAGCTGCTTGCTTACACTCTTTGTATGCAATTCCTTTAAAGGAATGGAGGAGGGATCACACACTGTTAGATTGTTATTGTAATGGTGTTTTAAATATTTGTGTACTGGATTGTGCCCTCCACCTTGCCCAGGGAAACGGGACTGTATGGGGAGAGGAGGGAATTTCAGAAACATCAGTGTAAACTTTACTTTGCTTCTCCTCTCCCAACAGAGCATAATAAAAATCTCAACTTTTGCCACGATTGGCCATTTTCTGCAAGATGGAAATTTCAGTGTCAGAGTATATCAGGGTATCTTCTGTTTATATTATAAAGTTCCATCACCCCAAAGATGAAAAAATGTTTTATATAGCACTCCTCAATTGTGCTTCATCATAACTCTCTTAGGTAGAAAAATAATTTCCTGAAAGCTGTTATGAATTAGCAGGAAAGCTATACTGGGTGCATCTTTTTGCTCATACAAAGGAGTACTATGAAAGTCACAAAGTTTAACTTTAGTTTAGCTTTTACCACAATTATACTATCTGGATGTGACTAACCTAGTGAAAAGTTGCTCTGACATATTTTGGATACCTTTAATCAGAGCTCAACAGTGGCACAGACACAGCCTGGGGAGTGTAGCTAACTCTAGTTTTAAAATACCTATTTGGAGAAAAAATTTAAATAAAATCTCATTATTGGGTTTACTGTGAAAGAAAATCCTCTGTTTTAAAAAAAATAAATCACTAAGTGCAGACAGTTACTGCACAGGGCCCAACAGAGATTGAGGTTACTTATCTCTGATTGTACGCCAGATTGCTGCTACCAGTAAAAGTCTGAAATGCCTAATTTGGTGAATGTAATTTAAAACCCATAAATCAGATACTGTGGTTTGTGATTATAATTATAATCAGAGACTCTTTCTTATAGATGAGAATCATTTCTCACACTGAAAAGGACAGTGAGGGTTATAATCAGCCCCACGTGACATATTCAGTTACATCGAGTCCTTCAAAAATCTTTTAAAATTATTTGAATTGCTTAAATAGATAATTTGGTTGTACTTGTTACATAATGGCTCTGCTCTGAAAGTAGGACTTGGACTTATGTCAAATAATTGTTTCCTGTTTGTATTTTACCTTATCGAAAGCCCTAAATCCCGACTTCTGTTAAAGTTTAACATGAATTACATTCATACTCGATTGAAGTTGTTAAGCAAACATAGGAGTTTATGTAAGGATACCATTGTAGTCAATGTGCTAAATATAATTCTTCCTTAAAATTCGATATAAATTCAGTGAAAATCAGGTCCCCTCTTGTGATGACACAGCAGGAAGTTTCAGGCAGGAGGTCATGCAATTGCTAGGCAGAGGACTAAGTCTTCCCGCTCCCTTAGTGCTCCTTGGAAAGATGCTATGGAGCTTCACAAGTGTTCTCCACAGTGCTGAACATAATTTTTTAACTGTCTCCATTACCAGTGAGCCTCAACCTTCATCTCTTAGTTCTCTGTCTAGTAAGCAGCAATGTCTGGATGGAGGCAAGTTAACTATCTGCATAATGGGAATGTTTGACTGGTTTCACTCTAATTTCACTTGGATTTTTTTTTTATTTTCTTTTTTTTTTTTAGGACTGCTTAGCACATAAGTTTCTGACACTGTTAAAAAATCAGTTGGAATTGTGTTAAATACACAGTTTTTTTAGTTGCATGTTCTACTTACAGAAAACTGTGGTACTGTTGTAAAAGGATCGAAAAAAGGATTAGATGTATCAGCAGGGAATGTCTTTATCTTTAAAAAAGATAAAGAAAAAGATGTTACTTTCAGAGCATAAAAATGTAAAATAAAAAATAAAAAGCAGCAAAGCATTGCAACTACAGTGACAAATCCAACAAATTAGAGCAGTACAGCAGTTCTTGGACCAGACCAAAAAAGACCCCTCCAAAAATGCATACAGAATGCTGAATATTCAAAGCATAAATGCAAAACCTTGATATATTCATTTTACCATTTAATTAAACCTGTTGTGCAAATATGGAGCTGACTGCACACAACGTATCTTCCGGTTCTGTCCCCAGCCACTGGATCATCACCTGCTTCCTTCAGCCAGCGCTACAGTTTAAAACATGTAATGTGAAGTGTGGGAGCAAATTCTGCAGTCCAGGAACTTTAGCTAAAGAACCTGTGCTTTATGGATTTCAGACTTCCAACTTTTCAGCTACACTGTTGCTGCCAAAGACAACCACCTCATGTGGGATCAAAAAGAATCACAGAATGGTCTGGGTTGGAAGGGACCCCAAGGATCATCGCGTTCCAACCCCCACTCCCGACACAGGCAGAGCCACCAGCCTCCAGGCCTGGATCTAGACAAGGTTGCCCAGGGCCCTATCCAACCTGGCCTTGAACACCTCCAGGGTTGGGGCATCCACCACCTCTCTGGGCAGCCTGAGAGAACACCATATATAAGAAAAGCACCAGGGATAGCTGTGGATAACGGATGCTCTTAGGAGAGTGTTTTGAAAGGTGCCTGGAGATAGGAAGGTGAGAGACCAACATGTCCATGTGCTGAGCAGCCCAAGAGTGCTTAGGCCCATGAGCACTGGTCACTGGTGTGACCAGGTGTGACCAGGACCTGCTGGAAGTCACTTCTGTCCTTAAAATAATCTCAAAGATTAACTGCAATTAAAGAAATATTTAAAGCAGCAACAATCTCTGTCCCACATCATTGTGAAAGCTGTTTACCAAGGTTTTTTTCCTCTCTACAATGTAGATTTCACTAATTCATGAATTCATTCAAAGAGAGGACAAAATATCAAATAAAGGTATCAATTCTGAACCACATCATGCTTTCCATTTGGAAAAATACATTTTTTTCACAGTAAAGGTGTGGTTTTCACTTTGTTATAGAAACTGCTGTGCATTTGTTTGTTATATCTATATAGCTGTATGTCTATATATCTATATTTTTATATATATCTTCAGGCACAATTCACTAAATAGAGCTATGTAACTGTTGTTTAACAATGAGGAAAGGTATCCTGAGGGCCCTGAACCCCTGTAGGCCAAAGAAAAGACTGAAATTATGATGTCAGCTATAATTAAGTAAATGCATAGTGTTTATTTTGAAAATAAAATAATGAAACCATACTGGCTTTAATGATGCCAAGGGAATTGACATACATCTGTGGGCCCACTTTTGCAAATACGTGGAATTAACCTTGGTGTTAAATGTCAGGCTTCTTACACACAAGGAGTAGGGGTGTCATCAACACAGTGACATACATGAATACCTTTTTAATGGAATAGAGGTGTTACAAGTCCCTTACATGGGTGCAAATGAATGGGTTGCAAACAGTGCAAGGGAGAAATTCTTTTCACAATTTTCTATGCAAACATATTACAGAGAATTTGACATTCCCATTACAGTCCTATATTCATGTCTGTTAGCCAAGTGTGTGATTGCTGCATTGCTGATCGAACCTACTTGTTAGATCGAAGCAGTAGCTCCTTGCAAGTTTGCTACATTACGTTATACCCAGAGCCAAGTCTGTCAAACCAAAACATGGTCAGCGGTAGCACGTCTCACTCTTCTGAGCAAACACCTATGAGCCCAAGCTGTCATTCTCGGGTTATGGAGTGTTTGCAACATGATGTTACAGTACAGAACAGCACCAGTGCACTCCATTACATACACGATCTTTGAGCCAAAGGCAAACTGGGATGGGAAGTTGGTTGCTCATATGCCGTACTGGTTCGCTATACTACAGCCAATGTCTCTAATTTTGCAGGTTGGCCTCATTAAGGAAACGAAGCACAGTTACTGAATATAGAAAAGAATAATGACCCAGAACAATACTCAAGAGCCAGTGGGATTTGGGACCAGAGGCGCATAAGAAGAGTCAGCCCTAGCTGCATGCTGCGGCACACAGCCATGCGGAAGCTCTCTTGCCAAATCAGTACTGCAATTTGTGGATGTGCCCGAGGCCAGCCAACGTATCAAGCACGGTGAAAAAATAGTTAAGTCTGGCTTTGTTAGCAGCTTGAGTTCTTCTCTTTGGGAGCTGTGATTATTTAATCTCAGGAATAAGATGATCTCAGCAACTGAAAGGCTCTCTGGGTTCTAAACCCACCGACTTCTGGCATTTAAAAGAAACTGAAATGTGAAATTAAAGAACAGAAGGAACATGAATTCAATATAAGAGTGACAAACAGAAATCATCCTGCTCAGCCCTTAGGAATTACTCTTTCCCTCATCCTTTTTTCCTCCTGAGAAGAAACCACGCTACTCAAAGAGCACAACGGTTCATTAGTTTGGCCAAGGACCTTGATAGGAGCGCTGCTGCCAGCTCCAGCTAGTAAAGCAGAGACAACCTTAGTGTTGTCTCCTCAGTGCTGGAGAGAAGTTCTTATCTACTCATGAGTAGACAAGGCTCTTTTGAGTGGCAAGTAAGTAAAACATCCCCACCCACACAATGGCAGAAAAAATCTGTATATTTGAGAACACTTTTCAGATTGAGGATATATAGGAAGGGGAAATGATACTGTGGAAAGCATCAGTTAATGAACTGGTTTATGTCTTCTCACACAGGAATATACTTTGTCCTGCCTGTGCTGCGTATGGACCAGGGCCAGCAGTATGCTGCTGCTGCCAGGACCTGGGAGGAAGAGGAAAACCCTCTGGTTTCCACCTCACCATACAAGGATCATGTCAGCATCATGTCCGAGTCTCCCACTGACCCTTGTCTTGGAGTTGAGTTTATTGTATGGAGTCAAAGCTCTCAGGGTAGGTCAGAAAGAAAAACAGCTCCCTGACCAGAACAGGAGGTGAAGATCTAAATGTTATGGGTTCCTCACACAGTGCACAGCCTCTACCCCTGCCCTAGGAGGGCGACACACCATACCTTAAATGTCTCCTGACTCACACGGCAGAAGCAGTCCCTAAACTTATCCTGGGTGCTTTCTTCTCACTGCTGAGGCAGCATCTGTTGAAAGATGCCACCTGGGGACTGAGGAATGAAGAAGAGTAGAGCCATCTTCACCATCTTTCACAAAACTGCAGTTCCTCCAGCCTCTGGAGACCTCCAGCAGCTTCCAGGCTTCACCTGGGATTGCAAACATGAGGGGAAAATGGAGAAGGAAGAGGAGGCAGGCAGCTCTGTGTGCAGGATAATCTTGTGAAGATGAACTGTAGCTGCTGACAGTAGCAAAATGCAGTAGCTGATAGTGTGTGGATTGCCCGTAGGCAAGGTGTTGAGGTACTCTGTCTACTTTAGTGTAAGACAAAACAAAGGAAATAACAATTTTCAAGTTTACAGCTGAGCACAAACATTCCACTACCACCTCCACTATTGCTCCTCCACTACCACCACAAACATGGTGGTAGTGGAGGAGCAATCGTGTGCACATTGCAGAGCTGCTCAGATGGGCACATTCTGGCACAGTCGGACTCTTCCACAGGAGCAAAAGGGATTAGCTGGTGCCACAGGGGCTACAGAAATACCATGAGCAGAAAGAGGGCAGAGCAGCACTCTAGATATCAGCACAGACCGACTTTTAAGTACAAAACTTGGTTTGAAACATCTGCTCTCTCTGCAGGAGTGCAAACAATCTTGCAGCCAACCTTACAACCATAAATAAAACCCCTTTAAAGTCGTTCCCGTAAGGAGCGGTCATGTCACAGGGACATGCCATGAAAGGGGAGCGAAGGTGCTCTGAGTCCCACCAGCATCTCGCATGCTTAGGGTTTGTTTCACAACCTCAAATGCCCCTTGCTTGGAAGTTCAGGGTGCATTACCATAGCAGGACTGATTTGGACAAGTATCTCCTTGCATAGAATATTTAGCTTGGCAAGTTGAGAATTTACTAAGCTTAAAAGAACAGTTGACTCTTAACAAAAAGAAAGAAAGAAAAAAGAAAAGAATACAACACAGTCTCAGGAAAAATCCAGTGGTTGAGTAATCCTTAAGGAGAAAAATCTGAAAACTAGTCAGAAAATGAGTGAAATTTTATCCCTCCTTGGATAATCTTTTGTTAGTACTCATAGTTCTTGTTGCATCACTAGCTGTCCATTAGGGTGAGACATTTTGGAGATTTCTACCACAACCATTAAGCATTAACAGCACTAATTTTCCTTGATATATATATGGCAGGGAAGAACAAAAATGGAAGAAGGAAGAAAAGGAGCAACAGGACCAGGGCCTTCCCCTGGTCTTTGTATTTATGCAAAGGATTTTTCTGGACAGAATTTAAAATTTCAGTGAAAACAACTGTACTTCCCTGAAACACCTTTTAGGCGGTGAGAGAACTGGAATGTTCTCATAAAAGCACACAGAAGCGGAAGGAGACAAAGAAAAGAGTATTCCCAGCCAAAATGAAAAGAGCGGGACTTGCAGAAAATAACTCAGCAGCTAGAATTGATTAATTGATATAAAAGTAACTCTTTTGGGGTTTTGTATCAGAGGGGAATATCACCAATATCCTTGCTGTCACTTTGGGTAGAAGTGGGTTTAATTTAAATACGTCCTCTTATACTTAGAGTAGTCAGAATATTCACTGCCCCGACACAACTTACTTGCCTTCTGCAAAGTACCAGTAACATTTTCTGCTGCTGACACTGCTTGACTCCCATCCCCTGCGCCTTGACTGAAGGCCTGTTATAATACACTGGAGAAATGTGCAGTCTCAGCAGATCTACACTGTCACTTTGTGCACTGGCCAGATGGAAGACAAACTTTAGGCCAAACACTTCGCTAGGTTCCTGTGCATCGCAGCAGAAGCGTTGCTGCTAGCACCTCAAGCTGCACCGTATGCACAGCTCTCCCTATTCACATACAGCCAGAGGAATAGTCTGTGGTGCTTTATTTTAAAAATACATGCTCTAAGTTGAATAACATCACATTCATACAGCACAGAGATTTGCTTCTACTCTTCACATTAGAAAAGGTAAGCAGACAAAACCACTGGAGCACATCGCATTAGCATTTCTCAGTCCTGATGTGTGATCTGACTGAAAATAACACCAGTTAGTCGTTACACCCAATTTGTAAAACTAGTGATATGACTCTAGACTCTGCTATTGTTTACTAAGGCTCCTCATCTGCTGTTATACCGTTTCAGTGGTTGAAATTAATAATGAGCTGGAAAATGCAAAAGCAAGCATTTCTGGTATTTTTTGTGACAGAATGTTCCCGTGGCCAAACCAATTCATCTGAGTGTGAGTAGACCCTGGCTCCAGTGAGGTAATGTCAAATTCAGTTCACTCCCTCTGCGCGTGGCAACAAACATGGCATGACAGGTAGGCAGGTGTAATCACTGCCTGGATGCACAGGGCAAAAATCAGACCAGACCAGTCCAGTCCAAGAAACTTGAAACAGGATGGAGACATAAATCAGCAATATCATTGGCTAATCATTTTTTGAAAGGGCTGCGTAAACCACATGATGAACCAGACTTGGCACGAATCCCACCTGCACTGCATCCTAGGCCACCTTCTTTTCACTGGATGCAGGGTTCTTCCAGCTTGTTGAAACAATATCCAGGTGTCAGTGTCGGCAGATGGATTTCATTCACACACAGGGAAGTGGGGCAGTTTTGCAGAAATGTACCATTGCAAACACTCTAAGGCACCAAATTTGAAGTTTCTGAAGAGGATGGACTTCTGTGCAAGCTGCCAAGCCAGGGCAATCTACGTGTTCAGGACCATCCTGCCTACTGTCACCCTCTCTGGGGACATAACACTGTGAAATCTCCTTCCCAGCTCCATTTGGTCCTCGTGTCTCCCTTGTTCTTCCTACAAGTAACTAGTGGAGACCAGAGTTCAAGGGAATGCTTTGAACAACATTCAACATTGGTGCCTAGAAAGCATCGTAAGTGAATCCAGCTGTTTGACTCATCTGACTGATCTGCTTGTGAGTTTCCACGGGACAGCAAGACTGCCGTAGATCCACCTTCCAACAGGTAACGCTTAACTCCTAATGGTAAACAGAGAAAACTGCACCTAGAAAGCCACATTCACTCCACTGTGTCCTTTCTGTGCCAAGCTGTCTCAGAGTCCCCCTCAAATGGTGAACCTGCTGTTCCTCTGCTCAATGTCATACACTCTGGACCTTGCTGCAGGCTGAGTCCACCTGTCCCAGTACAAGCCTGGCAGCATACACCATGTTCTTGAAGTCTCACTGTGTCCTTGCACAACAGGACTAATACTTTCCATCAGATGCTTTTGTCTTCCTTTGAGAGTGACTTTGCACAACTCTTCCTAACCCAGAGGCGTTGTCAGGAGGTGAGTGTATGGCTCCTTGGCCTCTGGCTCCCAAGTGGATGCTCAAGGGAGTTCAGAGGAATGAAGTACAAGGTTCAGCCTCTGCTGAAGCTTGGCACTGCTGCGGCTATAGCATTTCAGAGACACTTAACTCATAGTTTGTAGTTGTAGTACAAGCTATACACTATTTACAAGCAGGTCTAGCTAAAGACCTTGAAAAAGACCTTAAAGCAAAGAAGCCTTGAGTAAAATTTTGACTTTTTGCGCCAACTTTGATATGAATTTTCCAGGGCAGCCCTGCAAATCGTGTTGGTGCTAGTAATCCCTCTTATGTTGCCCTTAACAAACATGTACTCTGATCGTGGATTGCTAGTAAAGCAATTTCAGAGGTTTTGGAAGGGGACAGGGAGACAACAGTACTAATGTTATTAAGTCAGCCCAACATCTCTGCAGTATATAGGAAGGGAATGCATGTCCTGGAAATTGTCTCAATTTAGTTTTGCTTTAAGACTACTTTTGAGAAGACATTTTTCAAAAGCATACAGAGTAAAGACAGTTCAGATGTGAAATAAACAAAGGAATGTCCATGCTCTTACAGGTCTTCAGGATTTTCAGTACTCCTCAATGCTGATGCTGTGAAGGTGAGCAAGCTTAAGCAGAACATAACCTCAGCATGGGCTGTCAGCCCAGTCACCATCCCCTGAGGAAAACGTGGCAATGCAAAATTGTGTCACATTCTTGACGCTTTGGCTAAAATGCAGACTAAGGATTTCAGCATTTGCTTGGTCTTTGCTTAAAACACAGAAACGAAGCAAACAAAAAGTAGTAGGTATGCTCGTTGAGTATAGCTGCTCTCCAACATTGCTGCAGAATAAGTTAGTTGCATTGCTAGGACAGCAAATGCAAAGTTACCTTTCCCCCCTTGGTGTTTACCAATGAAATCAACGATGATCCAATGCCAGGTGCCTAGATTGTGCGTACAGCCAACAAAAATCAAGTGGCATCTTCTGCAGATGAAGGCTGCTCTCGTAGAAGAAAGTCACTAGAGATGGATAACACGAAGAGGAGGAAATGAGTACCATGTCTCCTATCAGTTGAGGTGCTCCAGGGAAGCCACATATTTCCCAATTCCACTGCCAACAAGCAGGCTGCACATGCATTTTGTACCAGATAGAAACTCACCGTTAGCCACACCTGACTATTTCTAAGCATAGACGCTGACAGCTCGCCATCTAATAACTGTCAGTTCACCATGTCTTATTAACATGGAGACTTCAAACCCAGGGACAGTTCAGCCAAGGCTGACTAATAACCACATAGAAAAGGTGTACTTCTTCAGAAACATCAGGATTTCACACTCCTCCATTGAAAAGGTATGATAGATTGATGCAAACAGTGCGCTGTCTGATCCTTGTCCAGCACAAACAAATAGTTTGGCTTTTTACTCTGTTCAGTCTCTACTCATGCACGAGCAAAAGCTGGCTGAAAGTCCTTAAGTGTCCAGAAACTTGACCAGTCATGGTCTCTTTGAATGTCAGGATAGCAAAAAATACTTTGCATTAATTTTCTGTCCTATTTTTCTGGGCTACTGGGCTCTGCTAAAATCCCCAGGAGTGTATACAATTCATTATTCTAAAGGAAAAGAATTGCACAGGTAGATTAAAGTCAGTGGAGCTGCAGAAAAGTGTCAAAAGACAAACCTTGCTCTGCTTTTATATATCCATCCAGAAGGACACTTGAGCATGTTTTCAACTTCAGTGAAAGTCCCAGTGACAACTAGTCTGAGTGACAACTGCAGCCTTAGTGTGTGCACGTGCCTACACATTTTGGTGGCCTCTCACAGATTAGGACCTACTCAGATACACACAGGAGTGCTGACTGTTGCGCTGTGCTGCAGTTTGCCAGTCTCACTACTCTAAAAGTCTGCTCTGAATTAATCTTCTACATGACAACAATTCTTTCCCATGACAATACGCCACTCTTTCCAACACACGTCATGGAAACAGAGCACGGTTTCTTTAAATGTAGTGGATACAAAACTCTGTGAGGCTATCATTAAGACCAACTCAAATAGAAACTTAAAGCCTGTAAGGAACAATGTTTTGCTTGGATTAAGATTTCTGCATGAAGAAATCCAATCCCTTATCTATTAAATCTGTCATGATAAACATTATGGATAAAAACTTATTTATTCATAACCTTGTGCCCGTGGCTATGGAATCATTCATACTGCTAGCCACCAAGCATTGAAAAAACACCAAGTTTATGTATTGACTGCAGGTGGAATCTTGGTGCATTCAAACACGAGAGCTTATTCAGCATATACATTTAGAGATTCAAACACTTGCATTGTAATATTTTGCCAGTTCAGTGCCATGAAACACATCAGATGCCTCTGTGTTTGTTGTGTCCCTCATTAAAGCAATTCAGCATCGAAGTAAATGTACTGCTCATTTTCTCAGCTTATTTCCATCTTTATAAGACCAAATCTTCCAGTTTGAGACACTGTACTCAGGCATGTTCCATAGCTAAAGAGATTAGTCCCAGCCAAGGGATAATCCCAATTGATTAGGGCTATTAGCACATAGCTCACTCTCACTCATCCTTAATTACAGCAGAAATTTCTCCTTTGGACTGAGAGCAAAAGTACAAAACTCTTCTGCTTGGCCCAAGGGTGACAGTGGTTTCAGTGCCTCCTCTGTCATTTGAGCAGAGCTCTGCTTCCCCATAATTTGTTTATTGGGCAAAAGAACAAGGGGGTCCGTTATTAAAGACATCTCTGTGAGAGCAATTGAAGATCATAATGCTGCAGTGAATGGGAAAATAAAAGGGAAATGGGAGAGAAGCCAATCAATGACAGTCCTCTCCCTGGATGTCTACTTGTGGCATTTCTTTGGGGGAAAGAAATATTCTATGAATAAAATATCACAGGCAGATCCTGGTCCCCACTCAGTGACTTCCTACCCATCCCAGCAGGAACTTGCAGAGAAGCCAAGCTGGGAGCTGGGGATTTCCTGTGAGGCACATTTCCAGCACCACTGCCTCCAAGGTCCCTTCCCAGCACCACGGTGGGGAAGGAAGAGGCCAAGACACACTGCCATCTGGCAACATCTGCTGATGCTATGGTCCCTGGGAAGATTATACTTAATTCATTTGATTCAGAAAATCCCTGAAACCTTTCTCAAAGTAAGCAGGAGAGGAACAGAAACAGGTCCTATCAACATTACAACCTGGGAACAATGAGGGGGCTTAAAGTGATTACTTTTAACTTTCTCCCAAGAGTTTTGTGATAGCTGAAGGCTAAGTCCCAAGATCTGGTTTCCAGAGGTGCCATTCTGATTTATTGCTGGTTTGTTTTGTTTTGTGTTAATCCTGTGCTTGCTGCTTTTCAAGTGTGTTCTCTGTGATCTTGGGAACTAATAGCTCTTGGTACAGGAATATGCCCCCTTTGACCACATTACAGATGTGAAGAAAAACCTTTACCCACACGCTGCCTCTGCGCACCTATTCATGGCAAAGGAAGCAGTTTCTTCAACCACTTTCCCAAACTGCTAGCAGCCAGAGAGGTCTGAAGGATGAAATAATTTTAGAGGCACACACAAACATGGGCGTTGTTGACCACAGACGTTTGAAGAGAGGAAGATCTGTCTGATGTCTGGGCAGTTCAGCCACTGATGCAAACACATGGGCTCTATCTGGATGCGAGTGCTTCAGCTTCATGGTTATTGATTTTGACAGTTTGCTCAACTTGGATGCAGCATGAAATGAGCGCCAAATTGTGCACAAATTCAGGCAGTCAGAGGCCTGCTGTACTTGGCATATGATTTCCCATCTCCAGCCCTGCCAACGGGGTCCTCAGCAAAGCATGTGCACGGCTTGGTGTGTGTGCCAGATAGCATAGGAAGCTCCTTCGTCAAAATCCTTCTTGGTAATATCTGCCACTTTGTCCAAAGTGGCCAGGTGACGTTCCTCTGCATCACAGCACTTGCAAGAGTCTAGCCATTTGTTTTGACAGAGGAACAATAAATGACATTACTTGGTAGAGGAGTTTTGTAGAGGTTCACTTTCCTGACCTCACTGGCCGTTCATCCAAGAAGGGGTATTCAGTTTTGGGTTACTGAACATGAAATGAATGTCATACCATAAAGCAAGCCATAAATCCACAGTTCTGCCATAATAGTTTTGTGGCCAAGTTCCAAGGAATAATTCTAAGAAGTATGCAAGAACTGTTTTGTGGTCATCAGGTTTAAATTGGGCATACAAACTCTTCCTCAGCCCCAAACAGTTCAGTATTTTGGTTTTTTCACAGGGTGACAGAAGGGGTAATGATCAGGAAAGCATCTTTTCTACTGAGTTCAGTAGCTTTTAATCCAGTTACCATGATAGCTGGTTAAATGGAATTATGTTTCCTTCCTTCCACAATTAAAATTCAATTTTTGTCTATGGCCTACAATATTTGGGACAAGGTACAGAAACTGTGGAATTCCCACAGACATGCTGAGATGTATGCAAACACCAATTTATCAGTTCATTTTACTGGTTATTTCTACCACTACCACTCCTCTGAGTTACAGGACATGTAGTAAGCTTTGCACAGTCAAAGCAAAGGATCTGTCCTGGTGTAAATCTTGGAAGCAAATGACTAGCTCTCTGTTTTGGCTTTTCTTGCTAGTAGACAGATGAAACAAATGAAATAGATAATATACCGTGGCAGAGGATTTTCCCACTGGTACTAATAACAGGGAAAAGCAGAGGCCAAATCACTAGATGGACCACAAGAGGTCAATGATCACTTCGGTACTGCTGGTGGTTCATCAGAAGAGACTGCTATTGAAGCTTAGGGGTTCTCATCAGAAAACACCTATTTGTTCAAACTAAATGTGCTATGAAAGTATTGGTGCTGATTTGAATTTTTTCTGCACTTAAAAAGCCCAACCAATTAAAAATGGGTTTATTTCAGCATTTGGTCAGATGATGTTTCATTGCCTAGCTTAGAAAAGATGTTTTGGTTGGAAACATGAGTTCATTGAAAAGAATCAAGAAATGTTACTTGAAACAGAACCACTTTTTAATTTCTGAAACAAAAACTCTTTAAACTGGCATGATCTTTCTCTCTACCCTTCAGGATATTTTCCAAAGCTTTTGAAAGAAATGTAGACAGCTAGATTTTATTTTAATAAAAGAAAAGCTCATTTCTATCTGTTCCTATTATTCATTTGAGTGTCAAATAAAAAGAAAATTTATCTGCTCTTTTTGATGGTTTTGCAAGTTGAGTCACCCATCCAGTCAAAGAACAGCTCGTAAAGCAGATGCTTCCATTTTCTGTGGGAGCTTGGAGGCATTCAATTGAAATTCCACAGAACAGCCAAGCAGTTAACATCACACTTGTTATCACACTGGAAAAATGTGAATTAGAATTACACATATATCAATTCATTAGTGGATTGAAGAGAAAACAAACACACAATAGTTACTCACTGAAGTCTAAATGCAATTGTCACTAATCACAGTGAGAGAGATTATGAACTTCACAGCTGCTGAGACAAAAGGAATTATGTACTTCTCAGAGAAAAGGAAAGGTGAATAATATGCCTTTATCGTAAGACTTTGAGACATAATAGCTTCATCTCTATACATCTCATTGAGAGCAAACACAAAAAGATATGCCAGGCTTCAAGTAGGCTTTTGCACAGAAGGTGAACATTTCTCTATGACATGGATTACTGTTGAGTGGAAGACTCAGCCAGTACATCCAAAAGTTGATGCTCTATGCCTGAAAAGCCCTGTGTATCTATTGTTCACTTTTCTTAGGCAGATGATACACCTGCTTACTGCTGCTAAGGACATGAAACACATTCACCTGAAAAGTAAAGTAATAGTCTGAAATGAAAAAAAAGATACTGAGCAAAAGTATGATTGAACATTATCAGAGCTGATTTACCACAATATGCAGGTTCTAAAAGATTTGTTTGCCTTCTCAGCTTGCAGCAGGAGGTAGATATCAGCCAGTTTAAAATCTGTTTGCTTGCATATATTTGATCGCCTTTACTTAATCTGATGCTGACTTCAAGCAAGAGAAAGCTGTTACTGTCATGTAATGATCATGTTTTTGACAGGGAGGCAGGAGAAAGGGATAGCAGGTACTTTTTTTTTTTTCTTTTTCTTTAAGCTACCACGTTTATGATCCTCAAGTATTTTTACTTTCCTAACCACTGCTTGAAGTGATGACAACCTGTATCACTTCAGAGGCACTTAGAAAAGCTTCGCACTAAAAATGGTTATTGCACTAATTACACAAAAAGAGAAGTACCCATACAGTCTTGCACTGCCCAGTCTATGTTATTTGGCAGTTTCAGAAGTATTGCTTGGCCTCAAGTCACTGCTATTCCAGTCAAGCCCACACAATCACACAACGGTTTGGGTTGGAAGGTATCTTAAAGATAATCTAGTTCCAAGCCCCTGCCATGGGCAGGGACACCCTCCTGTAGACACTCTTATCAAATTGATCAAACTTCATTTTTAAATTACTTCAGCATAGTCCAGTTTGGAGTACTACTACAGAAAACCGCACTGCTTGCAAATGTATTACATTAGAAGTATCTGTGGGTTAGTGATCCAGCTCCTGCACAGCCCTGTTAAGGAAGCTGGGACAGGTGAACCCATCCAGTACCCATCTACAGAAAGACCTACGTGTACAGCTGCGATACCACAACCTCATCCCTCCAGCTTCACAGGCAAGTCTAAACGGCCATCAAACCACCCACCATACAGCCACAGCAAACAACCCACCACAGGACTTCCGTTACAGAGCACTAACACTTCTCTAAGCTATTTTCCCATCTCCTTGAAGGCACACAATCGGCAGAAGCCCTTCTGGTGCAAATTTCTTCTCAAGTGAGCTCCCACCATGGGACAGTTCTGCTACAGAGTCCAACCAAAGTTTTACTTCCCAGAACCAGATCTGCTTGCACAATCTGGCAGAAACCAGATTTATGGATAAGCCTTTGCTTATTTTATAATTTCTACAGGTGTGGAACTGGCACATGGAATGCCAGCGGATAGTTAGAACAGCATCTTAAAATAGATGACTATAAGTAACTGTATATGGTAGATTTTGTCACATCTGCAGGTAAAATCTTATATCCTCTTGATTGAAACTAATTTTGACCTTCCACCCTTACCTCAAACTTTATAAAAAGTTAGCCAGTGGGTCACTCAGTATTTTAAAGCAGTGAATTAGATGACAGAAAGTAGGCACAGTGCTGCATCTGACCTGCCCTTTTTTCCACCTAACACTTTCCCCTTATTTTGGTACTGTTTTTTCTTGCTCACATGCACATTGTATCCAATTTATCACAGTGTCCACTAGTGCAGAGTCAGCAATAGATTTCACCTGGTGGATCTTCTTATTTTTTGCAGAATTTGCTTTCAAATTAGTTAAAGAAATAGGGAAGCGTGGAACCATTTGTCACACACTTACAGAGTGCACTGAGTTATTCTTCTGCTCAGCATACACATAATGGGGAAAAACCCCCACCATTTATTGAACAAATGCATCTGAATCAAAGTAGATGAAAAATGAAAAGTAAATGTAGGTGTTTATACTTCATCTGTTTCACATACTTTCCTTCTGTTTCTTCACTGGCTCTACGTGTCTTTCTATAAAGGATGAATGGGAGCAAACTCCCAAAGAGTTAGTTAGAGTTTTACATTTTTAGTGAATGTTAACCTAAGATCAACAGGTTGTCTCTGACCCTGACTGCATTCCCAGACACCCAGTTATCATGCATGTTAGTAATTCAATAGGCTGCTTATGAGACTGGCACCCGACAGTAAAGCCCCATGTTTGCCCACGCAGAGCTACAATATTAGTGGCAGGGACTATTTATAGTATTTTATGTGTGCAGACGATAAGAGCCAGCTATCAGGGAGTGTGAAAGTACAACCCAAAATGTAGCCACCCATTATTCTGGCTGCGCAAGAGGCATGATTGTTTTTAGAAAGGCACTAAGTCCCCTCTCTAGTTCTTAGCATGCTTTATATAACTTGCATGACGCTCAGGTAATCTGCATTTTCTTGACCTGCTTGCCTGCGTGCTCCCAGGAGCCTCACACTGCACGCAGCACTGAGCACTGTGTGCAAACCACCAGTCAGCTGTCCCATACTTGATTTGCCTGGGCATTAATTATAGCACATCCCTTCAGTTTACGTTCTTATCTAGTTGATGCCCTTTTCTTGGAGCAGAAAAAAAGGTCCTTTGCAGTGTCAGTAAAAGTATTCCTTGAGTTCCTGTGGAACTAGATTTATTGCCTATTGTTACAAGTTTTTTTTTGTATTAAAGTTGTTTGCTTTAGCAACTGCTGCTCTTTGCTCTTTCTTAGTTTAATATGGAGTTAAAGGGCATGATCTTAAACTTGGGAATAAATGTACATTTCACATGTTGCCTACTGCTTCAAATTCTTATCTGTACATAAAACTGTACATATTAGGATTAGGTTTTGTGGTTGGACTTGATAATCTTAAAGGTCTTATCCAACCAAAATGATTCTATATAACAGACAAACTACTTCTTTGTGTACATTCTTTTGCTCATAATTGCCTAATGCATGTAAGCTCGAATGTGCATGTACTGCTAATTGAGAGACTGGCTTAGAAAATAGAATTTTTGAGCATTGTCCTTTGAATGCAGGTCATATTTATTGCTTCCAATTCTTCTGGTTCTAAGAAATGGGTTTTTATTGTTGCTGCCTTGAAGATGTAGTAGTAGAAAGCTTGTAATTCTGAAATAGATCACACAGCCTTCCAAAGTTTTTGGAGAATACCTATTTNTAAATTTGTCTCTGTCTGAGATGTTTTAAAGACCTCTGGGGCATGCAAAGATATTGGATCTATACTTTCAGCCAGTTAGACAGTTGATGCACGCTACTAATGCTCTTACCAAATACTAGTCTTGAATTATTTTATAGCTGCTTTTGTTTAGAATTCAGTGCCAAATGGACTGGTTATTGAGCTGTTAGAGTTTGATATATTTGCCTGAAAAGTTGCTTTGCACAGTATGTGAAGAGGTGAAGCCAAGAAATACCGAGCTAATTTCCTGCTCTGTTATTTGGTTTATTGCAAACTTGTAAATATTGTCATAAAAACTTAGCAACTAAAAATCCAGTTCACTCTTCTTTATCGCTATAACAAATATTAAACAGAATCAGAAGATTGTTTTACTCATTCTCCTCTATTCACTACCGCTCAGTGAAACTCAGTGAGATTACTTTAAATGAATAGGATTGCTTACACCAGTAATGTTATTACTGATATAAAAATATTTGCTTCCAAATCATCCTAAATAAAAATACCTAGTTTTGCATTGAAGGCTGTTTATTTTTAATTTTTAAACTATCATACTGATTGTTTATACCTTTTAAGTGTTGTATCTCTTCTGTTTTCAAAAGGCAAATGTTTCCTACTCACTGTTTCCCACCAATAGATGGCAGGTGAAGCCCTAGAAATTTATTCACTTGATACAGCATGAAATAAGAACACATAGTTTGCACTTGCCAGCTGTAAATCTCTGATACCTCTTCAGATATGATCATGAATTAGTCCTAGCCCATCCACCTTTCCCTAAAAACCTTCATCCAAGTTTAGGAATAGCTACATTTTGTGTGTAAGGCTCGTAATTCATATTGATTTTGCCCCACTCCCTTAGGTCAAACAGAAGTTTGTGCACATTGACTTTCTCTATTGGTTGGAAAGGTATTTATCAGCATGGCATAGCAGCCGTTATATTCATCAGGCATCTTAGCACTGAGCTTCCTGTAATGAAACAAACAGCTCTACATTCTATATATTGATTGTAAGCTGGAACAGAATAGCTTGAAGCTCAAGTTTTGATTTCTAGTTCCATAAAAGCAAGAAATGAGAGGCTGTTCACAAAAGGAGCCTGCTAAAGTGATAAAACTAATTTTTAAAATCACAGTAAGAATGCTCATAATGCAGGAGGAAATGAATCATGTTTACATACAAGCCAGGTTCAGTGCTTAAAGACCCAATGAAGGGGTATAAAAAGACAGGGATTTTCTTCTGCACATGATATAATAATGTTAAGGACAGCATGTAGTTCATTGTTATCAATTAAAAGTAGATTTACTTGACAAATGAACAGAAGCATGCATAAATCACATGCTTTGAAAGGTGCCAAGCACAGAAGGATATCTTTCACTCTAGGCAATCTGCATCAGCAAACGTGCATTATTTCTCCTGCAAAACGATTTCCTGAAATCAGTCTGCCTCTCGATTGCCCTGCTGTTACTGGCAGTTGAGGTATTGATGACTAAGTGAGCATTACAGCTCAGCTGGTTCTTGTATATATCACAGTACCTCCTCCAGGCTGACTGAGTAGGCAAATTTGACTGCTCTGATCCCTGAATGGCAGCCTGAATGAATTCTATTAATCCAATCCCTAATCCTCCTATTTTTATAAGTTAATTTGGTTTTGTGGGATCCACTTCTAACTGTAACTCTCAGCATGCACTAAAGCTTCCACTCTACGGGCAACAGCAGCAAAAACATGGATAAAATCCAAAGCCATCAAGAAGCATCAATGATTAGACACTGAACAACCAAGATCGTGCAGCTGAGTCAGTGCCTATTAATCACTGTCTGCCAGTAGTGTTATAGAAGAGGTGTTGGAAACGGTTTCAAATTAACAGCTCTCTAGCGAACTGAGGAAGTTTGGCATCATATATCAATATCAAAATAAAACCAGTTGATCTCAGGTGTCCATTTTAGGTGCCTTAGTCTTTCTGGTCCAGTTGACGAAGAGAAGACAGCTGTTCTCTGCAGGATGCCACCCAGGCTATATAGGGACCTGAACATCCATCCCCATCACCTCTGGCAAATACCCCAAATTAAGCAGTATGAATGACCCCTGTAGACATTGTACCTCTCACTGAACATGAAACAAATGGGTGCAATTAACAAGCAGTTTCCCAAGGGCCAGGTCATAGCGTGCAATACCAGCACACCATCACTGACTTGACAGTAACACAACGCTAAGCTTGTGTTCTTGACCCTCAGATGACAGCACATGTTATCACAACAGAATTATTAAATAATCAGACTGGCTCAAAGTTACGGCTTTCCCCTTAGCTTGCTTTTGTTTGGAGCCTCTCCCCCTAAAGAATAAACTTTTCATTCAAATCTCAGTTGAGAGCAGTCTGTAGCCAGGCAGAGAAAGGTCTGTAAACAATAAATGCTCTGTAGAGAACAAGCTGACCTTTATAGATGTTAAACAAAACAAAAAGGGTTGATTGATGCCATGCAGTACATGCTCTCTGAAATATTAAACCCGAGAAAGTCCTGGAAGGTTAGTTTATCAACATACAGTGTGATAAATTATGTCAGTGGATGGTTGGGTAGGAAAGGAGAAAGGATGATTGGGTAAAATATTTAGAGAAAGAAGCCTGCATCCTCAGCTGGGAAAGTGCAATGCTGACTTCTGTTAAATGGAAGCAAAATTCAAGCCTATGTTATCTAGAGCAGGATGGTTGTTAGTCTCCATGACTCATTTTTAAAAATTCTGATTAATACAGAAAGATATGGTATAATGGGTTTTTAGAATAAGAAATGCCTTAGTAAACTCCAAAAGTTAATTACTTACAGTTTAGTCACAAACATGCTATTAATACAGAGAAGGAAAAACTAACCTATGTAAAATCATTGTTGGAAAAGATCATCAAGTCTATCATTTTTCTATCACTGCCAAGTCCGCCACTAAACCATGTCCCTAAGCACCACATCTATGCATGTTTTAACACTTCCAGGAATGGTGACTCAACCACTTCCCTGGACAGCCTTTCCCGTGCCTGACAGCCCTGTCAGTGAATAATTTTGTTTTCCTAATATCCAATCTAAACCTCCCTTGGTGCAACTTGAGGCCATTTCCTCTCCTCCTATCACTTACTTCTTGTGAAGAGACCTCCTTTCAGGTAGTTTTAGTTCAGTCTGCCTGTGTCTTGCCAACCCAAACTACAGACAAAGGCTGCAGAATGCCGCACTTCTTTCTTCTTACTTTGCTTCCTTTTATTTCTCCCTTCCTCCAGAAATGTACAGAAATATGGGTTTTTCAACTTGAATACATTTCTTCCTGTCACTGCAGATGCTTCTCAGTCTGCAGCTGTATTTTCAGAGGCAAAAAGCATGTCTCTCCTACATGGTGGAGGTAGGAGCAGTAAGGACTGTGCTTTTATTGGAGCTGCTAGTGCTGGAACAGTTCTCCTATCGAGGAGACCCAGGGGCTTAAAGAGCTAGAGGACCACTTAAATTTCAATTTGCTGAGGTTCAGAGATTCAACATCTGCACTACAAAAGTCTTGGGGCACAAAGATTGTTCAGCTCACCAAGTTGAAAGGCAAAGAGGAGAAGGGGGTCAGCAGGAACAGGGTGAGTGCCAATAGCACTTTGATGGAAGGTGAAGACATGCTTATTAAATTCCTTGAATTAAATAATCAATCAAGGATCATCAAATGCCATCAAGGACTTTGTGAAGAAATACTTCTACAGGCTTGAAATTGCCTAAGAGAGAACAGCTTTGCAGATTTTTCTATCCTTCCAGGGCTGGTGTCCATTCCCAAACAACAGTATGCTCAGCTGCTCCCTAGCTCCTGCACAGTCCCCTGCATCAAACCTGTCTTCCCACCCACTGCAGCAGGTCTCAAGGCACAGTACACCTTGTGACCACCTCAAAGTGCCTCTGAAGCCAAAAAGCCAGAGCTGAATGATCACATCCCTTTTGGAAGCGTGGAGGGGCCTTGGAAGGATAAGCCTTCACTCCATCAGGCTTGTGGGGGAAGCCACATCTCTACTTCGGTGGTAACAGGACACAAGCAGTTATGTACAGACAATTACCATGCTGTCCCCAAAGCAAAAGGCACGTACAAAAATAATCATGCCAAAAATGCAGTGCTGTCTCTGTCGTGCTTTTCATGTGTTTTAAACATGGTTTCTATAAGACAGAAAAAATGTCTTTGGACAGCAGAGGAGCTCTCTGGCATTTGAGTTATTTGCAGTGCAGGATGATTGGAGAAAGCTAAGGATCATACTGTGGTCCATGAAGCAATCTGCGGGGAATCCAAGGTGGGAATCTGAGATCACTGAAGTCAAGAGGCATTTTGACTTCAGTGGGACCAGTGTCTCTCCTTGGCTTTTAAGCAAAACCGCAAATTCCACACCTCTAGAAAGAGAAGTTAGTAATCAAAACGTTACAGGCTATTTTCCCTTTAAGTGAAGCAAAACTCTTCTTAATGATACATGAAAGTGCAGGTACATGTCTTTGGACTGGCTGTTCAGTAAGGTCTGAACAAAACTTGTGTGGAGAAGAAGGGACTTTTCAGACATCTCCCCAAAGCGAATCTATGACCGCATTAAGAAACTATGTTAAAGGGACCAAAAAAACCCAATGAAACCAGTATAGCAAGGTGTACAGATACCCAGGTAGGAGAAATGAGAAGTCATCCAACAATATAAAAATCACATTCAGAAGATCATAATATTTGTTGATGTGGACTGATTTTTAGAGATGCTGAGCTGAGTTTGATGGACACTCAGGATCACTGAATATCAAGAAAACTTAATTTATTCCTGTGTACTAGCCAACACACTGCATAGTATCCCATGAATTTTAGCTGCAGACAAATTATTAAAAACTTTTACATTTTCCAGGTTGCAAACGGAAACTATTTACCATAGGTGTGGCCTCTGTGAAATCCATCAGGAGGTCACCTGGCTCCAAAGCAAATGTACTTCCAGCATCTGTAGAACTCTAAAGGCAAAGAAGAAACACAGCATTGAAGAAAACATTAACTTTCTGTAATTCTGTCGTTTAGCTTTGTTTGATTGGACTTTTTCCTTTAATTCCTTAGAGCATAGATTGACAAATGGATTTCAAACTTCAAACCATGTTTTTAAAATATGGCTAGTCAGGAAGACAGAAAACAGAATCATGTACCTTTGAAATCAAGGTAACAATTCATTTAATCCAGATCCACTGCCCACCATCTCCTAATGTTGATGAAAAACTATTACTGATTTTAGCTGGGTCTTGGAGCAGGCTCTAAATACTTCCTTACACAACAGGTAAAACATTTTTCAGTGACTGTAAACTAAAAACTACTCTTGAATGTACAATTACTCCACCCAAGGAAAACATGTAATCTGCACCTCCCTCCCACCCCTCCTGAATACTCTCCCAACTGCCATAAGTTTGTATCTTCATATTACCTTGCCACCAGGCGAAACCTGTGTTTGTCCTTCTGACGTCTGAGGTGTACATGTTTTCTGTGACCCGGGAGATGCTGAAGACACAGGTGTTGATGCTGCTGCTGCTGCTGCCAGTGCTGGAGGAAGGTCATCTTCATCACTGCAGTTGATAAAAGCAGAAAGATCTCATGAGAAAATGTCACCAGACTGACCATACTTGTGCTGGAGAAAGCACTCGTAAGCTGTATGTTGGCTTTTGTGCTTTGGAGTGAAGTTCTGTTTACTCTTCCATCTGTAATGCAGCTAACTTTTTCAGTAAATTAAATTTTTATAAAGCTTTAAAGATTCCTGAAAAAGTGGATTGTCTAGGTACGCAACTGCATATGGAAATCTTATCAGTATGATGTGCAAGCAGTGTTTCTATGGAGTCTGTATACACACATGAATGAACTTATTTGTTACTACTCCACTTTAATGTTTATTCTTTTCTATGGAATCTGGCAGCATTGATAAGAACAGATCTGGTTACATCTGTTCACGGGACTGACTACTTCATTGGCTTTAGACCAATGGGAGATTTGACACCCATTATGCAGCTAGCTATTGTTTCCAAACTGCTTTTAAAGGACTTTTGACTCCAAAAACCAGCTCTTTAGAGGGGATTCTTGTAAGGGAATTTTTTTCCTGTCCCATTTATTCCATTTACATAGAAAACATTTTATTTAAAACCAAGCTGCATGTCTCCTATGGGCTCTAGGCTGTCGGCTGAACTCCTTCCATCTCACCTACTGTCAACACTAAATGAAAGTCAGTAGAGAATATTATCCCTTCATTTACTTTTGTAAGAGCCCCACTGAGTACAAATCACTGGGATCAGTCAGCCCTGAATCAGGATATTCCAAATTGCTAATTGCAATTGCATGGAGGTAAACAAGTGCTACTTGAAGGCATCATGCCTGGCCAGCACAGTATTTCAAACCTGCATGGCATACAGGGTACACAGCCTTATAGTGAGTTTTTCAGGTGACAGCAATGAGGTTTGATTATGATATAAAGCTATGGGCATCATTGCTATCTTTTCCATGCTATCTTTTTCATTTTTTGTTTCTTTTGGGTAAGGATAGAATTCAGCACAAGAGCATGTACAATACACTGTATCTATGCTGGAAAGAAAATGCAAAACCTTTTGGGCCTGTTCAATAGATGTTTTATTAATGCAACAAGCCAGAGTTGGGCTGTTGACCTAGTTAATCTCTCTTTCAGAAACATGTAGCTGACATTTTCTCAGACCGTCCTCCCCACTCTCAGCAGGAACACACTGGCACCCTCTGCATCCTTGCTGGGTAAAGCTGCTCTGTTGTGTACAAGGAAGTGGAAAATTGCTGAGAACCTGACAGTCCAGAAAGGCTTATTATTGTATGGGAACCAAAGTGAAGGGTTAGAGTCCAGTTATATCAGTCATCAAGCTAATTATTAGCACGCTAGCTATAAGCCTGAGAATTGGCTTTCTTCACTGTATTCCCTTCCAATGCTCCCATTTCTTTGCACTTCCTGTATTTCCATTCCAGACACAAGATAATTTAAACTGAATAGAATCTGGATCTACCAAAAAAAATAAAGTATTTATAACTAGGGCGCCTTTGGCCCTACACATGATCAAAATCTTGACATAATTAAAACTGCTTCCTCAAAAATTCATCAATCAAAAATTAAGAATTCACTTCTGAATACGTAAATGATTTTTTTAAGAAAAATACACTGTTTATATTTTGCCTGTCTCTACGTGTCTCTACGCAAGACCCTGTCTCCGGTGTCCTTTCCATTACACATGCCTCCCACCACACTGTTAGTCTTTTCAGCTCTTGCCTTCCCAAGCTCTGCCCTTCCCAGACACTACTGAATTCTCCATGGTATGGTTACTCTCAATGCCCCTGTCATCCTGTCTTTTCTCTCTTGGACAACCTCTCACTCATTTTCCCTTACCCTCCTCCTCTCCTTGGTGCCATTCTCAGGTGTAAAGCCACATGTTCTGTAGGTTCTCAGCAGCTCTGGGAGGCCAGGTGATTGTTCACATAGAGAAAATAGGCTTCTCAGCCTCTGGCTCAAAGATTTTCTCTTTGCCCATTAGGAACAGGCTTGTTTTCTCAGACAAGATACAGTAATAGCTGATTCTGTTTCTGGGATAGCCCCTTGAGGTACCAATTTTCATTACGTTATGTCCTGTTAAATACACCTCTCCCTTGATGTTACCTTCTATTTATTGGCAAACACACCTTCTCTAGCCCTAACCTAACCCAGAGCAATTTTTTCTACCCAGATTCTTAAAAACAGTTTTCTCACTACCCTTGCTATCTTAAACACCATATTGCTATCTTAAACAACCCTATTACCTTGCTTTGATGGTCCCATGGGAATTTTCTGCTTCTGCATACCTAACAACAGCAAGGTATCCTTTACATCAAAGTTGCCTTGTTCTCTTTGCTTGCAATACAGAAGCATTGGAGGACTGAGTTTAACAACCTGCTCAGGCTACAACTTAAATCAAAAACTTTTCCAAGTGCGTGTAGGAAACCTGTGACTATACCTCCAATAGGACATGAATGTCTTTCCTGTCCTTATACCTCAGTGTGTTCAAATAGGATCAACCCACCACAGCCTGTTCATTACCTGCCATATGAGAAGCATCAAATAGCGTGCCCTCTCAGCGTCACAGCCTTGTCCTTTGCTGACTGCTCTCTACAAGTCCCTGCATTATTTAAAAATCTGAAAAATCTGACGCATGTTCAAATATGTAGGAGATTTTCTTCCCCTGGCTTGTAGAAAACGATGTAGTAGAAGTGCCTCGTTCAAGAAAAGCACGCTGCTGCCTGAGCTATGCTGGGCAGATTGAGTGAGCAGGCTTCATTCAGGCCTTGGGAAACTGCTCCTAGCAAATGCTGCCAAGTTCCCTGTCACACATCACCTTCAGGATTAGCACGCAGTGAGGGAAACTGGGTTGTCTTCCCAGCTTGAGTTGTCAATTACCATCTCTCATCTTGTTTTCAAACCATACTGGTGGATGTATCAGAGTAAAGGAGAGTATGTTATATGGCCTGCTGACCAAGATGCGGCTGTGTGTTCCCATATGTCTGTCCTGGGCAAACACCAATTTGGCTAATTGCTCATTTTTCTCCTAGTTTCAATTTGATTCATTCTTCTGCATCTTCTCCTAAATAATTTTTTGGTTTTGGTGATGTAAATTGTCTCTTTTTTTCGGTAGCAGAAGCCAGTGTTCTTAGTAGTGAGATAGAAAAGAACTATATTTTTATATTTATTAGAATAATTTTGGAGAGAATGTAAACTTTTGCTAATGTTGCTACATATTTAGTAACTCTAGAATGTTAAATTGCTGGAGGAACTAACAGTTCTGCCATTCCATGCAAAAAGTTTAAATATTTTTTTCTTCATTATGGCATTGAAATTCTCATACTAGTAACTTTGTATGCTGACATTGTCCCTTTTTTCCACAGTTCTGATTGCCTTCTCTGTCTTTCAAATGAAGGACAAATCAACAAACTGATTTCCACACCTCTTCAGTATGTCACATCTCTAGAGACTCTCAAATCAGATGAGATGCCGAAGCCTCATAGGCACAGATTACTCTTGCCAGGACTAAGAGACTGAACTTAGCTGGCTCTAGCTGTAGTGGGCTCAGCAATTTCTGCATCTGACAAAATCAGAGAAACGGGGCTGAAGCAGACAGACCATGAACCAGAAATGTGCCCTCGTGGCCAGGAAGGCCAATGGCATCCTGGGGTGTATTAGAGAGGGGGTGGCTAGTAGATCAGGAGAGGTCCTTCTCCCCCTCTACTCTGCCCTGGTGAGTCCGCACCTCGAATATTGTGTCCAGTTCTGGGGCCCTCAGTTTCAGAAGGACATACAACTCCTTGAAAGAGTCCAGCACAGGGCCACCAAGATTAATAAGGGAGTGGAACATCTTCCTTATGAGGAAAGGCTGAGGGAACTGGGTCTCTTTAGCTTGAAGAGGAGACTGGGGGGTGGCCTCATTAATGTCTATAAATATATTAAGGGTGAGTGTCAGGAGGATGGATCCAGGCTCTTCTCAGTGATGGCCAGTGATAGGACAAGGGGAAATGGTTCCAAGATGGAACATAGAAAGTTCCACCTGAATATAAGGAGGAACATTTTCACTGTGAGGGTGACAGATCACTGGCACAGGCTGCCCAGGGAGGGTGTGGAGTCTCCTTCTCTGGGGACATTCAAGACCAATCTGGACATGTTCCTGTGTGATTTAATCTAGGTGATCCTGCTTGGACAGTGGGGTTGGACTAGATGATCTTTTGAGGTCCCTTCCAACTCCTGACATTCTGTGATTCTGTGATCTTGCTCCAGCTCACATCACCTCTTTAGCATGTCATGTGGAAAAGAGGTTTTTAATTCCTATCCTATAAGCTCAGAAAAAGGCAGAGGGCTAGCAATTCTGGTGGTTAGCAGTGGCATAAGGACAGCAGAATCATTTCATATTAAAAGCTTGAAGATACTCAGTGATGAAAGGGACAGTATCAGTGTAAGATCATTATCATGTAATTGCACTCATGGCTTTCAGAATGCACAGCTAAAGCAATAATTAGCACCCCCCTCAATTTTCAGCTGTAGTAGGCAAAAACATAAAGATAACGTTACACATTACTCACAAACTGTACTGCCTCGTTAACTTCCTCACGCGAGAAACTTTAATCTCCTGCTTTTCTGTAGTGCCAGTTGATGGCGTAGTTTCAGGTCGCACTGGAGCTGGACTTCTAAAAATAACAAGAAAAACGTATGTGGCACAGTCTTTATTTAAACTACTTCAGGCATATCAACAAAGTTCTAACTCATCATCACATATTTATCTTGCCCGGCGGCAAGTGCCCATTCAAGTTCATCCTTTTGTTCCATTAATAGTTCAGAGGCCAGCGTGCATGAACAGAAAAGGATGTGTGAACTCACCCTCCTGTACACTGCATACCATCTGTAAAAGCAGCAACTGATTACAAACACAGAGCCTATGTAAGAGAACATGTGGAAAAGTTACTGTTTCCAAAATACAACCTTCTAATAACAACCCACCAATTCAGCCATGTCAGAAATATTTTTACAAAAGATGCCTTTAACAAAAATGATTTTATGAATTGTGGTGCCTGCTCTGCTTAAAATAATGTTTACCTGGAATTAAACGTTATCCTTCTGCGGGATTGAAAGAGCAGCTCAAGGGAAATGAACTAATGGAATTGATCCAAGAAAAGGATACTTACTAGGAAAAAAGAAAAAATCAGCCATGTTTCAGATGCTTATGAATATGAAGTACATCTGCAGAGCTAGAAATGGGAATGTGGAGACACACACACACAAAAGGATCTTCTCTTTAACCATTTGTCAGTAGAGTTAACTAAGGTTTGAATACAAATAGCATAAATACTAAATACAAGATCTTCATGATCTTGGGAAGAAACCATTTCAACTCTGAGCTTGAGTGGCATGAAGATACATGAATCATCCTAAAGGCTAGTTTTATTTGAAGCAACACATTATGATTGAATAAATCATATGTGTACTATGTTATGAACATAATAAATATGCCAAACATTAAAAGAGGAATTTGAAAGTCTTTAATAATCATTTGTGAAATGGTATTCTGTCATGTAACCTGAAGTCAGATACTGAGTTAGTACCTCAGCAGCCCTACTAATTGCTGGTCAGACTGCTCATGTACTGAGGTAACATTCCACAGCTGGCAGAAGTGGCACAATATTGTCTCTAATATAAATTTGGTTTGATTTTTTTGTCTGCTTGTATTGCATCAGTCTTCTAAACCTGTAGTAAGTATATTTAATCCTCACAATAGTGATTCCTTCTGATGCTGCTGTCGGTTTTAAGCTTCATTGCCTCTCTCTGTTTACTTCTGAACTTGCTGTCCAGTTCCAACAGAACTTACTGGGATGTCACAGCCTTCAGATTATATCTTCAGTTTTCCTATGTGTTTTTTAGTCTCTGGGGAGATCACAGATCATAAATTGAGCAATGGGTAGTACAAGAGTGCAAAAGACAAAAATCATAAACCTGACTACTAGTTTCAGTTCTCAGGAAACATTGTTTGTTGATTTTTTTCCTGCTCTTTAGTCCCATTAATTCCAAGAAGTCAGTACAGATAGCAGCAAGATTCTTATCTTGCCCCTTCCTAAATCCCAGTTTCAGGGTCAGCCATTTATATCACAGATTCACAACGATATTAATGCAGAACAATCCAGCCAGATTTTCAGAACTTTTGCTGAATTTATAAGGGTTTCAAATAAGGGGAAGATGTGAGAAACAAAAAAGGCCGAAGTCATCTTGTTTCAATCTTGAAGTCAGTATGTCTGATCTGGAAATCTGTGAATCACCATCATGATGGAAGCCTCCAATGTCATTTCCATCATGTCAGACTTCAGACTGGATAACTGCTGTAGCTATTCTTTTCTTAGACAACTTTTGCTCAACCAAAGGTAGCTTTTGACAACTGGTAAAAAATCCTAGCTTGATTTATTTAAAGTGATTTTCAATTCACCTTCTGACATAATCAGGATTAATAGGTTAAGTCCCATTTAACAACTGAATCCAATGGTCAAATCCTCAAGGGGTGTGAATGTGTGTAATGCCATTAATTTCAGGTCAAGTCTTCTGAACTACACCAGCTGAAATTCTTGCGCTGAATGAGTAGTCCTCACAATTCTCAAATATCTCTATAAGAGGGCACTTACAAGTTTTAATCCCTTTCATCAATCCAGTGAGAGCAGGAACAAAAATAGTGGTATAAACTACAAGTTGGAAACTGCTTCCTCAAAACAATGGCAAGCAATGCACAAATACTATCAAGAGTCTCAGAAAACAGAAGAGTGTAGAGCTGGTAACAAAACTACTTCTAGTTCACAGCTACTTACAATTTCTAAGAAAACATTATAATCTGTAAGGAAAATCAATCAGGTATTTTTACACAGTTTTAGAAGTTTTGTTTTACAAAACCTATATATCTCCTTTTGATATTTATGGTTTGGAATTTAAAAAGGGTGAAGGAGGTGGGATTTTCAAAGCAGTGATTTTGATTCCCCAAAGCTATTTTTTATTTGAAAAGATATTGTGCAAGTTTGTAACTAAAGCAGTCCATAATGATTTCAAAGCAAGTTATGAAACTGATTTGTATATATGAAACATTTTAAAGTTTTAAGTCTGAATTAATCCTGAAACGTTTCACATGAAAAATTTCACTCAACTGTGATTGTTTGAGAAACAAACAGGACCTACTCTCTAAACCAATAAATAGATTAAAAATGTATTATCTTCCTTTGAATGCTGCAAATTTTCAAGTGACTTATAAGAGCCAAGATACAGTAATACTAGACACACTCTTGAGATATTGCCATTTGTAGTTTATAGCCCTATATAAACTATATAGCTATAAAAACTACATAGCTATAGTATAGTTTGAACAAAACCTTAAGTGTTGAAAGATCATTAGATCTTTCTCAGAGTTAAAAAAAAAAAAAGAAAGAAAATGTGCTGTGTATTATTACACCTCCTTTATATGGCTCTGTTTGAATGTCATTAATTCATACAAAACCTTCTTCCTGTAGCAGTATCCAATGACTACAGCACAAAAATGATTGTAGTGAACCAAGACAGATTTACTTAATGACCTGGCACCTTATATAAAAATCTGTCACTTCCCGGTGAGAATGACAATAACAGCCATGAATGTCAGCATGTGGTGGCAGGTCATCAGAAGCTGCCTGAGCACTGAGAGCCCCGGTTCGCTCCTCAGCAGCAGCCAGCATGCTCTAGTGAACTACCTTCAGCTTGTTTCACAAGCTTGTGCAGAGATACAAGTCCTAGAGAGACACCACCCCCAAGCCCAAGGCATTTCTTCTCTCCTCAGAGTAATAACCAACAGAGCTACTAAAACCAAAACTGCTCAAAAAAACCCTACACTGTGGAACATTTCAGGTGACCACAGATGTTCAGTGATTGAGCTTGAACCCTCCTCGAGGACATGATGTACCTGCTCACGCAGCAGGTTGCAGGGGGGTCTCACCCTCCCTAGCTCAGCTGGGAAGTGAAGACTAGCTGTAAGGGTCAGGGCTTTGCTGATGTCAGCATCATCCCTTTGTGTACCATGGCTTCGACAGACTGGCATGCCTTCTCCTCTCCTGCTAGGATGGCACCATTATGACTATGTGGAGGACACAGGCTGGAGCAGTCTGGTCCTGAAAGACTGCACCCTATGGAAGGGGCCCACAATGAAGAACTGTAGCCTATGGGAAGGTCTCATGTTGGAGAAGTTGGGAGGACTGTCTCCCATGGGAGGGACTCCTGGCTGGAGTAGAGTGTAAGGAGTCCTCCCACTAAGTAGAAAGGAGCAGAAGAGACAACATGTGATGAACTGACCACAATACCCATTCCCTATCTCCCTGTGCTGTTCAGCAGGAGGAGGTAGAGAAATCGTGAGTGAAGCTAAGCATAGAAAGAAGGGAGACCTGGGGCAGAGGGGTGGTTTTTAGATTTGGGTTTATTTCTCATTACTGTTCTCTGATGTGATTAGTAATAAATTAAATTAATTTTCTGAGTCCAGTCTGGTTTACCCATGACTGTAATTGGTGAGGGATCTCTCCCTGTTCTTACCTTGATCCATGAGCCTTTTGTTATATTTTCTCCTCTGTAGTCCAGCTAAGTGGGGCGGCAGTGCTAGAGTGACTTCAGTGGTCATCTGGCTTCCAGCCGGGGTCAAGCCACCACAATATTTAAGATATAGCCCAATAAGCAACACAAACAAACATGGAAATCTTTTCCAAGTCTGTGCTCTAAGGGATTCACACTTAGTTTTTCTCCAAAGTTACAGCCATCAGAAAACAAGTAAAAAGAACATGTGCTTCTTCACTCTGCTAATGTAGCTTTTCTTAGATGACAGGTTAGCTCTACAAAATGTTATTTGGACATTTGAAAGCTAGTGCCACCATCAAACCTTCTGAATTATGGTTTTTTATTATTATTTTTACAAATATTTTTTCTATATGGATTGCAGATATACAATGAAGTTCCTTGCTACAGAGTAGCAGCTTAATCCAAAACCTGTGGGCTTTCCTTATCTTCCTCACTTGAGTTCCTTTCCCTTGCTTGTCCTCATAATGAAAATGTATCTGCAAAAATGTGATGTTCCTGCGGTCCAATAAATAGATAATGATAATACAGATACTGTTCTTTTTCCCCAGCTCTGAGTAATGCTGCATGCAACACACAGTATCTAAGGTCAAACTGACCTACAACACCTACCACTCCATTCAGCAACCAAGACCCATTATAAATGCTATGGTTCCCAAGGAGTCTAGGCATAGTTTAAGAAAATGGCCAACTGGGGTATTTCATCAATTTAACCTCATCTGAAAGGTCTGAGTACTGCTCCCTTCTCTGTAGCTCAGATTAAGAATACAATTACAAACAATTGATCAGCATCTGACTTAAGGCAACAGGTCGAAGAGGTCTTTAATACTCGGAATGAAGTCAAAGAACATACCTAGGTGTCCTATCTGCAATCTTTAATGCAGACTGGCATGCAAAGGGCATGCAAGAGTTCAGTTTGAAGTTATGACTTTGATGTGGAAATTACTGGGTAAGGTTCCTGTAAAAAGCCAGAGTACCTGATCCATTAACCTGCTCACTTAATTGAGGCCAGGCTGATGTGTATTTAGCTATTGACTTTGTTCTCAAAAACACTAGCTGAAAATTTTCATTTGAGAATATTATTTAATTTTTTTTAGGATTAAGATTGGATGAAAAAAACATCTTTTTAAAAGCAATTAATATTTGGTAGAAAGCAGTCAATATAGATAATGTTTAGTTTTCCCAGAATATTTCACAGTACATTTAGGAGGAGATATTTAAATGTTTCAGACACAAGGCTAGATTGGATTGGGCTTTGAACATCCTGGTCAGGTGGAGGGTGTCCCTGCACATGGCAGGGGAGTTGGAAATAGTCTTTGATTCTATGATCCTATGACTCTGCTTTATTGACTTAAGTCCATTCTGATTGTAACAAAACACAACCTGCTTGGATTCAGTGAAGTTCATGTCAGGTAAAACCAAGAATATGATTTTTTATCAGTTTCAGTTCTAATTTAACTAGATGTCCTTTGGTATGTATCTATTTTTCTAGGGAACTGAAGTCTTCGAGTTGAGGAAACAAGCTGTCCATAATCATCCAGGCAACACACCTGTTCTTAGACTCCAAATGTCAATGTGGACACCTCCTAACACAGCTCTCGCTGGATGGCTGGTCCAAAACTTCATCTCTGTGGTGCTTAGAAACTACCTATCTAGAAACTGGAAATGGTTAAGGCCTCAGACTTGAATATCTAATGTCATTTTGTGGTCTTTGTAAAAACTACCGGTAGATACACTGTTCAAAGAGAGCTTTGTGGGCTGTCTCTATCAATTGAAATTTCTAAATAAAATCACCCCATATGCCTTGAAGTCTTTAGCAGCTGATAAGCAGCTGTACAATAAATTCCACTTATCTGAGAAAACTATGACCAGCTGAGAACCCCGGCTTTCCTTAAAAAAAACCCAAAAAAACAAACCCAACCCCTCAAAACCCAGAAGGTTGGGTGTTTTTTCCTTAAAAATGTTGTATTCCAAAGAGTCCTAATTCAGAGTCACTGACAGAAAAAGTCAGTGCACAGAGTATGTATTGTTGGATAAGCTAGAAAAACTTCCCTGTGCACATACCTATATGCTCTTGGAAAGGTACCTTGACATTCACTGGAAATATATGTATAAAGAAAGCACGTTCGTTTACAATCCAAAATGTGTACAGATTAGGCTAATGTCAGTGCACTTTGCACCTTGCTCATATTGTCATATCCTGAGAGTACCAGGGGAGATACGAAGTCTCTGAAAAAATAGTCCACATAAATGTTGTACCAGGTACATCAGCAGCATGGTAGCGCAGATACCAAGAGATGGTAATTCAAATGTTAATATAGTTTGAGCAGGTGAGAAAGGGGAAAAACACAAGAACGTAGACATGTGACACTCCTCCCTTGATGAAACTTGAAAGTTACATATAAGAAGTACCATCACTTCAGTCAGAAAAGGTGTAGGGCTTATTCACATAAATTGAAAGGCAGCCAAACTCAAAGCTTCAAAGTCCATCAGATGCACAAGCCACAGCAAGGGAATCACATTCTGACAATCTGCATAAGCAAAGCTTACTCTGCATTGGGCATTCAGAAGACTGCCTGTGATTACTTCTCCTGAATCATCTGTACCCTGTAGAACTTGATATAACTTAATATTTTCCACCCTTCTTTTCTGGTGTGCAGCATCATCAAGCTCTGTGAGATAATATTTAATTTTATGTTATGTGTTAAGCAGCTCCTAATGTAATTAGTCTTAATGTAATAGCATAATTTGGTTTTGGATGGGAAGATTTACAAAGAAAATTAGAATAAATTAATGCACAAAGCACCAGCTGGTGCTTATACCTACTCCCACATAAGAAGAATATTGCTATTTGCAATCCTATGAAAGATGAGATAATTTGGATAACAAGGATCAACAAAGGGTGATGCAGCAGTAGGTCTAAACAGAAAGAAATCCGCAGACAAATCCTGAACCATGTGGGATGTAAAGCATGCCAAAGCTGGTACCAATCCAGGAGCATGTTATCAGGGAAAATAAATACTGCAGTCCATAAATGTACCACATGGTGCACAACAGCAAGAGGCCACAGAACAGTAATAACTGACCAACCAACTTGAGGGCTTCAGCTGAAGAGGGGTCTTCTCTGACAACACTTGGGCAACTGCCTCAGAAATGCAGGAACTTGGGCTTACACATTTGATCAATATTTTGCATGAGACTATACAATGTTCATCTTTAGAGGTTTTCAAAATTCAGCTAGACAGAGCCATGTCTAACCTGCTCTAGTGCTGGTGGCAGTCCTGCTTTGAGCAGAAAGCTGGAGTAAATGGCCTCCAGATGTCTCTTCTAATCAACAGTTCTATAGTGCTATGATAAGTAACTCAGAATCAATGTCAATCAGTACTTCAATTATATAAAACATAACCTCAAAAATGTGTACCTACTTTAACATCTAGTTAGTCTCATGTGTAACAGTACTCACAAACTGAAAATGAACATTTAGCAGATGAATAAAGTGTCAGTGTTTACATGTACTGGCTCTTGAAAGCCTTCAGCCAGATCACCTGAAACTGCATGTGTCATGTCTAAGCTTTCCTGAGCTCCAAGTCACCAGGAATGAAAAAAAATAAAGTATCAGCAAATCCTGTTACCAGATAATTCCTGTCTTATACATTTTATTTCAGTTGCCTACCAAACTTTGCTTAACTTTAGGCAGTTTTGCTTACATTTCCACTGTCTGACTTATCCCAAGATGAAAGCTTGGCTTGGCATACAGGCTATGCCAAAGAACAGCCAGCATTTTTCCTCATTACAAAGTATTAGCATTTCCTGACATCTGCACTGTTTTGGTCTAATTCTTCACTCACTGGAATTCTTGAAGCAGGTACAGTGGAGTCATACCATGGACTACATTCAGATATATTTGAAGAACAGAACAAAATAAGAAAATTGTAGGCCTTTATGTTAAATATAGTCAAACTATGTGAATCTGTGTGCACATATACACACACACATATACACACACTATAGGCTTTTATACAGGCAGTCACAGCCAGAGAGAAAGGAGACACTTTAAAGAGTTTTTAGGAGTAGTTTGTGTATAGGTATTGGGGAAGTTGTGCAAATAGTGCTTCTGTCTGGCAAAGCTTTGAATAATGAGAAGAATAATGGAAGGATTAGGGTTCTATGGCTAGCCATATATTTAGTAATAATTTATTATAAATGAAGTAGACTACAAGTTAGATGGTAAATTTCTGGGAATATAATTCAAGATGTTATCTTTCCAGCAGCCCATTCCTTTACTAAGAAATGGGGGAGGTGTATAAAAAGGTGAAGAGGTGACTATGTGATTCACATTTGTGTGATTTGCAGCAGGAAAGAAGCCTCTGCATCCTTAATCACTAGACAGGCCAGGCCTCTGATCAAGAGGAGAGTGTGACCAGAGGTGAAAAGAAATCAAGTGCCTGCAATTTTCATTTTTATATTTTCAACAATATTTGATACTTCCTTCATTATACTAATGTTCTGGCAGACAGCCTGAATGTTTTCTTCTCAGGGCTAAAAGAATCAAGTAAAAAAATCCCATCTGGAGGCAGAGGATGAGAACCTTACCAAAACTATATATTCAAAAATGCAGTAATCTTAAACCTGAATAATTAGATATCTAATCGGTGAATTTTCTCAGAACACTTGTCCTTTGACACTTCCATCTGTACATCAAGTCAGATGGTATTAGGTTTAAGGAAGGTTCTTCCAGACAGGGAAATACCTCTATTACATCTTTATAATCCCTTCTGTCCCATTCAGCACCAGGACAGGACCTTCTCTTACAATGCTAAAGAATATGTTCTGCTAGAAAGGCTTTTTGGGTCTAGTAGAGGAATTCCACTTGCTAGTCATAAAAAGTACTGACATGATCACTGCCTCCCTTGCAGACTTGGGCCCTACATCCAAAAGAAATACTGTAAAAAATCATTCCAGAATGACTGGCATTGTTCACACAATCACATTTTTACTACATGTGTTAACAAAGCATGCTTCACTATGCAAGGTGGTAACTGCAAACTAACTCTCTTTTCTTGGTTTGATATGGGCAATATAAAAAGCAAAATAATGCAAATACTTAAATAACACATTTTTTCCAGGTATTTCTTTTTCTGTAAACCAACATTATGTTCTGCCTTGTCCACACTGTCCATGCCTCAACTATACAGCTGGGCTGTACTCTCCTTGTGTTACTTCAGTGTTGGCGAAAATGTGTGTGCTTTCAAGTCTGTTACAACAGAGCCTGTAAAAGAGACACATCCAACTCTTCTTGATAGGGTTCCTGTGACTTACCCTGTGGCTCTCCTAATTAATCTGCTTTTGAAATTCCCCTTCCATTAGTTGCTCTCTCATTTGACTTTGTTCAGCTAAGAGCTCTGTCATGTGCAGCCTGGATGAATTCAGATGAGGTAACCACACAACCTCTCCTACTGCCTCTGCTGAGATCTGCTGCTCTCTTTGTTATCAGCAAAGCACCAGGGCGGGCAAGGGCAATGTACGACTGTAACCCAGTTCATAGTGCGGTGTCAGTCTTAATGGGGGATTAAGGATAGTGTAAGCTAGGACACCACAGCATGTCTTGGGTTGCTGAGTCACCAGGTTTTTCCTCACTGAATATGGGAACCAACACTTGAAACAGTCTGGGAGAAGAAAAAAGTCCTGTCTGGAGGAGGAAAAGCTATAGAGACATACAACATCACCCTCCAAAATCAGGGAGGAGACAGAAGACTGCACTCTTCTGTGCTTCTATATCTTACTGCAGCTTAATCTGATGAATACAGGTTAGTTATTAACAGGAAGATCTGGGGACAACCTTCCCCTTCCAGCATGTACACCAAATGACAGAGCAAATTTCACAAGCTTTTACCTCCTGAAAGCTGACAAAATAGTGCAATTTCAGCTTCAGCCATGGTGCTTTTTTCCCCATATTTAAAATGATTTAGATATAGAAGGATCCACAGTTTTGCAACAGACACAGAAAACAGGTGAATAAGTCAGCATGTGCTGACTTTGCATGAAACAAATGCAACAAAATGCAGCAAAATGACTGGAGACCTGCTTGTAGTGAAAGTGCCTATACCATACATACATATGAGTAATTACTAGTTGAACCAGAACTAATTCTACAAAAAGCTATAGCAATTGTTAGCTAAATTGAGTCTGCCATGGCAGATGCTAAAATAATTGCTCAGGGGGATTACAGGCCATATCCAAGCAGTTAATTCATTAGAAGTGTAATCTTCAGTGTGGCAATGGACAAGTAGGCAAAATGGTAGGAAAGAGCACCACTCCTTCATCAAAGAAGCACTACTGCCCTTCTCCCTCACATTCTATTTCCTTATTTGTATGAACAATCCATGCTTCAGTAAACAAACAGAACTGTGTAACTTTGCTTACTAGCTGAAATAAATCCCCAGTGTCTTTGGTTTGGAAAAAACAGCACTTTTTTTCTTTTGCATAGTACAGTCATCAGTAATCAAATACATGGAGTCACTGTTCTTGCTATAAATCCTTTTCACAAAAAGAGCGGAATATTGTTAAACAGCTGTGACTGACACTGGTTTCAACTGGCAAGATATTTGAGCAAACAAACATTCAAAAAGGTCTTGTCTACAGGAATGTCTACATAGGTCACTGCAGGAATAAAAATGATATTCCAGGGGGATGGTTTTTTCACAAAGAATACTTGTGTAATTCTCAGCTAAAGAAGAGAAGAATGCCTAGGTGACTTGTCTGACCAGTATGAACTAACCGTTGGCTATATTCAGATGCAATTTCTAGCAAATAAAAGGCTCATTTATGTCCATCTAAATCCATAAAGTAGAGGTTATGTTATTGGTAAATAAGTCACATGCTGGCTGTCTGCAAGGGTGCCTATGTCCCTGCAGAAAGGGAAGCCACTTGAAGGAGAAAAAGAATTGGTTAGACACTGAATTTATTTTACATTATTCTCTGAGTTTTGAATGCAGACTTTTAGAATCGGTCTATCCCTGAGCATTGATTACTTGTATATTTGTACCTCCAGGACACAGACACAAACCAATAAAACAATACCATTTCATTTGGCACAACTGACTGTAGAAGAAATAATGCTTGACATAAACCTGATAAAAATAAATATTAGACAAATACACCCCAGACTGCTGCATACCAAGGACTCCAAAGTGTCTTTTACGAGTTCATAAGCTTGGATGTGTGGAAAAGAAAGCAGTAAAATTAGCTTTGCAGCCAGGCTGCCATCCATACTTACGCTGAATAGTATTTCACCTTACAAAGCACGCAAGTCGTTTACAGCTCAGGAGGAAAGAATCTATTATAACAGGTGAAATAGAAAGGCTTTTCTACAAATATTATGCACAAGTTCAGCAAAGGCGAGTAAGTAAAAAAAAGTCTTTAGCCATGTTGCAAATCATACAAGACTTTACAACCCAGCTGCTCCTGAACTACTTCTGGAAGTGACTGCAACCCACCAAAATACGTTGGGGCAATGATAGTGTGAGAAACCCATTGCTATTAAACAAAGATATAGGTCACTGTGTAACATATGTGATGAATGAGTGGTCCTCAGAGAGTTTTGCAGAGGTATAAAAAGGGAAATGGCACAGGAGAAAAGTGGGTGATTCTAAATATAAGGTACAATTTGCAGCCCCTTGGATAACAAATGGGAAAATGCCTTGTTAAAATGGCCACCCCCAAAATGGAGACTACTATCCACTATCAACAAAACAAAAGTTAAATCCAAGGTAGTCATTACTGCTTGCATATGAGCCTTTTTTCTGGAGCAAATGCATTTCACCCAAATGCATTTTCTTCTAGAAAAAAAAAAACAAAACAAAACAAAACAAACCAAAACCCAAAAACCTCAAGTAAACAACAAACCCTTGCACAAATCAGAAAAACACAAATAGAACAATATTTCAGGTTGGACACCTAACATGTTTCTTATTAAAAGGTTATGAAAACAGGTTGCCCAGAGAGGTGGTGGAGGCCCCACCCCTGGAGACATGAAAGGTCAAGCTCGATGGGGTTTCTGAGCAATCTGATCTAGTGAAGGTCCATGTAGTCCAACCCCCCTGCTTACTGCAGGGGGGTTGGACTACATGGCCTTGAAAAGTCCCTTCCAACACAATACATTCTGTGATTCCATGATTATTTTTATATAAGCTTTTCTGAGTTTGTCATGAGATCTGGTTTTTTACCTTAAGTTTTTATCATCATTTAGGTATATGCACTTGGTATGATTTTTAAAATTGAGCTTTTATTAATTCTTCAACTGTATATGATATGTGCATATAAAATAAGCACTGTTCTGTCAGACAGCTTCTCCTCATGTCATTACTTGGACAACTTTACACAGCAACTTGACTTTTAACTTGACTTGAGGATAAGCAAATTTACTTGTAACACCTATTTGAGATGATATTTGGAAAATGCCTTACTATATCATATATTTATTTGGTATTTTCCCTACGGACAAGAAGCAACAGACCTTACATTAGGGTCCTGCAGGCTGCCAGTCTTACTGGAATTTACAAAAGAGGTCTCTTCTTTCACAGCCTGTTAAAAGAAGAAGCCAAAGTTTAGTACAACACCCACACACAGAGGATTATACACCTGTTTATTAAAAACATAATAATCCTGTAAGCACCTTAGAAGACTGCAATATCCAGAATGCCTACACTGTCCAGATATAAAAGACACCATAATTCACGGTTTTTCTTCTCATCTCCTACAGCTGAGATTCACTGTGAAGAGCTACAATGTACAATGTGCAGAGCACTAGTGTAGAAAGAGATTGGATAGGGATAGAGGAGAAAGTAAGGAACACTGATATATATGGTTCCTCCTGAAAGCATTTGAGAAGAAATAATAAAAATCAACCCAGGAAAAAATACTGTAGTTGAGCTGCTCTTTTAATTGGAGTAGAATAAATATTTATGTAGTCTAATCAAAATAATGATGCTAATTTTTCAGTCTTTGAAAAATTAATTGAAGAATTATATCCTCTACATATAATCACACTGTACATGCAATTCAAAGAAAATCTCACCCACTGCTGCTCTCTGCTAAATTACAGAGTCCTGTCTCTCACATACCATTTGTCTATAGAGTTGAAAATACCAGTATTGCAAAATGACTTACATGAAAAATATTGATTACAGAGGTAATATCTAATTTGAGCAGGTGTTGGTAAATTACACTCAACTGAGATCACAGAATCACAAAGAATTACAGAATTGTAGGGGTTGGAAAAGACCTCCAGAGATCATCGAGTCTAACCTCCTGACAAAGCAGGTTCCCTAGAGCAGGTCGCACAGGTAGGCGTCCAGATGGGTCTTGAATGTCTCCAGAGGAGACTCCACAACCCCCCTGGGCAGCCTGTTCCAGTGCTCTGTCACCTTCACCATGAAGAAACTCTTCCTCACATTGGTACAGAACCTCCTGTGGTCCAACTTGTGACCATTGCCCCTTGTCCTGGCCCCACAGGCCACTGAGAAGAGGTTGGCCATCTCCCTTTGTCTCCCATGCTTCAGATATTTGTAAACATTGATGAGATCCCCTCTCAGTCTTCTCAAGGCTGAACAGCTCCAGCACACTCAGCTTTTCCTCATAGGAGAGATGCTCCAGGCCCTTAATCATCCTTGTGTCCCTCCACTGGACTCTCTCCAGGAGATCCCTGTCTGTTTTGTACCAGGGAGCCCAGAACTGGACACAGTGCTCCAGGTGAGGCCTGACCAGGGCAGAGTAGAGGGGGAGGATCACCTCCTTCCACCTACTGGCTATGCTAATGCACCCCAGGATCCCACTGGCCTTCTTGGCCACCAGGGCACATTGCTGGCTCATGGCCAACCTGTTATCCACCAGGACCCCCAGGTCCTTCTCCACAGAGCTCCTCTACAGCAGGTCATCCCCCAGCCTGTACTGATACCTGGGGTGGTTCCTTCCCAGGTGCCAGATCCTACACTTGCTTTTATTGACCCTCATCTGGTTCCTCACTGCGCAGCTCTCCAGCCTGCCCAGGTCTCTCTGAATGGCACCACAGCATTCCTGCGTGTATTCCTCCACTCCTCACAGCTTTGTATCATTGGGTACTTGCAGAGGGTGGGCACTATTCCCTCATCAAGGTCATCAATGAAGATGTTAAACAAGACCAGACCCAACACCAACCCCTGGGGAACACTGCCAGTCACAGGTCTCCAGCCAGACTCTGCTCCACTGATCACAACCCTCTGAGCTCAGCCCATCAGCCAGTTCTAGACCCACCTCAATCTAGTGTGTAAACCCCAGTGTCAGATCAACACCACAGCCTTCTACAGAAAATATTGGCTGAAGACACGAGAATACCTCCACATCAGTAATGGATTTGGCAGTCTCTGACATTTCCATTCTGCTAAATGGATAGAAGGGAACTGACATAGGCCTGTGATAGAGTGGTTTTCCAGAGTTCAGTATCTGAACTATAATAATTTGAGGCCACTGGTCCAGATCAAATTGAATTAAATGTGTCAGTTTCATCCTCTTCAGAAAGGATGAGACAGGTTTCTTGAAATCAATCAAATGCAAATGAAAGCCTTTTACAGACATGCAAAAATATTGTAAAGTTTATGGGAGACTTTAAACACAAATCAATATATTTCATTTGAGGGTACTCATAAGAAAAAAGAAACAAAATGAAAGCTGAATTGCTTCTATACCTTAGCAACGAACTACAGAGTATCAGTAAGAGTGCTCAGTCCTTGGGGAGATTGCCCAAGCTGTGATGGTTTTAGGTTCATTTCTGTTGTGACAGAGAGAACAAAATCCCCATTGCCTCTTCCCAGGTCATTATTTATCAGAGCATCATCCACAGTGGGAAGAGACTGTTCCAGCTTGTACACACAATTAACTGTATGGGCGATTAAACTAGAACCACTGGGAGTCTGGCAGAAAGCGAACTCTGTCCTGGGCCTGCTCCAGTCCAGACAAGTACCTGAAGTAAAGACTTAGGGTAGCTTTGGAGATAAGTCCCTTCATAATCCTTCCTGTTAGAGCTGCTGCCCCTTGAGCATTGACACCAAAACCAGCAGCAGCAGAGAGGGGACCCTCTAATGTCAGTTTACAGCTAGTTTACTCAGAGAACTAGGCGCTGGAGAAGTTCCAGCCCAACCTAGCACATATTTGGGCTTAATCACCCTCAGCCAGAGGTTTCCTTACTCCTGGGTAAATGCTTTAAACATTAAGTCACTGCAGCATCACCACCATTGTAACTCAGCCACCAAATGCTTTGCAGCTAAGGTTTTCAGTGAATTAGCATCATGCTGTGCTAATTTCAGGAGCAGGAATGAAATGTTTTTTTTTCAATAAATTAATATCTTTAAGAAATTTACTTCAGGTCTAGATCTATTTTTTTTACTGGTCTTGTAGTAACTCTGTCTAGCACAGTGTTTATTCAAAATTTAATGCTTTCTTGAAAAGAAAGAAAGAAAATGTTTTTTGTGGAACTGAGAGAAAGCATTGAAAATCATTTTTTGTTGGCACAGATGAGCACTGAAGTAATATTTCTTTGTTCCACAGAATTTATAAAGCATTTTATAAAGCCGTTGGGCTTCTGAAAGCTGTAAACATGAATCCAGCTGTCAGAAACTTACAGTTTCTTCTTCCATGCTGATGTCTTAACAACATTTTATGAAGCCTGACAAGCTAGCTGCTTATTATGCGTCAAATTGGATACTTTTTAAAACCATAAATTTTTCCTTATTACAATTTTCACCAAATTATTTGAGCTGCATTTTAATGTGCACTTGAACACAACAACAGAAAGAGAATCTGGTGATCAAGGATGCAAAGCAGGGGCTGTGACCAGGAATGACATGATTAAAGCTTTACCTCCTTAAACACTCTAAGCCATAGATTTCATTAGCCACTTGAGAAGGCTTCACTGTATTAGTAACTCATAGCTGACCCTTGGTTTCTCCTCAGCTGTATGACCACATTACCGTTGTATTTTGCCTTCTCTGCACTGGAAGGCTACATTTGTGTCTCAAGAAGTGGTGCATTCCTAAACAGCATGATCAGCACTCTGAGGAACTTCTCTTGGTATGAATTGTCTCCATTATTACTCAAGCTTTAGAGAAAAGACTCCCATACCCACAAGCAAGTGCTGGAGACCAGAGAGCTCGTAATCCCACTCTAAACTGGAGTGAGAGAGTGAGCATGTGAAAAAATGGAGAGGTCCGAACAGCCTCCCGTGATGCAGGTGTGCACACTGAGTATGCACCCGTAAGGATGGGCTAATTCTCCTCAGTCTATGCCAGTCTTCCATGCCCATGGATGAACAGACATAGGAAAAGGTTCTACCTGCAAATATTTCTGCAAGGGCTTCAGCCACCAGGAATTGCACTGCCCTTGCTTTACTTGTTGCCTTGCTGGCATTTTGGTTTGATGGATTGTTTGCTTGTTTTCAGAAGGAGGTCAGTAAGTGACCAGGTGACAGCAAGTTTCTTTTATTTTTCCTCCTAACTCAGCAAATCCCACTCACTAACCACACAAGGACTTCCTCGGCCATACTTAAAATATGTGAATGCACAACAAGGGTTGTACTTGCCCACATGTCCCACAGTGTAATTCCCAGATGGTTTTCCTTCATTTGAAAACAAGTGCATGCGTTAGGGCCAGACCTCTCCTCTGTTACATGGGGCACTACTGCAGCTCTGATCCCATCTGATCTACAACAGGAATATCTTGAATTAAAAAAAAACCCCCAAAAAACCAACTGCATGAAGAATTTGATTGTTGCAGCCAAGGGGGATGTAAGGTTCTCATCTGAGAAAGACAAGAGTCTGGGAGGCTTATATGAAATATATGTTATCTCTTTTTAGCAACTTTACAAAGTTCCTAGTTACAGAAAGGGAGGGGGAGCAACACTGCTTTCACATGTTTGGAAATCTTCAAAGATAAGGAAGCAATGGCTCTCACTGCAGTGGCCTGGAAAATACTTTGCTATTTTGGTTCTTTCTGGTTCTGTAACAATGATAAGGGGGCCTGAAGCATACCAGGATTTTCAGCTTTTCATCAACAGTTTTGTCATTTTCCAGCCACACCAACTATTGCCTGATCTCATCAGATAATACAGGCTAAGCAACACATCACTGGGAAGAATGGCCTGCCAAGGCAAACCTACCTTTGTGCTTTAATATGGCACATACATTCTTTCAGGCAGAAAAGCATCACGGTTGGGTCTCTTGGGTAACAGACTATGTTTTTCTTCCTCTGAATAGGGCCTGGCACCACGTGTCTGCAGGGCTATTTCTGCAGGGCTATTGCTGGGCTCCTACACATCACCACATCTAACAGAATTGTCTCATCATGTACTAGCACTTACAGACAGGCCAGCAAGGAGACATAGCTGACATAGCCACAATGTGTCGCCACAGTCTTGTGACACCACTGCCACATTTGCCTCCAGTATCCCAGGGAATAAATTAAAGATTTCCCCTTTCCCACATTCTGTTTATCTATATCCTCCCTCCCCTTCGATATCTCAGCAAGGATGCCACATCATTTCCTCAGCTCCTTCCATGACTTTGAGGTATCATTGCTGACACACTTATAATGAATTGCTGTGTATCATATATTGATCATTCTGGCCCACACACATTCAAAATCTCATATTTTTATACTTTGACACCTTTCATTTCCTGTAACCTTTTACAGTTAAGCAAACCTGTTTCAACATAGCAACTAAACACAGATCTGAAGCAGAGCCATTTTTAAATTCCATTGTTATGAGCAATTATAACTGGCACGATGTCGTGCTTGCTGCTGTTCGAGTCGAGAGTCCCAGTGCAGTTGCTTCTTTTTACTGAGCCTGAAATTCAACGGTGAGTTTATTGCTCATCCAAGTGGGTGAGTAACAGCAACAGCTTTAGCAAAGCATCATGTACATAAGGAGCTGTGCAACTTCCCCCACAGCCTGAACACCTCAGCTGTGACCTGTTATACTCACGTAATTCCAGCTATGATCTCTGTGCAAAGACTGTCAAATTGTGCAGTAGCTCTGTGCCGTGAATAAGGATGGGTGGAGGGAGGGAGGAACAGAGGAGAGGGAAGCAAACAGCATCAAATTCATCATGGAAAAACGTTAAAATGTTGGAAAAGCCTATCCTTTCAAGGTGCTTAAGTCAACATCTAGTGAAAGCTAAGAACTCCTTTGGGGATCCAGAAGGATTTGTTTAAGGCGTATTATAAGAAAGATCGTATAAGATTATAAATCCTCAAATGTCTCCCCCTCACCTACTCTATTTTCATTCACGACCTGATTAGGGTTTGAATCCAGATCCCCTTAAGTGACTAAAGCTCCAAAGACACAGATCACATAAAGACAACAACTTTTTTTCTAGAAATACATGGCAAAAGCATGTGGACTTTGAAGTTGTCAAGTCCTTATGCTTGAATGCTTCCTTAAAGGAGACAGCACAATGAAAAAGGCCAAGAATCATCAAAAATGTAGCTAAGGAAGACTAGCACTGTGAGTCACCTCACTTATGCACACTTTCTACCATAAATAATGCATAGATCCCAGTCTCATTTACATCTGCAGCTATGGTTTACTTCTCTGTAGAGAGAAGAAGCTGCAGGATGACACTTGTACCCATGCATGTCCTGCGACATTGTCTGTGCCACAGCCCGGGCCTTTCCGTGAGGCAGCTCTAGAGAGCACAAGCAGCCTACACTCACTTATCTGCAGTCCTTAACGCAAAATGGCGGGTCATCGGCCCGTACCTGTTTCTAGGACAGGGAAGAAAAAGAGAGTTATCAAAGCTGGCCTGAAAATTTACACGCGTATAAGCCTGTGAGGAAAGTTAGTGTGTGAAAGGGGCTAGAGGACTGAACATCCCCTTTATTCAGAGTGAATGTCCCTTTGTCTACTGAGAACCAAGGCCTGGGGAATCAATTGCTCAGAGCCCAAACTTGGCTGATAGAAGAAAACTTGGTGTCAGCCAAGAGTTTCCCTTGGGGCTGATAAAGCAGAAGCACATGGGATTTTTGTATGTTCTTTGTAAATAATTTGCTATCTCTGAACCACCTTTTCCCACTTCTTTCTTAACAAACAACCCATAATGCTCAGTGAGGAACAGCTCCATGGTAACATCACGTCTGTCTGACTTCCGTAAGCAGCACTGCAAAAAGGTATGTTAGAAGTGTGCTTGGCCTTCTTTTTCTGCAGAGAAAGATGCAAGTAACTGAAAAGTCAGCTGTGGTAGATACCTATGAGAAACAGGATCTCCATTCCTTCCTTGTGGTAACCTGTCAGACTTACAACAACCCAAGTATTTAGGAAATACCAACACCGTCTGTAGAAGGCAAACTACTAGAACACAAAATACACTGCCCGCCAAAAGTAAAAGCCCCACTGAGATAGCTACACATTTTCTCAGCAGCCTGTGTTTAATTCTAAGGATAATTAGGATTTGCCTGGAGCCAAAGTGGATATAAATAGCAACTAAAACCTGCTAGTATCTTTCCTCCGCCCCTGTCAGTTGGACCATGAACTGTTTGGCAAAAGGGACTCTTTGTGATACTAAAAGTCCTCTGATCAATCACAGCATATCAGCACTGACTCATGCAAGCTGCAAAGGGGTTTTAAATGCCAGGGAGAGCTGGTCTTTTGTATTCTGGCAGGTCCTCACCGCTGCTTCATACCGCTCCCTCTCAAATGAAGAGTCTGGAATAAATGAAAAAAATAAAAGGAAGACAAAAAAAAAAAAAAAGAAGAAAAGATGTCACTTGCTTCACAGTGCTCCCTGGAGCTTCATTATGTGGGAACTGTGATATGCAGTCTGTCAGCTAGAAGGTGGCAGATCCTGTGGCACAGTTTGAAAGGTATGTGGTGAAAGGCTCCTCCTTTGCTCTAGACCCACAGATTCTGTATGGCTTGTCCTGTGCAAACCACAGGTGTGGGTGCCTCATTTCTCACCTGTGGTGTCTATGACAGTGTGCTTCTGGATTCAGCTTCCAGCATCCCCATGCATAGTACAGTCTGACTCTCCAGCCAGCAGAATGGCACATAAATATTTCCATCTTCACAAAATAAACAAACACACTCTGCTCTACAACTCTAAACCACGCACAGAGCTCAGTGATCAGAACCATAAACTTACAAATTTTTGGTCTCTTAGTCAGGACTATAGCCATGGGAGATGGTGTATTGTCCCCTAGGAATGTGATAGACAGCTCTTCAGCATAATTCTGAAATGAAGCAATCCAGAGACCATCTTCCAGAATATATTTTCAAGCATATTGCATAATTTTCTCAGGTTTTTATTTCTGAACATAAGCATAGGAATAATTCATTTCTAAGGCTCTCTCATGTTGTTGTCTAGCTGCCATAAAGTAAGAAAACTACAGAAAATTTCCTGTCCCAGTTTATATTTTCCACTTGCAAACATTCACTCCATTCTCAGAATTATCAAGGAACAGCTTCTTCTTCTACTACATGCAGGAGGTGCCTTCATAAACTTGTCACATCCTGATGTAAGTAGCATATGGTATTGAAAATATTCCTACTGCTTAGAGACAGAGCTGTTACAAATATTTCAAGCAAATGTTTGTTAATTTTGGATCCAGTCCTACACCACACCAATAATTTTCTTGTGCTTTTACACTTTACTGTGTAAGTGTATAAGGTTCATAAAGGACAAGTTAGACCATATATATTATGAGGGTGGTATTGGAACTGGCACTATTACCATCTTTGTCAGCTACAAGGACAGTGGAATTGAGTGCACCCCCAGATAGGTTGCTCATGACACCAAGCTGTGTGGTGTGGTTGATACACTGGAGGGAAGGGATGCTATCCAGAGGGACTTGACAGCTTGAGAGGTGGACCCATGAGAACTGCATGAAGTTCAACAAGGCCAAGTGCAAGGTCCTGCATGTGGGTTGGTACAGTCTGGGCAGGGAATGTTTTGAGAGCAGCCCTGAGAAGAAGGACTTGGGACCAAGTTCACTGATGTAAAGCTCAGTGTGAGCTAGCAATGCATGCTTACAGCCCAGAAAGCCAAGTGTGTCCTGGGCTCCATCAAAAGAGATGTTATTAGTAGATCAAAGGATCTCTGCTCTTCTCTCTTGAGATCCCACCTGGAGTTCTGTGTTCAAATGTAGGGCAAGAAAGACAAAGAGTTGCTAGACCAGGTCCAGAGGAAGGCCATGAAAGTGATCAGAGGGATGGAGCATCTCTCCTGTGAAGACAGTTGGCGTTGTTCAGCCTGGAGAAGAGAAGGCTCTGGAGACAGACAGCCTTCCAGTACCTGAAGGGGCCAGCATAACAGTTTAGGAAGAAATTCTTCCCTGTGAGGGTGATGAGGCCCTGGCACAGGCTGCCCAGAGAAGCTGTGGCTGCCCCCTCCCTGGCAGTGTTCAAGGGCAGGTTGGATGGTGCTTTGGGCAACCTGGGCTAGTGGGGTGGTTGTCCCTGCTCCTGGCAGGGGAGCTTAGAACTAGATAGTCTTTGAGGTCTCTTCCAACCCAAGTCATTCTATGATTCAAGTCCTTTTTTGTGTGGGGGAAAGTAGAGAAGAAAACTGGCTGCTTTTATGGAATGCTGATATGGTGGTTTATCAGGGCCTCCTGTAGTCCCCTTCCCCCTCCCATGTATAGGCTGTAGGTGGTGTGTTTCTGCTCTTTCCTTCACCACAAATCTTTTGCCTGCTCTTCCCAGTGCTTGTGCAGCCACAGCTTCTTACTGTAATGGCCGAACATCCTGCTTATTGCTGCAATGTATCTCAAGAGGGCAAGCTTTTATACTTGACAGAAGGGAAGCTCAAGTGCAAAACTCATCTCCAGTTGCACAGGCAATTTTGTGGCTATGCAGGGAGTTGAATGAGGATTTCCAAGATCAATATGGCATCCTAATTTACTGGCTATAACTCTTAAGCCATACTTTGTTAGAACTGAAAGCTTCAGGGATTTCAAACTGAACTGTATGCCACTATTTTTCCACAATAGGTGTTACCCTGCAACAGTCTTCTCCCTCTTCCTCCTGAAATCAAGAATTTTTTCTTACTGCAGCCAAGCCTACAGACACTTACTTAATTCAAACTGACTGCCAAAGCCCTGTGAAAAAGAACACAGGCAAGGAGGCAAAAAGAAATGCTCAGCTGAAACTTATTTACAACTTACCAGCAGCTAAAGAATACAATTACGGCACGCATAAAAAAGCAACCCAGGATGTTGTCCCTTTGAAAGCCTCAGGGTGAAAAATTATGACAGGGCAGGTGAACTGAGAGATGCATATGCTAAGCACATTTGTTATCTCCCCTTAGTAATGCTGTATTCTGGATGCAGCAGCATACACGGCTTCCAGTCTTTGACTATCCAGTCAAACATGACCATTAAGAATATTCAGGTGAAAATATAAACATGAGAAATACACTATGATGCCCCATAGAAAAGACACACAGTAAAAACAGAGGGCAAACCGCAGGGGCAACCAAACAAGAAGCACGTTACAAAAACACACAGCTGACACAACACAGAATGCAGAGAGGTGAGAGAACTGCTTAAGCAAAAATTAAAAGATAAAACCCCAACCTCCCTCCTCCATATGCTCTCAGAGTTAAGGTTTCTGTTCTTGAAATCTAGGGCAATCAGAATAGTCAAATTTTGATACTTCCTTAGGTCTAGATAGATCAGATGTAATCTAGCTCTCAGATAAAAAGATCTTCCAGGGAACAACAAATAGACAAAGATGATTGTTTACAAAATCCTTTGCAGGGCAAGCTGACCTGATGTTTTATTGTGAAAAGAAACAAAGCAATGGAAACACTAACATTTTCTGTATTCAAAGAGAACAGTGTGCCCAAGGATACCATAAGAATTTGGGATAAGAGTCATATGAATCTTCTGCCTCTACTTTTGTTCCTAAAGTATTCTATTTGGCTTTATTTTTGGCATCAATGACCTTAGGCCTTATCTATTTTTTTACAAATTACACTTGTAAAAAATCAATGTATTTTAGGTTTCACTTAGATTTACCTCTGATTGGGAAATTAAATTTTACAGACTTGCAGCAGTTTTCAGTTGCATGACATCATTACAAGACTTGCAGTGATTTTGAAACTGGATGTATCTGATATAAACACTGAGCAAGCAGTGAAAACAGCAGCTTAAAATGTAGTTAAAAGCACAGGAACAAATTAAGAAAACCACAGACTAGCTAACATTTCATATTCAGGCATCTCAAGTTAATCCCCTAAAATAAAGGGGATTATAATATATATAAATAATACCTATGTATTGGGATGCATAGATATTATCTTGAGAACACCCTTAACCACAATTTCCGTAAGTGGTGGATAGACTCAGAAAACATCAAAGGCTGTTTTTTCTCAGCTACAAAGTAAATAAAAACCACAGTGGCAACATCAAAACATGGAGGTTTCCTGGGGCCTTCTCTCCTATTTTCTCAGCCTCTCTCAGCTGTATTTATCATGCCAGTCAAGAAAATTTTCCTACTCCTATCACATGAATGATTTTCAGTTACCTGTACAAAGTATGGAGCAGCTAGAGAAAAACAGGTCAATGAGGTTACCTGGGATAAAATAAGGTGCTTCCTCAGAAGCCACATGATTTTGGAAAATTGATGTAAGCTATGCCAAAACTAGAAAGGCAAAACATTAACCACAGATTACCTGGGTGCCTACTCTAAAAGCAGCTTCCACTTGAGCTTTAAGGATGTTGCACTTCATGTGGTCAGGTACAGATGAAGGTGACACAGGGGCATGAAGAGTCTTTTCAGGTACTTTCTTGTCTTCAACCTGTAATATAATAATATAACAGACGATCACAATAATATATATTGGAAAGATAAGTTAATAAAATTATCAAAAGTTAAATTTTTACTTGCAACAAATAGATTCAGCAATACTGGGTGAAACTTCTGTGTTCATATCCTGACAGATACATCTTACAATAAAAAGTTTTCAAAACATTTAATGACTTGATACTATTTTCAAGACAAGAATAGCCTCAGGGAAGCCTGAGTAATAGTAACAAGAAACTGATGGGGAGCCAAGAAACATGGAGAAAGCCCAGGCAGGCCCTAGAGTGGTTGCCCAAACCCGTGATAGAATCGAAGAAGCAAAACATTGTCTGAAAATATCCCACAGCAGGCAGCAGAGGGAAAGGTTCACAATGCTCAGCTTTAATGAACATTGTTTTCTTACCCTAAGAATGTGAAGGAGCTTTGCAAATTTAACCAGAGGGATTTGAGGGGATCTTCATGTAATTGCAAGCCAAGCAAAAACTCCCATCAGAAAGAAAAGAAAAATCCAGGGAGTTTAAGCATCACTGCTTCTGTTTCCACTTGATGTCAACCCCCTACCTACACAGTATTCTGGATCAGAAATCTAAACCCTCAGGACACCTTGTTTAATGACCTGTTCAAGCACGGCCTAAAGGTTTTGTGCCCTGAACAAACTACATCCATCTGAAACACCAGCATGAGTAAACTTCCTATGCAGAAAAGAAAGACGGCCATTAAAAAAAAAAGGCGGTAATGTAGTAATGTATAAACAAACGGTGTGTGAATAAGAGTTCACATTTGTAATCCTGGCCTCAAACAATCAAACTAATATCTTAGATATTTTTAAAGAACTGGACAATGGCAGAACAGCCATTGCAAACTTTCCTATTCTTCCTGTAAATGAGAACTGAATTACAACCTGATAACAGCCTAGACGATGCACTCATTTTCCACTATCACTGCTGCTGATAAGTGGCTGTATGCACCTGGACAGAACAGACATGTACTGCTGCCATTCCAATTTCAGCCAAAACAGGTCCAGCCTGAGGTTCACCTGTGATGAAGTATTTCACAGAACCAGTCAATTTTTAGCCACTGAAATTAGCATATGACTAATTCTAACTTCAAAACCTGTCTCCTTTACCCTTCCTTCTGCCCTCCCTCGTGGCATCCCACAAGCTGACAGTAACTACAGTCTTACTGACTCTTCTCTCAGGTCTGCAAGCAATCACAGACAAAAGGGAGCATTAAGATTTGGGGGACACTTTCTTCAAGTGGAGCAAATCACAAATGCAGTTATGTTGCCTGAGGAAACTGTCCTGCAAACACTGGGGAAGGAAAGAGTCTGACCTCTGCAGAACTCCACTGAGACTGCAAGATATTCCTCATGTGTAAGCAAAGTTGATCCAGCAGTCGTCTGCATCTGAAACAACATAGCTGCCAGGTATGATTTTGAACAAGGTTCCCCATCATGAGATTTTTTTTTACTCTAGTAAATTTCTAATATTTCTTACATGTTTACTTGCCTAGCCACATTTGCTGTTATTAATGGAAGATGTTTTTTGACTTTTCATTTCTCCCCACAATCCTCCTAAGGGAAAATGAAAATACTTAAAATGAAAAGTGACAGCATCTAGCTGGAGCAACTTAGGGAACTGCAGTAATCTATTAAATCTTGAATATAATGGTATCTCTGGCAAACATATGAAAAAAAACATTAAATATTCATGTGCCATAGGTGGCTTTTCTGGGATACGCATGAAGCTGAGAAATGGAGATTATCAAAAGGATGAAATTAACTGTAAAAAAGCACAACTTTTCCCTGATCAATAGTCTTGGTAGCCACAGTACACACATGCACTTAAAAGGGCTGCTTTATTGTGAACTTTTATGTGTATTGATTTCTAACAGCAGAAAGAACAATGCATGACGCAGAGGTGTTTCTAAAGGCCATGCAAAATCCCATCTTTGTTTTAACATTGGACACTAATTACATACAATTTCAGTGAAGAAAGCTTAAACTGCTATATTTTACTAGCTAAATCGAGACAACTATGCTTGTTTTGGACACAAGCTTCTTTTGTAACTTGAAAAGTTGCTAAGTTCAGTCCATCTGTTGTTCAGATGGATATGGATATTTTTCAGTCCTTATGTTCTTCCCCCCCTTTTCAATTCACTAAAAACAAGAGAAACATAAAAGCCCTCAGGGCTGTCCTGTAGCTGAGAACCCTGAAGAGGTCTAAACCTTCTGCTGTAGTGAGGATAACATAACTCCATGTAATGGAGACTGTCCCCTCAGTACATGGTCTCTTGTGCAAGTTTCTCATTAAGATTCTCAAAATTTCAGAGGTCCAAATGCTGATGCTCACTGACTTTGCTGAAAATGGAAAGCTGCTGCACTGGTGGATATTACAGTCTTCCTGGAAACCATTCCTGAGCATTTAGTTTTGCATTAGCCCTTCCTTGGGTCAGATTATAAGGGTTTCAAACTTTAGCGACTTACTGCACATGAGAAGCAGACACTGCTGTGAAGGGCTGCTTGGCCTCAGCACCTCCCCCTGTCCTAGTATTGATACTGCACACAAATCCCATATGGGGCTTGGGAGTTGTGTAAGGGATAACAGGGGACAGTCCAAGTCAGACACAATGGACAAACCCAATCTGATTGCCTTGTCTGGGTGACCAGGGAGGAAAAACTTTAAAACTGTTTCCTTGGGAACTGACCTTCATTAGAGAAGTGAACCACAATATTGCCATGAGAACTGAATCTTCATGTGCGGCGGAAACCATAACATTGTGAAAGCGTAACAGAGAGACGTTGCCAGTCAATCAGGATCGGAAGTCACCATCAGCCCATCAGGCTCTGGACTCCAGCGAGGTCTACTGTATGTGTTGACCCCATGGGCAGCAACCCAAGCTTGGGCCTGACGCAGGATATAAGGAGGCTGCCTCAGTGGCACAGAGAGACAGACATCAAGCATACTTTGAAGCTGCAGGGGATGCCCTGAAGACACTGTGCCTGCCTCCCTTCACTGCTCTGGTGTGGGCCCTTTATATCTTGCTTCTTGGCAGGGTGGCAAAGATCCCAGGGTTGGTGAGAATCTCTTAAAACCTATTCTATTCCTTAAAATGGCCTAGCAAGGCTCTCTCTCTTACAGTTGCTATATGCCTGAACATGGCTTAGTAAAGCACTCTTAGCACTGCTACGTACCGGACAACAGCTTGGCAAGGCTTAGAACAGAAAAAGTTATAATATAATTGCTGCTTTGGTGTGGAATTCTGTTTGTGCATTGGAATCCTCTTAAAAAGAACCTGTTACTTCAATAAGGAGCACAATAAGGTAACAGGAGTGCTCAACCTGACTGAGACCTCTAGCTTCTGAACGCATGTGAAAAGGCAAACACTTCTTTGCCAGCCTGCTGGGGCAAATGTGGACTTTTCTGTCACAGTGCAGCACATCCTGAATCACGACTGAACTCTGCTCTTGTGTAGCTATTACACATACACATGCAATGGCACTGAGGATCCAGACTGAAAGGGAACTCAAATCACTGAACAAAGTAGTATCTCCCTACTGGAGACTATTAACATTTCTAAACATTTATGTAAATTCCCAATGTTCCTTAATGCCCCTACTCTTTATATATAACCCCATTCATCCCCCTATTTAACTTCTCAAATATGATTGTCATCCAGAAAGCAAAAGAAAGAAAAGAAAAACCCAAAAACCAAAACCAAATCAACATTTCAGAACTATATAAAACCATATTGTACCTTCTATGGTTCATTTCCCTAGTTTATAAAGAAGTCAAAGTTCTAAAATCTGCCTGCATTAGGAAACTTTATACAATATTGCTGTAAGAATGAAAGCTGTAATCTACTTTATTTTGCTGTATAATAAAGAAATCTTACATTTTCAGAATCCTTATCACTATCAGTGATAAGTGAAGCAGAAAGAAAGCAGTTGGGTATTCAAATGCCGCACTAAGCTAGCAGCTATTAAAATTTTATTTTCATTTATAAACTAAGAGCATTCTGTGTGGAAGTAATTAGAAAACTAAACATGGCACAATGTTAATGAAACTTCCAATTTTATCATTTCCTATTACATAATTCTAAAAAAACCCTGAGATGCCCTTCTCAAGTGAATATCTGAGAGTCCAACTTGGATTTAAAAGAAATCATCTTTTTGATTAAAAGTGTGATCTATACTCATTTTTTAAAAATTCAAAATTAAGAAAAAACCACATTAAGTACCTGATAACACTCCAATTTTCCATCTCTGGTTCTGCTTAAAAATAGCATGTGTTCACATCACTTTCACCATCGAAGCAGAACTTTATTTTTCCAAAGAAGGTGGGAGAATTGCATTTAAATGGGTTTGATAGAAATGGATTAAACAAGCTCAGATATATACAGACACAGAAATCTAGATGCCTTTTTTTTATCTTTTTATAATCGAGGTCTTAGGTTTGCTTTTCTCTTCCCAAACATTTACTTAAAATTCAATTACATTTGCTGATACTAGAACTGAAGGCAGATTTGTACAGTGTTAGATAATGACGACACTGGCTTTAGTTTGCTAAGCTAACTGAATATTAAGTACACAGACTGAACATAAAAATAATTGCATGAAACCCGGCAATACCACTCCTGTACTTCACATTTCCATTCTCACTGCTTTTAAAGGTCCGTGCTTTGTACCACATCAAACTTTGTACCAAGAGCAAGATTCATGACCTGTGCCTCTGTGAATTTACCAATAGTCTCTTCTCAGACAAACAGTATGTTTAAAACATGCATTTAGCTGGCAATGTCTGAAGAGTGGAATGAATATTTTGTTTATGAACCCATTCTATTCCTCATTGTTAGTCATCATTACTAGTGGGAGGTAGTTTTAATGAAGCCAACACAGATACAGAGGTTCTGAATGTACATCAGCTATGTAAGGTCAAACCCTTTGGTTTCCTGGAACTCAACTACATCTGCAAATGTGCATGAAATGCTACAGACTCTTTTGCTCCTTCTCCACCAGGAGATTTATTGATTTTTTTTTTCCATGCAACAGCTAGTATCAATTACAAACAGACACCATAATGGAAAGACCTGTATAATTCTGCATTATTCTTATCTGAGGAAAAGTTTGCAAGCAGAAGTTGTTTTTTTTGTTAGAAAAAACATTTGGAAAACCAGAAAACCAAACAAAACCCCCTCATAAAGCTGTCAGATGTACCAGACTTTCCTCAGGTCAACTATCAGTTAGTTTAATGAAAGACATAAATCCCAATAAATTGTCTTGCTTATGTTCTTGGAGCAAACCTCTTTAGTTCCTGGTATCAAATGTATTTTATAAAATGCTATTGCTCAATATTATTAGAGCCTTCCTCTGTTCATGCCAAGCTTCATGATGGCCTTACCAGGTCATGATAGCCATAGTTCCTGGGGTATACCCTCTGATCAGTGTATGACATGGGAGAGTCTCAGATATATCAACAAAGATGGTTTGTTTTGGTTTTACTTTTTAATGACAAATGAGTTTTGGAACTGTAGAATCTTTAGGGTTTGCCTAGGGCAGGTAGTTCCACAGATTTTTTTGAGGGTGGCATCATTTGGAAGTAGTGTAACTGGTTAGCCCTGTAATAAGGTATTGCCATGCCAGCAAAAGGCTGTAATCTTTGAAGAGAGTTTGCAAAGCAATTGAGGCTTATCAGGCTCGCTCTGTCTAAACTATTCTTGACCTGCTTGAAGCTTTGTCTTACTAGGTTTACCTGTAACAGCAGGAATTTTATATAGGAAACAGTAACACAAGCAGTTCTTATTTATAGAATAAGAAATATATGACATTAACACAATGATGCAACACAGAGCTGGTACAGTAACAGAGGCCTTGAGAAGTGGAGATGCAGGAGGTGGTGTGGAGGAGTACAGGCATGGGGTGATAATGTCAGGGTCACAGGCTGGCACTGGAGACCCCACAGATATAAACAACTCGCCGACGGACAGTTAAAGAAGTGCACATCTGGAGCTGGACAAAAATGGTTTTAGGGGCAGTGAAGTCAGCAAAGACACAGTACCTAGCATATATATGTAAAAGCCACCATGTACAGTAAATTTGGGTATAGTGTGAAGGTGCAGATCAATGAAGAAAGAGCGAGGTGCAAAAGCATGTTTGTAAACACACAAAAAAGGACACAAAGTGGATCCCAGAGTGAGAAAGAAGAAAACATGAACATGACCATCGTATCCTTCTTCTTAGAGGACTCCTCGTAACACTCCCTCTGCCCCCCACCAGAATGAAAGCACTGAGCTTAGGAGCCAGAGGTGTATGGGAAGGGTGAGCATAACACCAAGAAAAGGGATAGAAACAATTTGAACTGTATTAGTGTTATTTATTTTTATGTATTTTATTTTTATTAAATCTGGACTAATAATTACTAAACTCCCAAGATTTCAGAAATGCTAACAATACATCCTTGGCTTAACATTTTATATATATATATATATATACAAACACACATACAAGGGGGGGTGGAAGAACATATATTTCTAAGGAAAGGCATGCAAAGAAGAAAATCAGAAACATATTCACAGCTACACACCTAGAACACTTAGGCTTGTCTTTCCTGGAAATTAAGGAGTCTACTAGCACCAAAAGGCATGAAACATATGCTGAAACTGAATTTTATCTTTCACCAGGTGGTCAGACATGTCCATTGTACCAAATAGCTCTGGAAAAAAGACTGGACATATCAATTTCTCATTCCCATGAGAAGTTTGCTGTAGTGGACAATCCAATTAACTGCTGAATCTAATTTACCTAATTTCTTGTTAACTCTCCTATGGCTTGAATATTAAGCCTGACAAATTCCAGCCCCAAAGCATTTTGCTTGAAAAAAAATAATAATTAGCAACAGGATGAGAGGGAGTGAAAGTGAGTGACTCTGCAATAGATGTGGAAACCATTGCTTCATTTTCAGAAATAAAGCAAATGAAGCAGCTTCGTAACTGCTCCACTGGTTTTGTTTAAATATAGTATTTAGAGGATGAAAAACTAGGGAATAAAAATCACTTAGTAGAATAGAAATCAATGGACTGGTGCAGGAGAGCTGTCAGCATTTCTTTTTTTGTTGTCAGAAACTAAACACCTTGACCACTCATTAAAATCTGTTTGCTACTGAACTAGGTAGCTGGTTATCTACCAGAACCAAAGGAGCTTTAAAAGCCAAATTCTCAGAAAAAAAACCATCTTGTCACAGTTTAAGGCTGTTCAATCCTGTCTAACCTGCCCCACTGCCTTTGTGCTGGGTGACACTCCACAGCATTTCAGTCCAGGGTTAGCCCAACATTTACATCATGCCACTCTCTTTCACCGGAGAAGCCATCTGCTGAGGTGACTTCAGGCACTGCTCAAAGCTCAAAGGCCTGTGGTTTGTTTGGTGTAGCTTTACAAGTTCTGTGTACACATTTTGTTAGGATCTAGGTCAGAAAATGGTGCTTGACAAAACCACAACCAAGGGGCCAAAAGAACTTCAGAATGATTTGTTGGTCTTAACCCACAGGCTTAAACATAAGAGCTTGATCACTGAAGTGCTTTCTGGTGGTGGATCTGGGCCTCTTTTAAGAGCACGTACAATTTCCGGAAGGCTCAAAATAGCGATTTTCATAAATTCTGAGTGACTGGCCTCCTTTGCATTCAGACTGTAACAACAGCTCATGGGACAGCTGCCCAGCTCTTAAACCCAAGCCCTCTATGACTGCCACGAGAGAGTTTTCATCATACAGACCATGTCTCTATCCTTGCCTTCTGCTGAGCTTCTTCCAGAAGCAGAAGCATTTAGCAGCTCCTGGTGCTCACTGCAAGACTTTTTCATCAGCTCAATGTTGAGTGATGGAAGTTTTACCACAGCAGACACAGGCTGCATTTACTGTGCAGCTGCATTTATTGCGAAGCGCTGACTTACTGTGATACTGGGTTCTGCTAATTAGTCCTTAAATAAATAATCCATCTGACTGTGGACAAGATTCTAGAACTGTCAGGACAAGCCAAAGAAAACCATTAATTATAGAAGAGTAGAGTTGTCCCTCCACAGATTTTCAGAGAAGAAAGAAGAGCAAGAGGATCAGAGGCTTTTCTAGGCAGAATTTGCAAGGACTCTACTGGGACTAGTTGCACAGTACGGTGGAATAAAGGACTGAAATGTTTTAAGATTTAATTTAAAGAAAGAAAAAAAGACCATATATCTATTTTTTTTGAGATCACAAGGGTACCATTGAGATAATCTTTTCAGATCTTTTGAGCAACACAGGCCAGACTGGGTTATCCACTTATGTTCTGTGGTCAACACAGAGAGAGTCTTCCCGCTTCTTCACTTTAGTCCTTCATATATACCAAACTGATCTGTCAATAAGCTCAATAGTGTTGGAACATCCTTTAAAGCATGTTTGGACATTTTATCTAAGCGAATGTTCTTAGCTCGGGTTAAGACGGAGTATCGCTAAATACATCTGAACTACAGTGCTCCTCTCACTGCACCTGGGTAGTCACTGGATGAATCTGTGATATGGGGAATTTTCCTTTGACTAACTACGTCAATGCTTAATTAGCTTTGCCTACAAAAGTCTGCACTTACTGCCAGTTAAGAGTATTTCTAGAAGAACTTGAGAAATGACTGGGGGAAAAAGACAACTTGTTTTGATTTAATCCCAGTTTGCCTACTTTATGATTTAACTTTTTCTCCCTGCTCAAACCAAACAAACAGACTGACAAAATGACAGCTCCTCAAAGCTAATAATCAAATATATTTGGTAAAAAAGCCTAAAATATTCCACCTTCATTTGTTCATTCAGAAGTCTTCAGAAGTCATGACGTAGATCATTGCCTCATAACCACATTCATAAAGTATAAGGACTGCAGGCAGCTGATCTACACCACCAGCCTATGACACAGCCTGAAGACAGTTCTTCAACCAAATCTTCATGACAGAAAATCTACTGCATTATGGACTGACTTCAATTAACTAGAATGTTTAAGAAAAATATTCCAAGATCTCTTATTTTATTAGAAACATATGACTGATTTTCAGTCTTGACTTCCCTCTCCTGGGCTATCATCCAGAAAAAAAGAAAGGTTATGTTATATAGATATGCAGCCCCTTTCTGCTCACAGTTTAGACACACTCTGCCACCTTCCCCTTGATTTTAATTTCCCTAATACTTCTTGAAATAACATCAGTATCTAAAAGCTGGCTATAAAACCAAGGTCAAGTAATTTGAGTTCTCACTTGGACTGACAGAAAACTCTCAAAACACCACATTTCTTTTAACAGGTTAGCCTCTGGGGGCCCCAACCCACCTAATTTGTGCGCAATGCTCTCAGTGACTGAGTTTCAGGACTGATGTTGCAAACCAGAGCCCCAGGTCTCTGTAGCTCTATCCAGACTCATTTCAAGATGTCCACAGTACAGGCACAGTGGATTTTGCCTTGCATGGATACAAGAAGCCACCAATCTGGTGGCTTCTGATCTCTGTCAGAAAGAGTGGGACACGTCTGTTTGCCACCCCTGCAAAAACTCACTCATTATACATCCACTGACATCAGATGCCAAAGGGATGTTAAGGCATAACGCTGACTCCTCATGAAGAAAAACAAGAGATTTTTTTTTATCACTTAAAAGTGTTGTTATTTTTTTAGTCATCTAGGCAGCTCTGGGCTGCCTAGATGACTAACTCTTCACAACTAAACTGAAACTACATCATAACATTGTTGCAGAAGCTTCTGAAATTAAAAAGGGCAAAGCTAAAGGAAATGCTAAATCTAAAACCCAAACCCCAGTCCCATAAGGAGATGGTGAGCAGTGATGAAAAAGCAAGACAGCGAACGTTGCTTTGAATTGGAGGTGAAAAAGCAGCAGCTTTTGATTATGAAGCGACAAAGGGGCTCTCCAGTACATATATGTAAAAGTATATATGTATATGCTATACCTTGTTCATGCTGACGTGCAGGGCTGGCCATGGTCCAACTACCTTCACACTCTCCGTTTCTATTTTCTTCAGATGAGAAGTTTCATCATAAAGAAGGGGAAGTCCTGAGCTCAGTTCTAAAAAGATGCCCAAAAGAAAGAAAGAAAAAGAAAGAAAGAAAACACAGTCTGAAGGGAGGCTACAGAAGAACCACAGAGCAAGACACTCAGCTGCATTAGAACAGACAGTGGTCAGCAAACCATCTTCCCTGTCAGACCTCTAAAATGTTTCATAACTATGCCTGCCGGGTT
>VXBZ01001020.1:64195-164192 GCA_013399135.1 Heliornis fulica | reverse complement strand
CGTGTTTTTTTTTTCTCTTGCTAACAAAAAATTCCTCCCCCCTCCCCCTTCTCACCCATCCTTTCATTTCAGCAGGGCTTTTCTCAAGCTTTGGGCTAGATGCTTCTCCCCTTAACTCCCCCCGCTCCCTCTCCTTTACCAACCTTATATTCTAAAACTCAGCTGACACCAGAGGGATTATTTATGCAGCCAAGGTGCCACTCTCAGAACATGTGATGTGTAAAGAGATCAGAGTATAGCTTTTGGCTTCTCTCAGACATCTTTATTTTTATGTCAGCCTCCTTAAGATTGTTGTCAGGAATTTACTGTGCTTTGTCAACAGAGATTTTGAGCAAACCACTGACACAGGAAGACAATGAAAAGTAGTTTGTGAAACGGTCCTGAAAGGTCTCTGCAAACATCTTGGCAATGGCGTGGCATATATATTTGGTAAGTATTCTGAGAAAAAATGAGCTTCATGATGTGATGACTTAACAATTCCAGGCACTTTCCCATATTTGTTTTTGCCACAGATTGTAGGTAATAGCAGTTGGGAACAATCCAGTAATCTCTGGAGTCTGATTCAAAGCCCACTGAAATCAATAAAAACCTTGCACTGACTGCAATTTTGTTTGGATCAGGTTCTTAAGCTATCCTAAGATTATTAAATATTACTTGCTCAGGATCTAGCTCTATAGCTGTTTAAATATACATTAAGGGCTTTGTTGAGTAGAGATGAACTGCTGTAACCAGCTTATAGGGATATATACAAAAAGCTGGTTTGGGCATTGGTGAAACATTATCAGACCCTGAGGTAATAAAGTCCTATCAGAGGTTACAGTATCAGCATTGACCTCCCCTTGGTGGTCCTTTATCACAAGTTAGTGATGCCAGAGTTTGCGTTTCTCACATCGCAGCTGCTTCCATGGATATGAGACTGTGAAACTGCCTGATGCTACCCAGGAATAAATTACCACAGCTGCAAGATAAGACATGACAGTGTTTAGGTTTTTTTTAAGACACACAGTCATTATGTTTTCCTGGTGAAAAAGGACATAGAGGGGTAAAAGTGCCTTATTTAAATTATTCAAGTTTGCTGTGATTTCAAACTGATTTTAAGGTGGTATTTTTGTTTGTTTGTTTGTTTGTTGGGAGAGCTCTGGAAAACAAGCTAGCCAGTCCAGCCTTTTAACTCACCCTTGAAAAAAAGACATTTTAAAAAGGAAAAAAAGTGAAGTCCTACAAAAGGTATGTGTTTCCTGAGTCAGCATTAAGTCTTTGCAAAATCAGGCTTTGGTTTCAAGGAAGGATCTGGCAGCATAGTGTTTTTTTCAGCCTGAAACTCAGTCTGTATTATACCATTCTCTGCTCAGGGTTACCCAAGGACTTTTGCAGTGAGCAGATCAGGAATAAAGGAGGCCTTTTTTTAAAGTGATAATCTGCAAGCTCAGCCTGGAGTTCAAGAAGCAAGCTGGGACCCCTCCTCTTGTTCATCCCTTTTCATCAGAAAAACTCTGTGAGCTACACTGCCTACTTGCTGGCATCTGCTTCTAGCGAAAGCCCCAGCTGCTGCCGGTGGATCTGCTCATGTGCACCTGGCAATCCATGCTCCATGTTGCCATGCCAATTAGGTTTAGCAAGTAGCTCTCTCTGTGCCACAGTGCTGTCACTGTAAGACTAACTGCTGTTGAATATGGTGGTCCCTGGGACTGGGACCACTACACCAAGGGAAGCTGTGCTGCATAGAAAGATATGATCTGTGCACATTAGGTTTGAGGTGCAAGGGCAGCACCACAAATACAGTAACAGGCTGAACGCAGAAAAACAACATCTTCTGCTGAACTGCCTTCATAATCACACACGTCAGATTTGTTTCACCAGATTTCACTTCTTCCAGTAATTGAAGCAGACAAATTACTTGGAATGTAAAAAATCAGGCAGGTCTGGCCTAGGTTTGTATTCTGTAACAAAATCCCAGGCCGTGTGCTTTCTGAGAAACACGCACCAGCATTTAAAGGGAACCTTGGCTGGGTGTACTGCTGTTTCCCTCTCTCCTGCCTATGTGCTGCGAACTGTGCTGTTATTTTGGCATTTATCAGAATAGGCGTAAGTGGAGGAAAGGCAGATGCTTTCTCCCTCTCGCAACTCAATGCTGGGTACATATAGGTGGGTCATTCCGTGTTCCACTTCACATGAGTTTAAAACCACCTCAGAGCTCAGAGATAACTCCAGTCCATAGGAACTGAATTAAGTCACAAAATGCCTACGTTCCCTTAGAAAACCAAAAAGTAGCTGAAGTGCTGGTATGCACAGCCTCACCTCTGTCAGCCTCATGGGCAAGCTTCCACTAGGACAGTGTAATCCCCCACTAGACAATTTGACTCTCCAGGCATTTCCACTTGAGATATTTTGGTCACAAGCACACTATTTCCCGAGAGTGTCCACAGGTAAGTGACCATTTACTTCCTAGAAATGCTTTCCCAGCAGCAGCCTTTCAACACAGCCTGGAGCCAGACATCAGTTCCCCATTCCTGACCCAGACCCTACATAATGTCTCCTTGCTGACTGATTTTTTCTTGTCCCACAGACCCTGCTGTGTGCCAACCTAGATAACCAACTGACAGCATGCTCCTAACCATTTTGGCACATAAACTATGAGCCTTTTCCACAAGATGGTTTTCTCAGCTAAAACAGTCTGAGCAGTGTTTAAAAGGATTTGTTACAACCAAAAGAAACTAAACCAAAACCACTGTACACCAACCATGAAAAGGCAACCAAAACCTGTCACCTCAAATAGCAAATGGGTAACGTTGCTTGAAGTGGTTCTACCCACACTGCCACTGCTCTAACAGTGCAAACATGCCAGGTCTAACTACCAACTGGCCTTTCTAGAGAAATCAGCTTTGCATGAGTACAGGTGTCCTCAAGGATCAATCATGGGCTGCTGCAGGGCAGGGCAGCATGCTTTCCTTCGTTCAACATGCCTTCTTCCTTTGCTCACTTGGACAAGCCAGCATGGAGCACGCACAGTCACCTGCACAGCTCAGCTGGAGGCAGCCGGCATGCCTGCAACTGCAGCTTCCCTTCGGAGGTGTCCCTATCCCTTTCTGCTCCCTCAGAGAAACCGAGAAATGGTATTTGGCACTACTGGCATTAGATTCCTGGCAACAAGATTCCCTTGTCTTTAATCAAATTGCTAGCATGAACCAGCCAGAAGCAGACAAAACGAAGAGCAAGGTACATCTGTCTCCGGGAATCGGTGGTACTTGCATATGTCCAAGTTCCCTCTGGAGCGTTGCAGCTGCCAGACAGGCTGGGGAGGCTGCAGCCTGCAAGTGGTGTGAGGTTTTGGGGAGAGAGCTCGCCCTCCTCCATTCCCTCCATTCCCCACATTTAATCTCACAAGTAACAGCTGCTGGGCACAAACAGAACTACTCCTGATGTTTGCCGCTATGATTTTTCAAGTTATTTCACCCACAAGGAGGAATAGGAAAGCACTGAGGCCTAAGAGGAGACACGGAGCTGGAATAAAACCCCCATACTGTGTTTTTTGCTCCTGTTTCTTTAATCACTTTCCAATCTACAGGTGGGCCTGGCTCAGCAGGGCCCATTGCAGGGCTCAGCAGAGCCCATGGCAGGGCTCAGCAGGGCCCATGGCAGGGCTGTGGGGAGCTGGAGCTCTGCTGCAGCATTGCTGGGACAGAGCCTTACACCCCGGCAGGGACAACATGGGGCCCTGGGCAGGACAAGGGGAGACCCAGGAGAGGACAAAGGCAGTAGGGTCTGCAGTACCCTCAGGGCTGGGACACTCAGCAGCAGCAGCACAGCTGCCTCTGACAGGATTTCCTGGCATGCTTCAATTCTAATTTGGGAAAGAGAAATATGCGCTGGCACACCCCCCAGAAAGGTCACTGCCTCCTGCTGCACCAGGCTGACAGCCCAGGCAAGGCTTGCCAGCAAGGCTGTGCTGCTAGCGCTCAGCTGCCACCACTCATGGTGGCTCTGCAAGAGGCCGGCTGAGGCCCAGCAGGTGCACGGCCACAGAGTTAACCAACTGCACCACCTTCCTGATCAGCATTGGTCTCCACAGACCACAAGATGACCATTGGTCTCCAAGAACACACAATCATACCCATCGATGGCTCAGGAGTGCCCAGCAGCCCACAACCAGGCCTTTGCCACAGCACCAGCAGGGGGAGGCTATGCTGGTGGTGTGCCAAGATAGCCCCATGCACTTCACAGCACAAAGGTACACCAGCATAGAGCATACAATCTATGAAAAACAGCATGTCTGCTGGAGGTTGCTCCTAAGGAAGAAGCTTTACTTAAAGCCCCAGCAAGAAATTTGCATTGCTGCTTAGGATTCCTTCCTGAAACACCTACTATGCCTTGCATTTTATGTCTTGAGATTCCCTTCTAAATATTGTTTTCTCCCTCTCCTTGGGTAAGAAAATGAAATAAAATGTTCCTGAGTTTCTGAAACAAAATCTGATGAAAGCATGTGTGCACACAGATGCCTGTGTATTACTGCTGCAGTGGGACAGCCTACAGTCCAGGTCACCCAGCATCATCCATCACAAGATCCTGGTTTCACCGTTTTGAAAGTTGTCAGATTAACTGTCCAGGCTGAAAGTTTCCATACTGAATGCCTGTCTCAGGGTGATTTATAATTATAAAGTCAAAAACTGGGGAAAGGAAGAATCTGTTGTGCTCTTGAGGCAAGGAAAATAACAGATCATACCTTGTTTTGCCCATTTTTTTAAATTCTTCCGCAGCTTCTGTCTCTCATGCACTGCAGTGTGCAGAGATTATAAATTTGGAGAGCAAGAACTGGGATTGCTCAATGGCAGGGATGTTTCTCTTCCAGTTCCTGTGTAAACCTACAAGCACTCAGCTGAGCTATGTACCCTTGAAAAAGGCTCTACATGTTCAGTAGCAGAGACTGACACCCAAACTCCCTAAGGTTGCATCAGGGACAAATAGGCTTCTCTCCGCTTTCTTTCTATATGCCAAGAATTTATCCACTGAGCAAGCAAGGGTACTCAAGTCGTTGTAACTGGGGCTGTGCTTGTTCCCATTAACCGAACTAAAAGCAAGATACTATTTGTGCGGTGCTCCAAAATTTCTGCTATTTGTGCCCAGACATGAAAGCAAGTGTCAGGTCCAAGCAATAAGAGCTGAAGGACAGCTAGGCAGGTCAAAAAAGACAATGGCAGATGAGAAGAGGTTTGCAAAACTATACAAATAAATAGTAACAACAACAAAACAGCCTGTGCCAAGTGGCTAGAGACTCAGGATCTGTGACTAACTGCATATTTGTTCAGCTGTGGAACACCAATCTAACAGCAAATCCCGCAACCCTGTAGCAAAGGCAGGGAATTGCAAATCTTGCCTCATTCACACATAGTAGAAAGCTAGCAAATAAGAACAGGAAGCATATTCTTCACGTAGTAAAACTGAAACACGTGTTGGTTTATTTGCCTTTGCCTGCTTACCAGAAATGAATCTGAAAGCAGCACAGTTACTGAAATGACTTTCATTGCAGCGGACTTACTGTTTGGGTTTGGAACCCCAGAAACAATGTCTTTGCTGTCAGGAGCAAGGGGGCCGTAATTTGCATGGTGGTGGTGATGACGGTGGTGGTGGTGGTGTCTTGCAGGCATTTTTGTGGTATATGGTGCTCCACCATTCTCCTCGATGTTGAACTGATGCAGATCACTGTTGTTCAAGGGATAGCTGCAAAATAAAATTCAGCTCTAATTAGAGTGCTAAACAGTAGGACAAACTGCACTTTTAGAGAGACAGAGCACAAACTCTCTTAGGAAAGAAAAGGATAGCTTTTTTGTAAATAACTTCTTTAATGAGGCACATCCCAAATCTTTACACATTTCTGTTAATGGGAGAATCATAAGGTGAGGAAAAAGGATGCCTCTGCTTGCTTGGTGTGACTTTAATATCAAAATTATCTTTTATTTTACAAACTGAACAATCTCTGTTAGACTCCTACACCAAGTCAAATTCTGACTGACTGGGGATATATGATTCTTAAAACCATCACAATTTGTCCTGTGGGAATTTCCAGTATCACTGGGCATAGGACAGTGGTCAGGCAGCAAACAATTCCTCCTTCAGTGCAAAACTGAATCTCAGAGGAGCAGGCCAAGGAACGTTCATTACATTCCTGAGAAAGTTCAAGCCTCAAATTGACAATGCAAACAGCTGTATGAAAACATTGTTACTTGGGGAAAAAAATGAAGAAAGGTCCCATCAAATGGATAAGAAAAAAAAAAAAAAAGATTTTACAGGTAACAACATACTAAATAGCACTTGTTTAAAAAGTAATCATATCCGTGCTGGTAAACATACCGGGATGGGGTTTTTTGCAAATGTTTAATCATGTCTACAATGTATGGAGAAATGGAAACATGTTGAAATTTTGATTCATTGTCTATCAGAGGTGTCAAATAACACTGTTGATTGTCTTGGTATTTTTACCAGATGCTGTTTCAGTACATTGTTTGAAACGACCACAAACTTCTAGAAATTATATTTTCTCTCCAAGCCAGCAATGAAACAAAACTGAGATAACTTCACACAGATACTGAAAATGACTTGAATGTGCTTTTCTCAGAGGAGTGCTTAAAATTTTTATAAGGTTTTAACTTATTCTATAGTATTTCATTAGTCAGTAGTTGCAGTAAATCAATTCATTCCAAGAAAAGATTGCCCCTTTGAAACATGCTACAGAAATTTTATCTTCAGCTACATGGGTTTTCAGTTTGCTGACAATATGGAATAAAGAAAAACAGAATAATTAAAGGAACAATGAATAAATTATACCTAGCTACATGCTACATATGTTCTCTGCAGATTACTTACCGATTCAAAGCAAAATCAACCAGTCATCTGCAAATAAACACATCTGTATTGCTTCCAAAGATATGCTGAAGCACACAGCTCAGAACATCATTAATAACCACTGTCTTCTTAGTAACAACTTCTGACAACATGAAGCTTCCAACTGGGTAGTAATTGAATAACGCTTTTACGCTGATTATTTTTTGAAAGCAGGAGGTGGGGAGGGGAATGTTCAGTATATTAATCTTGGCAGGCTCCTGGCACGTAGCAACAACTGCCAATAAAGGCACTCTGATGCCTTGTTTGCCTTAAGGAAACAATACAAACAGGGGTCTGATCCACAGATCAGACAGGCATGAGGTAGCTTCCATGATACTAAACATGCACCAAATTCTCTATACGTATTTCTTGAGACAAAATAATGTCCAGAGAGGAGTGCTCACATGATGCAAACTGCAGGGCGACCATTACTTCAGAGAAGTGAAGAGCTAGCCCAGTGAAGCTGATGTGCAGGTGTGCACTGACGTCCTTGAGGTCAGTTAGATCACAAAGCTCCTGTCAGCATGTCAGTACCCAGGCTGTGCACTCTGATTTGAAATCCCATGTTGAAACTGCCCCCTGTTGAAACACATCAGGCATTTCCTGCAGCTATTACACACCCTGCAATCTCCACCTGCTCAGCTTCCCCCTGCTCCACCTCCAGCATGTGGTGCTCAGAACTGGGCACTGCAGTCCAGCTGAGGCCTTCCAAGTGTTTCCCAAAGAGGGGCCGATTTCCATGTCCTGTGAGATCTACTGGAACATGACATTTGCTTTTTTCCTAAATAGCCTGGAGTTGTTGATTCATGCTCAACTTCTGATTCTCAAGAACACCGTATCCCTTCCCAAACAGGCTAGGTTTCCACACACCTCAGCTGCAAAGCAGGTTATTCCTACCTAATAGTACAAACACACTAACATTCCTCGTGAAACTGCATCGTAAACTTTCTCATGTGCTAAGATTGGAACCCATTCGGGACTTTTCTCTCACCCATGCCAGGCCTGGTGTGAGAGGGCTTCTCACTTTAGTGTCACCAGAGAGATTTTTTCCAGAAGCTAATTGCCTTTCTGTGCCATCCACCCAGCAGCCATACTCGTTCTTCTCCAGAACTGCACACCTGTATGAACATCTTTCACCTGTGTCCCAGAGCGGGTTTACTCCTGCACCCAGTCTGGGGCTCTTTCCACACTCTTCTTGCAAGCATCTACAAACCTTCCTGAAATTACACTTGGAGAGCAAGTGGTGCTGCTCTCTTCTCTCCCCTCCTTGGGGAAATGCTGGTGAAACCATAGCAAAAAGGAGGCTCAATGTATCCTACCTTTTGGATGACTTGGCATTGAGTTCAGACCCTCCCGGCTATAGCTGAGCAGAACTTTAAAAAAAATCCCAGATTTCTAGGTCTGGTTGTGGTATTCTTTTACATAACCTTCAACAAGTACCACACACACATTGCTGCCCCTTGCTTTGCATGATGCTTCTGCACCAAACCACTGCAACTGTCTAATATTTAAAAATCTTTAAACTTTACACAAACATCATCACAACCCCTCTCAATCCTCCACCCTGCCCCGCCCCCCTCCATCCCCTGCAGCTCATACCAAGCCTGACAGTGACTTGTGCAGCTTTTGGCAGCTGGAATACACACCACAGGCTTTGTACTGAATGTGTCAGGAGGCTCCTCCAGCCACTTCGCTCCTTAACAGGAGACATTTCACCAATCCCCATATCCTAACAATGCCTCTCCAACATGGTAATGGGCTTTAGATGTGCTGCCAGGTGACAGCCAGTGGGACCGTTACAGGGTACTCTAACATGTATGTGTGTGGATGCATGGAGGAGAGACTCTCAGAAGCCTAAAGAAAGCAGCCAGTGCTGAAAGCTGCTTCAGGTTGGCAGCTAAGGGGATGAAACTTAACAGCTATGTTAAGGTGAATGTTGATTTTTGGACTTAGTTTCTTCCCTCAGAAGGTGATGCCTGTGCTTCAAAAGAAGCTAAGGCAAACCAAACCGAACTTTTAGCCAAACTTGATTTAAACACATCCAGAATCTCACACACCCGTTGTGTTGCAAGAGCATGTAAAGTGTCACAGAAAGCCTAGGAATTCTGCATACTCTGGAAATTTCCCTGGGGGGAGCAATGAAGAGGAAATGGGGGGGATAAGAGGGTGGTGGTCTGCATAGGTTAGCAGGTACTGGCCAGAAACACTGTTGGAATGAAAAGACTCTGAGAGGACCCAGCGAGGAGAGATCACAGACCGGGGCAGGAGGACTGCTTATAAAAGAAGGAGAGTGAAGTTCTATTTTTGCAGCCAAACCCTGGGACTCTTAAGAGCAGTGAGTGTTCTGAAGTAAAGGAGGATTGAGGTCACTAAAACCAAACCTATGTTTGTTTTTTTTTTCCTGCACCATGTAACCAAGAACTCTTTGCTGGCCAGAACTGGCTTCCTAAGCTGTGAGAGCTGACAACCCTATTACACTTCCACGCTCTGCTCTGACACCACCAGGTGACAGGAGAGCTGGTCCATTTGCATCTTTTAGGGAAGGCCTGGGAAGATGTGGTGCAGACTTGTCTCTCACTGTTGCCAGGAATGATAAGAAGTCTCCATCTGTTCCTCAGGACACTTCAGAAAGCAGAGCAGGCAGCTGGAAGGGAGGGAAGAAAGGAAGTGAAGGAAGGAAAGGGAAAGGAAGGAAAGGGAAGATAAACCTTATCACTGTGAGAGTGGCGGAGCACTCGCACAGGCTGCCCAGAGAGGTTGTAGAGTCTCCTTCTCTGGAGACATTCAAGACTGATCTGGATGTGTTCCTGTGTGATTTAATCTAGGTGATCCTGCTCAGGCAGAGGGGTTGGACTAGATGATCTTTCAAGGTCCCTTCCAACTGCTAATGTTCTGTGATTCTGTGAAAGAGAGGGAAGGGAAGAAATGGGAGAAAGGAAGGAAAGGGAGGAGGAGTTCAGAAAGGGTAATGAGAGTGAAGAAAATTTCTCCTGTAGGAGCTAAAGTATGTGCAGCAGCCTCCTGCATTACAAGATGCTGAACTTTTAAAGCAGGAGCAATCTGGAATTATCCATGAGAAGAGCGGAGCCTGCGGCAAAGCATATTCTAATAAAGTACCAAGAAACAAATCTTAACTTGACAAAGCCATTGTCCTAGTAGATTTCACCTTATCTACATAAGGATTATTTAAAAAATACTGCCTTGCAAACTGTCATGCAAAATATGCCCACTAGAGAACTGAACTTGCTTTTCTTCATCTACAAATGGTTTTAATTAATGATAACGATAGCTAATGATATTTAATCACCTGTCAAGAAAATTCATTGTCCCACATGATCTTGAAAAGCAGACACAGAATTTTCTAAGGGAGATGAGATCCTTCCCCCAAGTTTCAGCTGCAGGCAGACAATATGGCTAAGCCAAACAAACTACCTCAGGCTTCAACAGGACCAAAACCGAGCAAGGCTTCAGGCCTCCAAGACAGCCAGCAGCTGATTGCTGTGCTAACCATGCAATACCCCCACGCAAGCCTTTTCCAGCACTTAACTCTGTAAATAACCCAGGTCCTCCAAGCTAAGCACATCCCCGTCTCTCCCCTCCGCAGCAACACATGCAGACAGAGCAGGCGGCGCAGGTCTGAGGCTTAGTTAACAGAGAAGATGAGGAACTGCAGGAGGTGACAGAAAAAATTGCTGGACATAACAGATGACAACATAAGCAGCTATCAAATGTTACACAGTGTGCCCTGAAGGATTCCTGGATCCCACAGGCAGTTATGGGAGAGCTACTGTGAGAAATGGACAAGCTTCACAGAGCATTGAAGGGGAGCAGGAACATTAGGGACATTTGGACATGAACAACATTGCAAGGCCAGCACCACCTAGGATACTATCAGTAATAACCACGTAAGGTCCAAAATGCTGAAGTAGCCTTGAGAAATCTGAGTTAGGAAAACTGGGAGCAATGTGGGAAAAAAGCAGGGGTAACAAGCGATAGGATGAGAAGGAATGGTTGCAAACTGCACCAGGGGAGATTTAGGTTGGATATCAGGAAAAAAAATCTGTACTGAAAGGGTTGTAAGGCATTGGAACAGGCTGCCCAGGGAAGTGGGGACCATCCCTGGATGTATTTAAAAGGTGAATACATGAAGGACATGATCTAGAGGTGGACTAGGCACGGTTAGGCTGTGGTTGGATTCAATGATCTTAAAGGTCTCTTCCAACCCAAGTGATTCTGTTATTTTAGGAGACAAAGGAAGGGAATGGGACAATCTGTGTGTATCAGGGAAAAACAAATGGAGAGGAAGGAGCAACCACATGTTAGCAAGCTGCTGGTTGGTATGCTCGGTTGGTCAAGCTCCAGTTGCTGCAGCCCGGGCCATTCTTAACTGTAGCCCTATTTTCTGTAGGGGAGAATGGACACTATTTTCTGTAGGGATGTATGGACACAGGATTGAGCTTTCTGTGCTGCCCCATGTTTGCATGCTGCTGTCTGCGGGTGCTGGTAAAGGCGCTGCTCTCCACCACTTTCGCTGTGCATTGCTGGTTGAATGTGTGCTGTGTGTACTTACATCTCTGGAACACATGCTCAGCATCTCTTCAGGCTGAGCTCCCGAAACCAGGAACAGCAGCAGGCCCACACTGAGCAGATGAGGAAGGTGAAATCACTTTAGATTTAAAGTCAATCCACTAGATGGGGCTTCCCTTAAGAACATGCTCCCATCTTACAAACCCATCTTTCCATGCCTGTTCCTAAAAAATTCCTTCAAAAAATAGGTTTGGAGGGTGTTTTTATTAATCACTGTGGAAGTTTCATACGTCTAAGTTATTCAGATTCTGGCTGTTGCTAATCTCCTATAAAGGAATATTATGAATTTTCAGTTATTTGCCACAATTCTTAAGTCCAGCATGACCATACCTGGCACCACTGCCACACAAATCACTTCTGTTTATATTACAAATTTTTGCCCTTTTAACATGTTACCAGTGAAGCCACTGAACCGATGCAGCACACACACGTAAAAACTCTTACCAAGGCAGGAGAGAATTTTTCACGTAATTGCTCAGAGGACAGTATTAACAGGCAAAATTACCACAAAATCAACCACTCTGCACAGCAAGGGCTTTCTTATCCGCACACTTGCAACCTGTCCTACCTCTGTTCTCACTGCAACAGTTGGGCAACTTATCTGAGTTGCAGCAAGAAATTGTTCATTTTATCTTCAAAGTGATTTCCAGACTTAAAGTCAGAAACACCAGTGAGACACATTAAATACAACAGCAGAATGTGAAAATGAATTAGAAGCGGCACTCTCCTGGGTTTAAAATGTTGATACCAGAGCAGCATCCAGTTTCACATTAAAGTGCCTTGAAGTCTTGCTTAACACCAGCCTTTCTTATTAATTCAGGGAGCTCCAGGTGCTGAAGACACAAGCGCTGAAGTCTCAAAGCTCCCTTGCCTCGTTCATTCCTCTTCACAGAATCACAGAAGGGTAGGGGAGGAAGGGACCTCAGGAGATCATCTAGTCCAACTCCCATACCAGAGCAGAATCACCCAGAGCAAGCTGCATGGGATCATGTCCAGGTGGGTTTGAGTATCTCCAGAGAAGGAGACAGTCATGCTCTTCTCCATCCCCAGAGACTCTGGCAGATTTCATTGCTTTTGCTTTTCCAGTTCCTCCCACTGCATGTTCCACCACAAAACTGCTTCTCCTAAACCCTTTACTTGAGCTTCTTGTTTGGCCCATTTTATTCCACCACCTTCAAGCTCTTCCTTCCTCTTCCTACCTCATTCCTGCAGTCCTACTGATGAGAAAGGCTCAGCTCAGGCACACCATGATGCTGGTCCTGCCAACAGGGCCCCACAATCTGGGGGCTTGGCACCTTGATACAGAAGGGGACATAGCAACTGTGTCATCTGTTCAGTTCCCAAGTTTACTGCTATGTCATTACACCTCTTAGAGAGCACTGGAGATGTCATGATGTTTTGTGTTTATGCTTCTCCAAGGTTCTCAAAACTGCAGAAACTGCTCCTGGCAGGTAAATCATTACAGTTATAATACTATCACAGATCGTTACCGATTTGGGGGTGGGGAATAATTATAAATACTTAGTTATCCAGTCTGGAGAATAAATTGTATGATCAGTACTTCCTACTGTTAATTAAGTGTGGCTACTTCCTTCATTTTCTTCAGGATGCAGGAAGTTAAAGATGTTCTTCACTGCTTCATAAAAAGACCAACACTGTTTTTTAATATCTTTCAAAAGGTGACATTGCTAAGCCAGGAACTACAGGTTTTCCAAACAGCTCCTGTTTGAAACATAGTTTCTTGCTTCATTCAATGCATCTTCAACATCTGATGTGTTGCAGGTTTTGCTGTTTGATCTTTTAGGGCTGCAAAGGAGAAGATAGCAAAGGAACACATTGCCAACTTAGAAGAAAGAAAGTAGAAAATACAATCAATAGTGGGAATGTAATTGTGGTGTCAATTTGAAAACAGAACCTGAGGGGCATTTCCACTGCTTCCCCAATAGCCTTAGCTCAAAATTAATCTCATTTTTAAACTGGAAGATTCCTCAGTTGACAAAAGGCACAATGACTAAGTTATCATGAATGCTACTTCTGCCAGAGAGACAGGGAACTGGATTTCTTCTGAAAAGATACGTGCAATACATCATGGAAGGTAAGACACCACCGCAGCAACCACAGAGAGCCAAGAGAAAGCCATTATTCCAGAAACACAAAACAAAGAAGTAACATTTGGTCTAAGACATCAGGCTGGTGGGACTTCCCATCTCCACCAATCATCGCTCTGTGCCAAGTCTCTATCTGAAAAATAAAAATGAAAAAAATAAATCACCTTCTTTAGGAAAGCTGGATGGGGAATACTATATTTTTTTAAACATGACTTTTTCCTCCAGTTCAAAATTGAAGGCAATTACATGCTGAAATTGAAAGCAGTACGCAAGTTATTCCAGACATGCTTGTGTTTTCTGCAGCAGCCTTCCCACAAGTGCAGCTGACACAGTTGATCTGTGAACTTTACATCTGAGTTCAGGTCGCTGCTTGTGAAACCAGATGTTTTAAAGTAAGTTGTTTTGCTTTAAAGGACAGCCATGAAACAGTCATTAGTGAGTAGTTTAGACCAGCATTTAGTCTGCAGAAGCTTTATCACTGGAAGTGACTCATATCAAGGAAGAAGCTCCAGCTGAATCGAGTTTTATCTGTATTTTCTTGATGCAGGGGCAGCAAGAGCAACAACACATAGAAAGGGAGGCTGCTTGGCCAGTCCCTTCGATGGATGTGGGAAACAAGGGAAGTTGAACAAGGTCTTCACCATTATCACACACTGCTTTGCAATCTACTCCTGCAACACAAGAGAAAGATGTGTGGTGTGTTCCTTTACATTACCCTTTTTCTTCTCTACTTTGAAAGTTACTGTTTTTATCCAAAAGCTGGATCTTTCTGTGTGCCTGCTGCCCGCTGAGAAAGGATGACTGTTTTTTCCTGCAGGTCCTCCAACACTACAGCTTGGGAGCCCACCTCGCAGCACTGTGTTTTCCCAAGCATTTGCAGTTTGAATGAAGGGAAGTATTTATTCTGAAACAGTCTGAAATCTCGGTCCTGCACTGCAGCAGAAGTTCGGTTAGGGTGCGAGGATCGACTGGCAGAGCACGAGTTCAAGCTGGCTCTCAGACTCCTAGCTAGCGCAATCTGAACAGAAGCAGCTGGGGTCCTGTTGGATCTGTCTCTGTTCAAATCACAACACACAAAGTCTGAGATAAAAAAAACTTCAAAATTTTAAAAAATACTGTTCTTACTTTATGTCCATTAATTCCAGCTGGTCTGTAGCTGCTCTGGCTCCCTCACTGTGGCTAGCATCAGCAATGCTGCAATGACAGCATTCCATGACACGTCTGCTTTGCTGGGTTCTCCTTCGCACTGTGGAATAGCTCCTCACCAACAGTCCTTTCAGCGGTCTGGTGTATCAGGTTACACGGATGTGTGTCAAAACATCTCTCCTTGGAGCTAGGCAGCAGTAACCTGCCTGCTTGCCTGCCTGATACTCAAACTGGTGGAAAAACCTCCTCTGAAAACAGATGATAGTGGCACTGAACTGTCTTCCTCCTCCCACTCAGAGGGCTCCATCTGGCCAGCTTTGATGCCCAAGAAGCAAGCTCAATTTCATTTTTCCCTTGTCTCAGATGCTCCCCAGCTTATTCCTTGACAGAAGTTGAAGTTCCATTTTCAAAACTACTTGCAAGTTCTAACACTCTTTCTCTTCCAGACTGAAGAGATGTCTTCTGCAACACTCATCCAGAAGAAAGGAAAAATGACATTTTACATCACAAGGCCATAATATATGCTTTGTTCCCATCCATAGCGTGAGAAAGCAATCCTCCTTTTGGTCAGTCTGCAGACGTGTTTGCCCATAAAAGGGTCTGGAAGGACCTGCTGACTCTTCTCTTTAACTGTGCACACCTCTGACTGCCAGCTTTGGAAATGCATTACAAAACCTGATCCCTTTTGTTCACTTTACCTGTGACTCACATCAGTCAGAGAAAAATAGCTGAAAATGGAAGTCTGAAGAAAAAGCCCACACTACAGCAATTTACCAAGTGTGCCTCCGTCCCCCACAAGTGGAAGGAAGGGCAGTGTTTGCCACCCATAGTCAGGTCACAGAAGAGTTTCCAAGTGTCTGCTGGACTTTCACAAAGATGACTGTAGACTTGGACAACGAATACACTTCAGAAGGAGCTGGGGTGTGTTTGCACACACAGTTTGACAGGTACCCCTGTGAATGTGCTTCATTTGCATTCAAGAGGCGGAACCTCCTTTAGGCAATCTGCAAAGCTTTTCTTTAAGCAACTTCCCTGGATATACACAGAACACATGCAAAATGGGTTGATTTTTCTGTACTTCAAGCGACCATAGAAGATGCTCTGTGGTTAAAATTGTGTGGCATTTCCATGAGGACAAGTTACAGTGATTCAACCCAACTTACACTCACACGCCAGGGCTATCAAGTCCCTGTGTTGAGTCTGTGCCTCTATGAACTACCAGTGGCTTCCTACAGCTGCACAAATCTAGGATATGGTACAGATTTAGACTGCCAGAGCTTTCTCTGTATTTTAAACAACAGGTGCTACTACACTTAACAGCTGAGTTGACCATGCATTTTCCACCTTTCTCCTCTCTCCCCACATAATTTGGTTTTCACCTGCGGCATTTTGTGTTTCTTAAAACACAAAATTGTGTTCCCAACAGCACAAGCCCTATATTAATCCCTTGTTAAAGATAATACTTTGTGAGCAACAAACCCCAAAAGTCCCTAAACACACTTTTAAATGTAAAGTGACTTATTTGCACTTAGTTCGGTGCAGGAGCACCCACATCCATCTTTGTTGAGGTGACACGAGCTGCACCAGCCAGTCAGAGCGATACTGGGGGCAGAGTGGAAACATTCCCTCTTGCCCACCGCACCCCTGTCCCTTTGCTACAAGAAGCCAGCTAAGACTAGAGCAAGGCAAGACAAAGAAATGGATCTCTTCTTACCTATCGGATCGCTCGGTGACTTTGCAGGCAGGGAAGAGAATGAGGGATCACAACACGCAAGGGGAGTGCAGAGTGTGTGAGCTGCTCCTCCAGAGAAGCAGAATGACAAGCGCTTCCCTTGAGATGACACACACATACTGCAGAGCACACAAGTCCCACAGGTTGGTTGTTCTTCACCCGTGTGCAGACCTCCTGCAGAAGGCATTGTAACGCTTAAGGACATGTTAGGCCTTTCACCATCTTTTCAGGAGACCTGTCTGGGAGGCCCCTCGTTCAGTGCACCTTGAGCATTAAACCGAAGCACAAACAACACCACACGGTGAGGAGGAACACTGACAACAAACCACACAGAAGCCAAAGAAGTCACGTGACCAGAATCATACCGTATTATGAATGTAGGTGTGTGAATGATGAAGCAGCAATGCACCGCTTCAATGTGAGCTTTCCAAAAATCCTCCTCCCGAGGGCATTCTCTTGTTCTGATGTCTCTAAACAAGTTTCTCTTTCTCCCTTTCCCAAATAAAATACTGCTGAGGCAGAGGAAGACTAGCCTGGGGAAGCTGAAGCTAGCCTCTGTGATGACCCCCTTAGGCATACTCTGGCATTTTCACATGGTTGTGCACAACTGCTTTACTGCTTCCCCTCCCGCTCCGCAGACTGCACTGAAAACGCTGATGCAGCACAGCCTTACTGACTGCAGGGCAAAACAGGTACGAGTACGAGGTGTGCTACCGTACATCTACCCACCCTCATTCAAAATATTACAAAAATCAGTAATGCATCATAACCAGAGTAAGAAGATTAAGAATCTTTTATTTGTACTTAGCACATACAGGAAAGATCAAAACAAATATTAAAAGATAGCATTTGTAAACAAATGTATTTCACAAAAAAGTTACACACTATCAAATTTGCTCTGAAAAAATTCATGGCTATAGCCATTTATAAATGTGTATTTATCAAAATCAAGTTAAAAACTACTTCATTTTTAAAATATCCCAAATGAAGATTCATTCATTCATTCCAACAACTTCAGAGAGACCACAGATGTTAAGTCCTGATTGAAACAAACATGTGAATGAAGATGGCACTATGATTTCCAGTTTTAAAAAAATAATAAATCGGCAAGGGATTAAAACATCAGTCAAACCTATTAAAAAACCTAGGTTTGTAAAATATACATTCAACTTTGCAAACATCTACGTTAAAAAAATAGAGCTATTTCACCGGACTGTCCTCATCTGGTAGTGTGCCGATCATGGGCTGTGCTTTTCAGTCCACTCAGGGAAAAAATTATCCATAGGTAGAGTTTTACACGATTGTATAGTTCGCTTCCATAATCACATCAGAAATGAGATGACAGCAGCACCCTTTGAGCAAGGATTCGTTTTTAACATTCTTGCCATTTATAGCAGCAGGTATGGTATCGGGGGATGCTATCCATATCATACTCAGTAAGTCAAAACAGGAATATGGGTATTCCACGGTATTTATTACAGTGTTCTTTCCCTATACTTATTTCCAGAGTTAAGCAAGCACCTCTATTTTTGCTGCAGAACACAAAAAATTAACAAATGACACCGAAATCTATGACTAACTCAGTAGGCTCCCTTTGTTGGTAGTTCTCAAGCCATTTTGACTGCCAGTGTGAATTCTCATTTTCCCTCCCATAATCTCCTATTTGCATATCAAATGAAAATCAAAATTTCTCAAACTTCACCTATTAATCTGACTCAAAAGAAACAAGGTAGTAAAAATAACTAAGGCACAAATGGCTGATCTTGAAGAACAGGCAGAGGGTCACAGATTCAAAGGAATGGTAGAATGTAAATCCCTAGAAATATTTCTGGTCTCGGTGCACTGGAAATCCTTACCAGCTTTCACAGAAGGTTTTTCAAGATTTTTTTTTTTCCCCACAAAGAAGTGGAAAACACTTTTCCCAAGAATGCTCATGAACACTAAACAAGGATGGACGTACATACAGACACACACTTTACGCACAATATGCTTTGTACATACTGCAGACAGACAAGGACCGTGGGATGCAATGATCGTCTAAGATGGCAGGTGAAATGAAGAGGAGTTTTTCAGAGGGTCGTCATGAGTTTATCTTGGTACACCATACTTTGGACTCCTCCTAAATTCTTCTGGTTCTGCTCCTGGATATATCGTAAAGTGCTGTCCTCTCCACTTGTAGGGGGTTTCCAATATGGCCTGTCATCATGATAGGGTGGCCTGTACCATTTGCACAGTTATTGGTTAGTGAGAGATGGAAGTCAACTTATGAGAGCTACATAGTAACATGTGCTAAGCATGCAGATGGTGTGATGGGTGCCTGTTGGTTAGAAGGACACGCTGACAGACCTATAGGTCTGACCCAGAAGCCACCGAAGCAACCAGAAAAAACTTCCAGCTCTTAAAACCTTTTAGATGTTAAAAGGCTATGAATCAGAGCTCAGTCATTAAAAATGCTGTTTTCAAGCATTATAGACAAGTGTCAGGCATCAATGCTCCCGAATCCCAGAGGGATGGGGACGGGGAGGGTGGAGGAGACTGTTAGAATACTGAATGCTTACAACAAACAAGTAAAATAAACTGCATCATATGCAAAAGGCTGAGCTCATGAAAAATGTATCCTTCAGGCCTGAAAAATTAAGAGAGGCAATTCTATTAAGAATGAAAACTGCTCTTCTGGAAACACTGCTGTTCATTTGGCACTTCTGGAAACACTGCTGTTCATTTGGCACTGGTGCCGTTAATTGCACTGAAGCAGCCAGCAAGTTCCACAGTCCCATTTTGTTAAGATGAACACGTAGAGCCCGGTACAGGTACTCACTCCTCTCTGCCTCTGCAGTGGAACTCACAGGAGCACTGAGAGGAATTCATTACTTATTGCTGCTTAGATATGTTAACCTCAGCTACCCTGATGGTGTCTCCTGAATCACTGCAGGGGCAGGGGGAGCACAGATAAACAAAAACTTTTAAAATTTTAAAAAACAGTAAGTAGGAAATGAAAATACTTAAGATTCCTTTAATACCAACTGAAGTTGCACTTTTTAGTTTGGTGTTTTTAATGCTAGCAGAAATACAGGCAGATTTAGGTATTACCTTTTTTTTTTTGAGATATACTAAAGTTGTATGATGACAACTGTTATTTGAAATTGATTTTCTCAGAAGCTCAAACATTAAATTAATCGCAAGCAACTAAATTTCACTGCAAGGTTTTTACTAAGGAGACCGAGACACAATTCCATGTATTATTTCACAAATTGTTAAAATGACCCTCACATACACAACACTTATTGCACAGGTAGTTTCATTCCAGCCTTTTGCCCGTTCTAGACTTGCATGCCCAGCAGGAAGAATTTAATGCATCTGTGGTTTGATGTCAAGTTCACAGTTGGATGGATTTCAGCTCTCTCAAATAAAGCTGTCCGAGATATTAAATGTCCAACTCTTCCACTCTGACTCTGAGTTAAGGCAACTTGAAGCTTCCACTTTAACCAGACATTTAAACTCTTCTATCTGACTGGGACAAAAATTCTGAGCACCTTTCCTACCAAGCTTTCATGACTGAGCTTTTAAGTAAGTTTTTCAGACTTACAAGCCTTGCTTTATATAAAAAAGTCATTGTTCATATTTCACTGACCTTAATCTTTGCCCAGGCAGCGGAGGGGCTGACGGGGGAGGTTGTCTACACACATCACAATACATTATTGTGCTTATTTCAGTATCACTCTGCTCCAGGGTGAACTATTTGGCTTTAAAATGTCACAGGCTAGTATCATATGCAAAGGAATCTTTAGAAAAATTTCAGCAAAACCTCAAACGGGTCATAAAATCATTAACCTGTCTGACAACTGCTCTTTTGCAATGTGAAACTGTACACTAAGTCACACAAAAAATGGACAGACAAACCCTAAACCCAGAAAGAATCTTCAGCATGAAGTACAGGCAAAGCTAATTATCGAGTTTCAACAGTCTTTTGTTTCTAGCATGGGTTCAGTATCTGCTTCACTGCTGCGTACCAGGAATTCTGAGATGAAAACGAGTGTGTCTTCCTCTGCCTAGTAAGTATTTCTAAAAACATATTTTGGTATTTTCCTGCATTCTTAGATTCACAGTTGGACCGAGTAGTCTTTTCATTGTGTTTTCATCCATTTTCAGCCTCATCTCCAGAGGCTGCCTACACTATGAGGTCACTCTCCCTATCCTGATGAAAGAATACAGAGATAAAAATGTAAGATGAATAGGAATGAAGATTAGGGTATTGGTATGTTTCAGTCTATTTTTGTCTAAACCCCTCTCAGTAACCTGAAAAGGATAAAACAGCAGCTGGTTTCTAATGATGTTCAGATGCACAGACACGTATCCACCAGCCTGTGTGGTCCTCCACTGGTTCCACCAAACTGGTTTTAACGTAGAATTAATTTCTCCCAAAGCTCCTTTTCACTCAATTTGTCTAATTACTAGTTACAAAATAAAAAAGTATGTGAGTTGGTAGCACAATAGCACATACAGGAGTATTTTTGTGAGAGTTCTTAAGGGCTCAATGTTGTAACTCTACTAACATTAACTATCTGAAAAGCCTAACACTGTCTTCCACATATGTGTTGTTTTTCTACATACATTTCTACCAAAGATTAAATACTGCTGCAATGTAAGGATCTGTTTGTTCACGCATAACTGAATTAAAAAGCAACCTGAAAAAAAAATATTCATCAAGAAGATTAGGACATTCTAAAGCAAAAGCTAAAGAGAGGTTATTTAGTACTGCCTCTACATCACTTATTTCTAACTTTTCTTTGGTTTTCACATGCAGAAGACTTGCCTGTGTCAAGGCCACCACAGCATCACAGCAAAGATAAAGACAGAAGTAACTGCCTTTTTCACCAAGTGAAGATTGCTTACCTTACGTTCACAGGTGTATGTGGATGCCAGTGTGGCTGAACAGGATGTATATTGGGATGATACTGTGGCTGCAAGTGGAAATATTGACTCTGGTTAATGAAATTGCATTAAAAAATCCTTATTAACTTAACTTTTTGTTTTCCTGGGGCCATGAGGAACACGGTCCCTGTGAGCCCTAGGAAACCCCACCGTTTGAGACCTTCTCCCATGCCATTCAGCATATACATGAGACCTCTTAGTGATGAGCTTGCCCGTTAGGACACCCTCATGAGAAAATTCAAAGAAAATTGCTTTTCTATTTGAAGGACAACCTGGCACATCTAGTGCTTCTCATAGAGAGCACATCAAAAGAATGTCAGCTTTAATCAAAGGTGGAGAGTGAGAAAGGTTACTATTGTAATAGCAGTCTTCAGAAGGTCACCTATCTTTGGTGACAGCATTTCTCTCACATCCATGAGATCTTGAGGAGAAACAGTGAAACAAAATCACTAACAAGGCTTTTAATAAAAGCAAGTGTTAAGACTGTGTTTTCATGCACACCCTCAGCCTGCATGAAAGCAAAGCTTGCTTTCTCAGTAGCACAGACCCCCGGTATCACAAATGAAAACCAGTTACATTTTTTTCCCTGAAGTATGTGTATAAAGGAGCATATTTAAAAAAAAAAAAAGCCAACCTTAAAAAACGAAATATTTGACCAGCAATGAACTCCCTTAAGCATTGTGATGGGGGAGACAGTTGCAACCTTGAACTCGTCAAGGATTATCAAACGTGAGCGGCTGCTGCAGACAAAAGCATTGCTCAAAGAGCAGTCTCCTGGGGGCCACATTCACAGTCCCAAAGGCCTTAACTGGGGTTTTCATGGGACAAGACGGGAAGGGTCAAACGGAACATCCAAGAACACAAGGGAAAAAAGAAAGAAAGAAAGAGTCTCCGCTGCACTCTCCTTAACTCCCAATGTGATGCTACTTACTTCTGAACCAACCCTTTCTCAGAAGGAAAGGGGAGCAAAGCACCTGTATTAATTTTAGGCAGCATAAATCTTTACCACTAAATAAGAAAATTACAACATTATCCTTAACAATTTTTATGCTCTTACCTGGTAGCTATGGACTTCAGGAGTATTTTTAGCACTAAGGGAGAAGAAAAAAAAAAAAGGTTTTATGTAACCAATACTTTATGTCAGAATTTCCTATAGTTCAGGGAAGTATTACAGTGAAATATTCTTAAGGAAATCAATATTTTATCCAATAAATAGCAATCACTTTTTTAATTCAATAAATAGCAATAAATAAAATCACCACAGCGATTAGGGTGCAAGAAAGATGGGTGACTTTTTTCTTCTTTTTACATTCATGAAACAGGAACAAATAATGCTAGATAAGTTTCAATAACAGCAACGAGCAAAAAGCAAATATTCTTTGCTTTAGTCTAATCCCAAACACACATACAAATTAATTACAAAATAGAAGCACTTGAAGTCTCATAGACAGTCCTCAAGAAGAATCTGCTGCTACATAATGAGAGATCCCAAAGCAATTCATCCCACCCTGGAGAACTTGTTTCAACAAACCCTACTGCAGAAGTGTTCTTCAGGACCGTTTTTGGCTGGCAGTAGCAATTAAGAGGTAGAACTTGGGCAGTCACTTACCACAGTTGTGCTGCTTTCACGGGATTGTTTGCTTAAAAACAAAAACCAAAAAGCCTTCAGACAGGTGAAAAAGCCACAAAGACATGAAATATCATTCGTTTTGCAGCTACTGTGATTGGGATGTTAACACTATAGTTTAAGTGAACCCTCATGGAGACATTTGCCAAGCGCACCAGAATTGAAAGCGCATTCCTCTGAGTACATAAAGTATGAGGAAGACATGAACCTCCCTCTGTTTCTGCAACAGTCAAAACCTATCAAAGATGACAGCAGACAAGAGTGTTCTTCCCAAATGTCACAGGAGGACTTTTGGCAGAGGGAGCTCTGCACAACCAGTGCACTACACTTCTCACCTTGCTGTAGCTACCCATGTCAATACTATCGAGTCCCTTGGGAATCAGATGCTGTCCCTCACAGCAGTTTCACATCTTACAGGATCCAGAGCATTACTCAAGTTGGTAACAGCAGAATGGCCTATAGCTTGTTACAGTGAACAATGGTACACAAAAAGTCCTTCAGTTGGGAATACAGCAGCTTTGACAGGCTGTAAAGGACAGTGACGAAGGCAGACGAGTAACTAGTATGTATTTGTTTCTTTTTCCTGACACGTGTATTTTTCAAGAGCACTGAAGAACTGCTGAATGATACAGCCAAAAATCCAAGTCTCTGCTGAATGCAAAAAGCCGATGACAAACTTGATGAGAAGTCTCAGACTGAGCTAGGACAGAATCCAAAACTTGTGGGCTGCAACTAGGTGCAGGTCTTAATGGCCAGGAGATGTGTGAAAGGCAGTAATCTAAAGGGAATTTTTACATTGACATAGCAAATGGGCTGTTGAGCTCTCTGGAGGGAGTACGACAGCAGTTCTGCCTGGCTGCTGCGTGTAGAGAACTAAACTGAGCATAAGCCACACTTTCTCTTTCCTCCCCCCATCTCACGGACTTAAGTATAGAAGCACTTAGACACAAGGTATAAACCTGCAGGTTTTTCTGACAGACTCTGGCACTGTAAAAACAAACTAATCCATTCTTCCACTCATAAGATCATCCCTGCTTACCATATAATTGACTTTCCCATATCACATAACCATTTCTTACATTGCTACCCTTTTGCCACCACAAGAAATAAAGTGCCCCCATAATACCACAAGGACTTTTCATGGAACTGAGGTTCTTATTCTAGGAAATGCTTTGCAAAGGAGTGCAAAGACAGCCTAAGGGAACGTCAGCTCACCCTGCTCCACACAGCAGCTACACCTCCAGCCCCAAGTAATACTCAGAGTAATAATTCAGAGGGGGGGGTTGTCTTACGGTCCTCCTTCCTAGGTCTTTCTAAAAAAAATATCAAAAATAAAAATCTTGAATTCTAAAAAAAATAATCTTAGCTTAAGTTTTGAAGGACAAATGATAAAACCAGAGAATAATTAAATTCCTTGCCATTCCACTTTTCAAATCCCAGAGAAAGCTAGTTATGGTCAGAGTCTGGCTCGGTGAACAACCTGCAGTTACAGTCAGCAAACCATCAACAACTGCGTAACGAGACCTCTAGGTGACCCTACAACTGCCTGGCTACACAAGGAAGTCAGCAAGGCTTTTGAACACTGCTCCACTCTACATGAAAACACATTTTATCAAACAAACACTAGATGCTTTCCCCGAGTCTGATGCAACTGTACTTCCCTCCTCAACAGAGCAACCAAAGAAACCACAGGTACATCCCCCTCCTCTTCCTCAGATGGGAGATGGAAGAATTAAGAGTAGACAGGATTAAAATGGCAGATATGAACAATGGAACTTGACTTTGGCGTAAAAAAACTCAGGCGCACTCTGAATTATTTTTTCTTTTTCAACTGAGGTTATGGATTTTATGGCTACAATATGGCTTTGATAGGAGTTAACAGGACTGGTTCAGGAATACACATACAAACACTCACCCTTAAAAGTTGAATGCCTTCGAGAAGGGTATCGCTTGCTGGGCCTTCTTTCAAATGTACTAGTTCTGCGTAATCTTGTCCCATGTGTTGCTTGATACTCCGTCCGCCCACTTATAACACAGAAATACACACAGTTAACTACTGGCTTTTGCTGGGTGCTGCACCTCCTCCTTTGCACAAGCACAAATAAGAGTGCTGTTGCTTCACTAAATACCTGAATCTGAAGCGTGATCCCAGCCGTATGAAGTCGGATCTACTAGATTTACTATTTGCTGGGGCTCGCAATCTGAAGAATGCGTGGTGCTCCACTGCACACTTCCACAAGTGTTTGCACGTTTTGGCACTGTCTAACCGGAAAACAAATGTGTGCTCTTGCTCTCTGCCCTAAATGCAGAAACAAAAGCTTTGGAAGTTGGCATGCATGACATTGGTTACTGTCCTTGGTAGGAGAACTACAGCCTGAGCCAACAGTGTGCTGAGCCTCCCTAGTGTTCTCACCAGCCTGAGCGCACAACAGCGCTTTGTTGGATCAGGCCCAAGTAAGGGAAGAAAGTTACCTGTTCATCATCTTCTACAACCACAAGTGTTAGCTTGCTCTTTTTGAAGTCCATTTTTGTGATTTTAGGCCTAAACACAAGAAGCAAAAAGAAAATCAATGGAAAAATAATATTTTGCGATTTAGGAGAATCCTCAAAAATGAGTGTTCTGCAGTGCTGGAACACTTCAGGAATCATAATAAAAGTTGGCTTTCCTGGAAACAAGGCTACTTTTCAACAAATACTCCACGCTTGAGAGTGGTACTTCTAACCTTGTAGATTCAATCTGCACTAGCAAATATAGTTAAGACCTTGTTATCTAAAGGAGATTCCAGCACTTTAGCAAAAGGAATACAATGCAGAAAGAAATTACCAAAAGAACAAGCCTATTTTGTTGGCTCCTTCAAAGATCAATATGCCTGTTGGTGTCAGTCCAAGTGCATACTCACAACCATCTCTTCCCTGCAAGTAAGCACAGAATCAATAATCAATATACCATTAGTAGTGTAAATCTTACTACTGTAGTAAGTAAAAATCCATACATTTTAGACTAAACAGTAAGGTTTGCTTATTTCTTTTTAATAGAGGTGAATAATTTGGTATTCTGCATCTGTTTTGGGTACAAACTGCCAGATTTTGGTAAGGGTGGAGGCACAGGAGGAAGCCGTGTGTTACCCCAAAATGACTCCGATGCCTGTGGAAGCCCCACCCCACTACCGCTACAGCCAGGGGAGCCCACACCTCAACTCACATGTATTTAAGTGAAAGCAGTAGCTGCCACGGAAAGGAGACACAAAAGGGAAAATCTGAGGAACATGGGAAAAGTCATGTGGAAAGGAACACCACAGAGATCGTGACTGAAGATGCACTGTTCGAAGGAGCCTCTCCCTGCAGGAGGAGGTCCTTCTGAGGGACTATGACCGTGGGGCAACCCACACCACAACAGGGACACCTCTGAGGGACTGACTCACACCAGGGCAGGGACAAACCTGAGAGTGTCATGGTCCATGACTGCCTCACACTTGGGCAGGGACAACCCTGAGGGACCACGGCCCATGGGTGACCCATGAAGCAGCAAAGGAGCAGTAAGAAGCACAGTTCAGAAGAGGAAATTGAGTGAGAAGCAGGGAGCCGCACAAATAAAATGACCCCAATCTTCCAGGATGGTTTGGGAGGTACTGAGTGCAACCCATGGGGAAAACAAGGGGAGCTGACACTAGGAGGAGGGCAGCAGAGGTGTTGGACAGAGGTTGAGCTGGGGAAGGGTTAGGGAAGGTATCGCTGTGTTTGATTTATTGTCTGGTTTTGGTCTCTACCCAAATCAGTAATTAAACATTTATGCTAATTGGCATATATTAAATGAAAAGCCTTAAGTATTTTAAATTTAAGTGAAATTCATCGAGTTGAGACTGTTTGGCCAGAGACAGCATCTCCATTCAATGTTCTGACCCCACATTCATAAAATGAAGTATGACATGGATCTTACCTTAACTACATGCATATCTACACCGTACATTTCTAGCCATTTAGCTTTGTTCAAGTAGCACAATTCGGCCTGCGCTGGGCTCTTTCCCCTAAGAACATAAAATTTATTTATACTTACAGTAGGAAATTATTTTCCATTTTAAATGTTTTAAAATTTGTTCTCCTGACCCTTTTCTTTGGGCACTCAATCCTAGTGACATGAAATAGTGTTTCAGGCTTAGCTTATGTTTTTACCCTCTTCCCTCCAAATGAAAATACATTAGAGAGATGAAAATCGAAAATGGTTTAAAATTGCAATAAGGATGAAAGTTCAGGTAAGACAGCATCACCAAAATGTATCATGGTTATTAACTAAAGACGGAAAACCTGTTTACTACTAAAAAAACTTTATTGTGTTAAGTCAAAAAGAGAAAGAGATTGGTTTTCAGCTCAAACAGAAAAAAACAAACAAAAAAATCAGACTGCTTAAACTGTTATGAAATCACCTAAAGAAAAGCAACCAAAAACCAAAGAACTCACCCTACCAATCTTCCCTAAATTACTGCTTGCCATTTCTAAGGAGGGGAGGGCTCAAAGCCTGTTAAGAACACTTCTCAAATGACAAGCAAGATGGGCATTTTACATCTTTTTAAGAGATTCTTGTGGATGTATTTGACTTTGAAAGAGAAGAAACCCTCTATCTGCTAGAGACAACACTCCCACACAGGTATCCTACCTGCACTCTTTCCATTTCTGAAAAATATCAAATTCCATTGCTTCCGTCTGGTTTGGTGCAAACCTGAACTCAGACACAAGTTCTGGTGTGTGCTCTGGGTGCTCACACTCTCCCAGCTCAGCTGCAATCAAACAGTTAGAAAGTTAAAAGAACATGGGATGACCCCAAACATTTATTTTTTTCTATAATCTCCACAAAGCCAATGAGAGCTTGTAAGTGTTTAAGCATGCTGTAGAGAATATACTTGTGCTGATGATACAAGTTAAAAAAAACCCTCACCAGATCAAACAAAACTGTACGGCAGAAGTCAGATGCATTTGCAGCAGCAGTGTCAGGTTATGGTACAGAATTGATATTGAAGAATGTTAGAACTAAACCAGCTTAAATAAAGCTGCTTCTCAGGATTTTAAAGCATTTCAAGGAAATAAAGTTTCCATTAATACAAAGCAAAACAAAACAAAAAAAGAAATCAATGCACTACTGTTTCAGAACAGGTTACTTTGAGACTTCCTCTCCTTGCAACAAGGCCATACCTTTCATTCCAAAATACTTCCCATTCCATTGCATGCTTTGTTACATTACTGGTCATGTCAAAACATGAAGGTAACACCTAGTCTCAGGAAACCAGTGATAAAGTTGTGGGCTTTTTTGTTTTGTTTGGTGGGTTTTTTTAAACCACAGTGGTGGTGTAATATAAAGTAATTTTTAAGGAGAGAAATGGTGAAGCATTAACATAATTGATGAGTCATTTTCTATGCAGTTACTTAAGGTCTGTTATCTTCTTTTCTAGGATCAGAAGACTTTCAAACTCTACTGAGCTCAGCAAGTGCTGAGCATCTCAGTGACTTAAGCCCTTAACTGTCTTGTGTCTGCAACATGCTTTGCTACTGGAACCTCTCAGCTACACAAAGAGGCTGCAGTGTCACTGCCACAGGACTGTAAGGCAAACGTCAGTAGCAATGTACTGTTCAGCAACATCATGTCACCAGACACACAATGTGATTCCAAACCAGGCCTTCATCATCACTGTTTCTTGACTACTACTACCAAAAACACAAAGAGGGAAATTAAATCTCTTGTAGAAAACAGTCTTATTGCTTGATTTGTACATGTAACAGTTGCAAAAATTCAATTCACTCTCTTAGCAAGATATGTTAGAGCCACAGGAAGTTACAGTAAAAATGCCATTGGTTGACTGATACACCTACTAGGTGGGTTTGAGCACTTGAGCCTAAGGATATTAAACAGACCAAGTTCACCAATGACTCCACCTGGAGTACTGTGTCCAGCTCTGGGTCCCAGTTACTAGACAGACAAGGAGTTGTTGGACCAGGTCCAGAGGAAGGCCATGAAAGCGATCAGAGGGCTGAAGCATCTCTCCTTTAAAGACAGTTGGGCTTGCTCAGTCTGGAGAAGGCTGCAGGAGGACCTTAATAGCGGCCTTCAAGTGCTTGAAGGGGCCTACAGGAAAGATGAATAGGGGCTGTTTACAGGGGCACGGAGTGATAGGACATAGGGTAGTGGGTTTAAACTGGAAGAGGGAAGATTTAGATGAGCTAGGAGGAAGTAATTCTTCCCTGGGGGTTGATGAGGCCTTGGCACAGGCTGCCCAGAGAAGCTGTGGCTGCCCCCTCCCTGGCAGTGTTCAAGACCAGGTTGGATGGGCCTTTGGGCAACCTGAGCGAGGGGAGGGTGTCCCTGCCCACAGCAGAGGGGATGGAACTAGATGGTCTTCGAGGTCCACTCCAATCCAAACCACTCTGTGATTCTATGTTAATTTCTAACTACTGCCTCACACGTATTTTTTTTTTCTTCAACGATAAGCTTCCATAGTGAATTACCACAGTCTTAGCTGTATCTCTTTAGCAGAGATGTCTCAGCTCTGCTGCTGTTTCATCTAAGTTGGAAGCCTATTGAACTGGCAGAATTACTGTCAGTTCAGTCTCCAGTATATAAAAGGGAGCCACAACACACACACTAGCAAGAGGACTTCAAGGATAAAAAGCAAGAAACAGAAGTTCTGTGAGTTAACAACCATCTAGGAAAAACACAGGAGATTCCTAGAGAAGGCAGGAAACGATGACTGTGCCGTAAAGAGGATGTGTAAGGATGAGAAGGATCATGAGCATAAAGGACAAAAGATACAAGGAGAAGCTAGGGCAGAAATATTACAAGAAAAATATCCCCTTTGTTTCTCAATAGCTACACTCACTATTTTTTTACTTCCAGGCAAACAAACTTTGTCATCATTTTGATCTGTCAGAAATAGGTCTTGAGAGTAAAAGCCTCATCAGCTCCCTGCACAGGGTAGAGGGGCAGTGGAAGGGAGATGCGTGGGCTCTGTATGAGGATGCTCTCGTGGGTGTCCGTCCTGTTGGAGCTAAAAGTGCCTGAATGGCTCAGCAGCACTAATATTGTTCAACACAAGGACATGGCAGAGGAACCATCTCTTCATTTGCAGTTTTATGACACATTATCTTGCTTTGGCATGCCCATCTTCCAGCCTGGGTTTTGTTTGTTTGGTTTTTTTTGGGGGGGAAGGCACGGAGGGTATACACATTTATATAATAAAAACAAAATAGCTGCATTCACTGGGGGACATTTTTAAAAGGAAGTTTCCCAGAAAGTTTTGAAAACTTCACAAAAGCATTTATCTGTAAATATGTTGTTTCTTTTGCACAGAAAGAAAAAAATAAGCTTGCATTATCCAATGACGGTGTCTTATGATCAGATCCAAAAACTGGAGATCTGAGAAAAAGTTTTCCTTTTCAGTTTAATTATTAGTTTCTAAATTATACCTGGTTAAACGTGAAAGCCATGCAAGACTAAGGAGGTAGTTAAAAACTTATTCCAGAAGTGACAATTCGAATTTGATTATAACCTTTCAGAAGATAATCCCTATGGGAAGCATGTGATTATGCATCTGCTTCACAAGTTACCCTATAGTGCAGATCAATGTTATTTGCTACAGAAGTTCCTCCATGAGGCTGGCAAAACCCTAACAGTTGATGTTTGAAAGATGACTCACACAGAACACCAGCCTTGGAAACTGTTGTTTGAAAGAAAGAATTACTGTAACAGAACAAATTCCTTGATAAAGAAAACACACGAAGTTTAAGGCTGTCTTGTGAAAAGACCTTTCAGAGAGTTAGAGCATCAATTCTTAAACAGCCTTTTATAACTTCTTCCTCACCCTTAGGAAAGCAACACTAAGAAGCAAGAGTGGATTTCATAGAGAACATGTAACCTATTGAGGAAGGAATAGTCATTTGGTATTTCTTTAAACCGTTCTGCTTAGTTAGAAGCTTCCACTATCAATGAAACCTAATAAATGTAGTAAATGCCATCAGAGAAAAATAAATTAGTTTCAATAGTGAAATAATTTTAGAGAAACTTATTGTGATGATTCCCAAAGAGCAGGAAATCTGAAATTTTAAAAATGTCAGGAAAAAAGGTATAAAAATGCCACTACAATTTAAATATGTTCCCACAGTGTCAAGACTGTCTGTTTTGGTACCTAGTTGTAGACATTGTGGTCATGATGGACTCTATTACATTTACTCTGTGATCTCAGGTGTTGGTTACTACCCCAAAATGTTGAGGCATCAAACAGTTATTTTTGCTTGGTTCTCCTTGCTTACACCAGGGGTGAGGGCACTGGTGTTTTTATCTGGGAAAACTGAAGTATTGACTCAAACAGGGGCTCCAGGTATTTTCTATATCTCAAAGAGACAGAGAGTTTTGCCTGTTCTGTGCACACCTAACAATCAGAGCTGTACCAGGCTGGTGCCTGAGAAATAACTCATTACCTTCAGCTTTACACCTCTTGCTGTTTATAACTGAAATCCCAGTTTTGACTATCAAGTCCCTCTAGAATCACCATGTTATCTCCACTCCTGTACTACTAGAGCAGTATCCTAGTAGTATGCTCCCCAAGCACTCCACACATCACTGCCAACCACCAGTGGAAAAAAGAGTATTTTTCATTTAGATTCACTTTGCTGCTAGAATGGTCCAGATTGCTGAACTTTATTTTAGGGAAAAAAAAAAAAAAAACTTGGTTTGAGTTTCATTACACAAGTTTCCTTCACAGAATCACAGAATGTCCTGGGTTGGAAGGGACCCCACAAAGATCATCAAGTTCCAACCCCCCTGCCACAGGCAGGGCCACCAACCTCCAGGCCTGGATTTAGACAAGGTTACCCAGGGCCCCATCCAACCTGGCCTTGAACACCTCCAGGGTTGGGGCATCCACCACCTCTCTGGGCAGCCTGTTCCAGCACCTCAGCATGTTCTCCATGAAAAAAATTCCCCTAGTATACAAACTAAACTTTCCCTCCTCTAGCTTAAACCCATCCCCCCTTGTCCTACCACTCTCTACCCTTGGAAAAATCTGATTCCCCTCCTGTCTATACGCTCCCTTTAAGTATTGGAAGGCTGCAATGAGGTCCCCTTGCAGCCTTCTCTTCTCCAGGCTGAACAAGCCCAGCTCCCCCAGCCTGTCCTCACAGGGGAGGTGCTCCAGCCCTCGATCATCTTCATGGCCCTTCTCTGAACCCTCTCCAACAGCTCCACATTTTTCTTGAATGGCTGTCCCAGATCTGGACACAGTGCTCCAGATGGAGCCTCATGAGGGCAGAATAGAGAGGGACAATCACATCTCTGTTCCTGCTGGCCACACCTCTTCTGATGGAGCCCAGGATACCAATGGCCTTCAGAGCTGCATGAGCATATTGCTGGCTCATGCGCAGTTTCTGGCCCAAGTGTAAGACCTTGCACTTTGCGGTGTTAAGCCTCATTAGGTTCACCCGGGCCCACCTTTCCAGTCTGTCAAGATCCCTTCCCATCAGCAAAACAAACTGCTGAATGAGTATTTGTATGAACATGTTTGCAGCAATAAAAATACTTTTTCCTACAGTAAACTAATGAAATGTAAGTGCCCTCATTTTTTTTTGTTTGTTTGGTTTGGTTTCGTGTGTGTGTGGTGGAGTTTTGTTTGGGTTTAAGTTAGTTTTAACTCTTGTAACCTTTGCTCCTGACAGAGAAGTAATCTTACTTCTTGCCTTTCCATTGTCATTCTCTCCCCCCCAGTGCCTGCCATACCATCCCTCCTGCCCTGTAACCATCTTCTGTGTCACAGGGCAAGGTTGTGTCTCCCAAGTACTGGCCAGGCAGCCCATATTCATGTCCAGCCCCACAGGGAGCTGCCTGCCACAGAGCCTGAGCTGAAGGGCCAGCTGGCTCTTCAAGCCAAAGCAGTAATGCTGTGCACACACCACAGCTTCTCCCTCAGTGAGGAACTAACCAGGGTCTTTCCTCCCCAGACAGCCCCTGGTTTTCACTGATGTCTTGGAGGCTCCTTCCCCTGCCGGCATTGGCTAATGCAGTTCAGAAGTTATGAATGGAGGGAAGGCAGGAACATGATGTGCCTACAATTATCCTTGGTAAGGAATGCCATTTGTATATGAACAATGAGAAACCATTAGTATCAATGAGTGAAAAGAAACTTGTAGGCGAGTTTTTTTTTAAAACATTAAGAGAAACCACTTTCAAAAGATTGCATTACCTTGAAGACACAGAGCTGCTAGTTCAACAGCAGTTTCATACGGGCATTTCAGTCTTAAAAAGAAAAAAAAAACCAAGTCAAGCCATAAAAATTACATCTCTTTCTCAGTGAGTTCCTCTTGCAATAATGCTAAAAAGTTGTACGGTATATGAAATGGAAACATTAACTTCCACAAGCTATTAATGATATGAAACATCTGTAATTAATTTTTACTTTGCATATAATTTCCTAATTTGGCACATTTAATTAGCAATAAACACATAAATTCCATCATAAAACAAGCTTGAACTAATAGCAACAATACTAAATCAACTAAGAAAACAGTTTCACTCCAATGTTCTACTTTAGACATTTGGTTTTGAGTTTTTTTGTTTTGTAATAAAAAAATAAAGCAGGTATGAATTTACTAGCCAGGATGAGACTATAAACACAAAACTAATTTGCAGAGTTGGCCTGTACAGAAAGTGTTACACTTCATCTTTGTCTTCTCTATTTGACTTACCATACTGAAAAGCATGGCAAACTTATGTTAACATTTTCAATTCACAAAAATCAGGACAGTCTTTCCTCTTTTGATCACGTGGTCAATCAATCCATCAAAGGTATTACCACATACTATTTGTCAATAATACAGCTATGATGTACACAAAGCCACATATATCTTTATTCTAAAGGGAAAAAAATGCATGTGGATCTGTAAGCTATGTTTATATTGTGTGCCTAAATACCAAAAAGAATTAAAATGATTACTTAAAGTCAATTCATAAATCACTAAGGGATTATAAATACTTTAAATTACAGCTGGAAGAGCAAAGAGGTACTTACTTCCCTGAAAGAATGTCCTGCCGGAGCTGTAATACAAACAGGTACCTGACAAATAAAAATTCAGAAAGTCAAAAGTATACACAGTGTCATTTTTCTAGCTCCAATGGCTGGAAAAATATTCCAATTCATTGAGTAGTGACAACATTTTCATTAACTTGTTCTTAAAAACAAACAAACAAAAAAAGGGCCCTTGAGATCACCCAGATACACCCTGCAACCTTCCAAGTTCCATAGGTTTCACTAAAATTGAGAAGAGGAGGATGTTTTCAGCTCCTGACTGTGTTCAGGACATTGTCGGAAGCCTTGCTGTTTAGGGATGTGCTCTATCTACACTGAGCATACCCTGCATAAAAACCCAAGTGTTACTGAACTGGGTCTTACCCAACTGGCAAATAAGAATTGAACAATGGGATCTAGAGGCAAAAGACATACACGAGAAGGAGTGAAGACTTGAGGGTTACCTTCTCAAAAGGAAAAGCACAACATGGAAAAAGTCCAAACTTGAAATAGCAGAAGTGTTCCAAATAAAAGAAACTTGAATTTCATAGAGCCTACACATTTCTTTTGGAGGCCAAGAGGAATTGACAGCCTTGAAACTTCAGCAGTATTTTGAGCTCTTGCTAACTTGAGTTGCAGGCATGCCTCCCATTTTACAGACCCTCAGAGCTGGGATTTTTGGCATGCAGAAGTGCCCTAGGCCATGCCAAGAGCTCTGGACAGGACAGGACAGCACTGGCAGGCTCTGCACTGCTCTGGACACTGCAGGATGAGGCTTGCTATGGTGAGCAACTCCAGAAGAGAGCATGAAGCGCTACTGAGACACAACCCAGTAAACATGAACATAGACCTCTCCTGTCTTTACAAAGGATGCTGGAGAGACAAAGCACTTTTCATCACAGAGGATGTGCTGTGAACATGGTGATGGGTGAATAGTTGGAATCAGACAGGAAAACAGAACTGAGAAGATTAAAAAGACTTCTCACGATGCGCTAAAGCAGAATCAGGTTTATCCATGTCAGCTCTGTGTCACAGCTCTGATTCACATACTTGGCTACTACCTGCATTGCCAATCACACCTGGGTATCTGTACACATAGATTAAGGGTAGACAAATATATTTCCTGTTCTTACTGTTTTCCCCTGGTGATTCACATTCCCATGAGCTCTTCTAAATCTGCAAGAGAGATCTGGGCAGTGTTTCTATCAGTGTCAGCCAGCCTGTGCAGCGCTGCGGCTCTGCTATGGTTGGCATGGCTCACTCTTAGTCCTTTTCAGACAAGTGCTGGTGTCTCAACTGTTGATATTCTCCAAATCAGCAAAGTACTGTGGGAAATTATGGACAACACACATGTATGTACAGATACACTCCTCTGTTGTTTTTCTAACTAAACTGATCAGGTCCCATGAAACTGACAAATGTCATCTTCCAAAATGCACTGGATTTCAATGGTGGTTTTAAACTGGAAAAAGACATGAGTGGGTGAAGGGTTGCAGTACTTCCCCTTTACCGTACTAATTATGAGAATGTGATGTTTACAGCGTCGTTAGAAAAAGAAGTCTACTAGAAAACAGGTCTCTGCAAAGACTGCTGAACCCCAACCTCTACTGACCAGGCCAGTTCATGGCAACTGTTAATGATCTTTTTCTTCCTCCTCTTATTCTCATTCCATTTCCACGTGAAATAAATTTGAGCATGGTGACAAATCTTCACTTTTTACTCAACATGGAAGATACAATCCAGCCAGCATCAAGATTCTTAAAAAAACAGCTACACTCAAAAGTACTTTCCCCAACAAAAAAAGAAGAAAAGTAACTCTTTGTTCACTGTAAAATCAATTTCCAGCTCATTTTCATTTTCCTTAGTTTCACTGTGCTCTTCCATCAAGCTTATAATTAAAAAAAAATTGTTTATAACACCAAAAATTTAGCTGACTGAAGTGTTTTTCTAATTATAATAGTTTTCTGAAATGCCATCTTTCAGCAATAATTAGATCACAAAGCATCAGAGGTCAATACTTTCAGAGGAAACGTCTTACACGATCACAGCAATGATCACAACTCAGAAACACACATCTCAGTGACTAGGATCATATGCTTCAGAGCATGAAGGAAGAAATCTTGTGGCAGACAGTTATGGAATAATTTGACCACAGGGGAGATGTAATATTTGTTAGATATGTACCCTGGAACATCAATTTTCAGAAAATATGTATTACTCCTATCAACCATATTTTCTCACTAGAGACCCAAAAATCACCCAGGTTCTTGGGTTCTCTGAGATCTTAAACTCAATTATTTAAGTGATAGGGAGATTTATAGGTTAATTACATATTGTATAGAAATATGCCCTTTTGTTGAATTAACACTGCTGCACTATATTCATAGTGGATACCAAAGCCTCCATGTCAGACTTACAAGGTGGTGACAATTGGCTCTTTGATCTTGTCTCAAGCAGTGAGAAAAAAAAAAATTACATGGTCAATACAGCAGATATGAAAGGTGAAAGTAAACACAGGCCTGCGGGCATAAGTTTAACATAGGTATCACATACACGTGAACTACAGCAATCAACAATCTTTAAACATCTTGGGCTGATTGGGAGCACACTGATTATTGCCAAGCAGATTAGAAGACACAGAAAGTGCCCTACAGAGAGAAAAAGAACACAAAAAGATTTGAGCCTGATGATTAGCATATGAAGACAACACAAAATTGGCAGATATAAAAAGTAAGTAATCCCTTTTCCTCCAGCTGTTCCTTTCCCATTTTCTTAGAATATCCTCTAGGTCACACCAGGGTGCTTGCTACAAACCCAGCACAGCATAGTCCTCACTGCCCAGAGAAGAGCCCATAGGACTGAGAAAAGCCCTCCAGGCGTTCTATGGTGACTTTACATACCACAGCCTTTACACCTTTTGTACCACAGAGAACTTGTGAGGAAGTGGAAGAGATTCAATAAACCAAGAACTCAAGCTGTCTATTCCCACAATTCTGTGGCTTTCGTACCATTAGTAAATCATCCCCAGGTCTAAGAGAGCAAAGGGACAAAGCAGAGCACTGGCATCTTAGCAGGACTTGATGGAAAATCCTCTCAGAGGTGTTGCTGGTGTCACGAGCAGCTGTCTCCCACCCGCAGCTCTCCCCACCAAGTATTGCTTTTCTTTGCTAACTTCCAAGCACTGGAACACAGCATCTCCTACAGACTAAAACACTTGGATAGGCCCATGAATTTGGCAGCAAATAACAAAAGCTGGTATTTCTCTGACAGTAGGAAAACACTTAAATTGTCAGACAAAATGACTATTCTTAGTAAGAAAGCTCAAATCCCCTGACTACAGTACCTCCACGTACCTTCGATGTCTTATTTACCCCTCTGGCAGTCACCCAGTTAACCATGCAGAGCTCCTACCTTGTAAACTCCTCATGAAGATTGTTCGGTTCTGATGAGTAGTACTTGATTCGAAAATGCAATGTGTACGGAGGTCCAACTACGTATGCAGAAATTTTAAATGGGGAAAAAAAAAAGCTTACAGTAGTTGTGGTTTTGATAAGGTAGAACAGCAGCACCACCCCACAACCCAAGAACCCCACAATAAAGTATGTTTTTCATATAACAAAAAAATATGCAGGGAGAGGGTGATGCTTCTTGTTACCAGGTGCAAACACAACTCCAATACCAGCCCCACCCTACAGATAATATTTTGTTTGATACACCCAAATAAAAAAAACAAGTGAGATAAATATGGTGAAAAGTGCTGGAGGGGACTCTAGAAGGCACCCACAACACAGAAAGCTAATAAATACCACAAAATTGAGTTGCAAGAATTGTTGTTCTGTAATGCTACAAGGTGAATATTAGGTTTAATGTTCTATGTAGACAAAATGTTACCCAGCTACTGACAGACTCTCACCAACGCACCCTTATCTGATTAAGCTTCATCTTCCAGACCACAGCCTGCTGGTGTATTAAATGCTGGAAGAAGACTCTTTATGCTTTCTAAGGTCTTCTGTAACACCACATCAAGGCAGTATACCCATGTCTATCAATGAACTGATCTACCAAACAACAAGTAGCCAAAACTCTCATATTAGAGCTCCAAAGCTGTCTCCAATGGTAGCTCCTAGAAGACAGGTTATAGTGCCCTAGGATGACAGGCACCACTGGCAAGGTCTGCATCAGCAAGGTAATGACTCTTACCTGCTCACTGCTGGTAAAAAAAAGAACAAAACCAAAACCAAACAAAAAAAAAAAGAGCAGTGAGCAACATCTATCATGAAAGAAGAACTCTTCTCAAAGCACCTGCTGAATGCGAGGTAAAGAATTGTGTTGTGAGACACACCCTCACAATACTTAAATTGCTTCCCTCTTTGGAGTTCCTCAAGGCAAGGCTTAGCCAATTTCTTTTAAAACAAGCCCTTCACAGCCAAAACAGTGCAACTATGTTGCTTGATAGTGTTGCCGAATCCTGGGTATTCCACATTTTAAAACAGACCACAGAAAGCACACCAGCAAATCACTCAGTCACTCAGGGCAAAATAAGTCTGTGAAGTGATGAAAAGGTGAGAGAAAACCAACCACCAAAACCTGACCCACAGCAGCCACCTGCTATTCCGGCAGGCTGACAGCCACACATCATGGGGTGAACGCCTCTGAAGAGGACAACTTTACCATTTATGAAAATTGTCTAGATATTTGGATACTTATCAGAAAAAGGCAAAGCACCACTGAAGAAATCAAGAACTGTCTCTGAGGTCCTACAAAGGGGTCAACATTTCCCTTACAAAATGCCGTACAAAATACAGAAGCAATGTTATCAGTTGGCCCACGCCTGTTGCCAACTGCACTATGGTAACAAAATATGTTAGTGCCGGTGCCATACTGTACCTAAGTCTGTAACCAGATTCTCAGAGATCAGGGAGAAACTTGCCTGCCTTAGCCAATCTCAAGATAAAAACTTCAGTGGCCAAATCCACCCCTCCACCCAAATTTCCCTTTGATGAAAGAGCAGGTATACAAAAAAAAAAAAAAAAAAAAAAAAAAAAAAAAAAAAAAAAAAAAAAAACACCCCACCCCCCAAAAAACCCACACCCAAAAAAACCCAAAAACCAGACAGTGAACCATTACACAATGAAATCTGAGGAAAAACCCCACAGACCCTCTTCTGGATCAGAAGCAGTGACAGAAACTGCGATCTGTGTCCAGGCAACTTAATTTTACAGATCAAACTACCTGGCAACCTAGTCTGCCTCAGGCCAACAGCACATGTGTAACCACGGCTACTGAAGGATGATGTGATGCTCAGAAGTGCTCCTGCATTTAGTAGTGATATAGTCAGCCAATTACCCACTAAAATAAATCTACCTCCTAAGAAAAATTTATTCCATTAAAGGCCACATTTAAAGATGTACAAATAGTCCTAGTTAGAATTCTTAAAGAGGTACAAAACAGACAAGCAGAGACACGTTACTTACTTTTGATTTGCTTCTTAATGAATTTTGAATGGTCCAACCAGTGCTAAAAAAGAAAACCCACATTTAAAAGCAGTTCCATTCCAATATTTTGTTGGCACAAGAAAATAATTACAGGAAAATTTAGCAGATAAAAATATCCTAAGATGAAGTACTGCCATATTTATTTGCTAAACTGCTAGACATTTATGAAGGTGTTTATTTGCACATTTTCCACTTCAGCTCCTTTGTTGGAGGAAAGACTGACTTATAAATGCATCGGTACTGCCTGGGAAATTTCACTCTTACACAAAATCCAAAGCCACAAAGCAGTGATGTGTTAAAGGAAATACCTTTTCGTCCCCAGGTTTAACTGTTGCCAAAGTCCCCCTGAGTACAAGCAAGCCAATCCCCTGGGTCTCATTTTCCTTCCACCTCCCGTTTGATGAAGACCTGCCAGACCCATATGCTTCCCAGCAAAGTTTATACACATTCTCATCAGTGCATGTTGCATCTACAGAAGATTAGCAATAAACACACTTGTGTAAATTTAACTTAAATCTTTGACCGACTCTGGGCAATGTCCTACACAAGGCTGCAATCTGATTTGAAGCAACCCTATGTAAATGCTCTTGTTGAGCAAGGTACTAAAACAGCATTTGGAATTCTTTGAAATAAATGTTTTCCTATCTTTATGTGTATATTTATTTTAACATAATAAACTAGGTACTATGGAACAAAATCTAAGAAGAAAGCAAACTTTTCCTTCCTTCCGATTAAAACATTCATTCAGAACAAAAGAGAATCTCCGAATGACTACCATGAGTAAATAAATGTTAAAAAATATTTATCAGATAGCAATGCTTGTATTTATTTGCTAAGCATGTCCTAAGCCAAAGATTTATCACAGGCAGAGAAATGTACAGATTCCAAATCTAACAATTTACAACCCTTGAGGTAAATAAGTCTCTCTCACACAAACACACACACACACAAAAAAAGACAAATGGATCAGTTATTCTGAAGGTACTTTTATTTGCATAAGACTTGCTAGACTCCCTTAGGTGAGGCTGCCAAGGAATCTATCCTTACAATCTGAGAAATCTACCACACTGGAAATAAAACATTATAGTGTATACAAATTACACAAGCATTACAGTTCACACAAATACATTCTTTGGAGTTGCAAGTGATTTTACTTTGCTCTCCTATGAAAAATTACACCAGAAACCAGAGAAGGTTTATGAAATTTAAAATTTTGACAAGGAAAGAATACCAATATTGAAACTTTTCCATTTTCTACTAAAATTATACAAGTCCGTTACTGTCACACCTCCAGGGCAGATTAATTTCTTATGCTTCAAATACCTAGTTACAAAAATGTCATTCTCAATATTTATTCTGGCTCAAGATAATCCACACCAAGACTGATTCCATCAAATAAAAGTTCAGCTTCACGTTAATAACATCAAACACTAATAACATCTACACTACAGGTAAAAAATTCTCCAACTTTTCATCTGTTGATCATGTTCCTGATCAATGTTCAGAAATAGGCACTGCACAACCCAAACTACAGCAACTCCCAATGGAATAACAGCTGATACTCACAATCTTGGAATACAGTGTTCTGGGAATATTAAAACTGAAGTAACAAGCTTGGGTATTTTTAAGTGTAAATACTGGAAAGCAGGTTTAAGAATAACTAAAAAGACTAGGAACTACTTACACGAACTACATGAGACTACAGCCTAGGCAGGAAACTAGAATTCATTCTCTGTACCCCAGCAGCCAGAGGCAGGCTGCTCCAGGAGATATGACACAGCAAGCAATAAACTCACTTCTCTTCAGAGTCAAGAATGAGTTGCCATTTTACCTCCATCCCACACTGCACATCATGGCTCTGTGTGATGTAGCCACCACACAGGTCATAAAGAAAAAATATGGAGGTAGGACAAGTGCTGGCAGTACTACTGGCCCACAGTTCCCAGGTCTATGAACCAATACCAAACTAAAAGCTAGATATTTTGTGCAAGTTCTGTGGAAATCAGGCTGGATTTCCACACTCCTTTGCCTCTGATAGTGCTGGAGTACATCTGGAAATCAGATCAGCCTTCCATGTGTCCCTCTTCCCCCGGTGTTCTATCACTGGTCAAAGAGAGGAGATTGGCACATGCCCCTTTGCTCTCTCCCCTTGCAAGCAAGCCACAGACCACAGTAAGGTCTCCCTTCATGCTCCTCCAGGCTGGGGAAAAGAAAACAAAACAAAACAAACAAACAAACAAAAAAAAAACAACAAAAAAATCAAGGGACTTCAGCCTCTCCTCATAAGACTCCAGACCCTTTGCCATCCAGCTATTGTAAGCAGAACAAAATAAGTGTGTCACAAAAGGCTAGTCTTGTCTTTTTGGGCAAAGAAGGCTTTACAAGTGAGAGTACTAAAGGCATGAACACCTTGAAGGTATAGAAATTGAAGTAAAAAACACTTGTCAATGAAACAGAAGAAAGCCTCCAAAAAATTGAGCTGAAGATTTCATAGCATTCTACCTAAAGTCACAAAAATATTTGTGCTTGGCTACATACTGCTCAAATGACTCAAGAACAGGTAAGTGAAAGCAACAAATACTCAAGTTTCATTAAGAAGCTGAAGGAAACCAGAGGAGACTCTTGCTCTTTCAGCACCTGTGAGCTTATCTTGTGCTTTGGCTAAACAACTGTACATCACTTTAGGATCTGACCTCAAAGAGGCCTAACTGTGGATCTCACAGCACAGGGCCAAGACTTATCATAGAATCATAGAATTTTTAAGGCTGGAAAAGACCCCTAAAATCCGCCACCAAGTCTACCCTTAGACCATGTCCTCAAGCACTGCATCTACCCATCTTTTAAACACCTCAAGAGATGGGGACTCAACCACCTCCCTGGGTAGACTGTTCTAATGCTTGATGACTCTCTCAGTAAAGAAGTTCTTCCTAATATCTAACCTAAAATTTCCCTGGAGCAACTTGAGGCCATTTCCTCTAGTTCTGTCGCCTGTTACTGGGGAGAAGAGACCAACCCCCACCTCACTGCAACCTTCTTTCAGATAGTTGTAGAGAGCAATAAGGTCTCCCCTCAGTCTCCTCTTTTCCAAACTAAATAACTGACTTACCACAGTCATTTCAACTATACAATGCTACGCTCCCCATATCCATTCTGGACTCAGAAGTATCAATGCAGAATAAGGAGAAGGAAAGGGATTAATTTGTGTGGGATGGTGTTATGATAGGAAAACAGTGTCTGAGCTACTTTACCCACAGTAAGGGAAAAAAAAAAAAACCCCAAACCTGGTCAAAGTGCTGGCACACAAGCAAGCAATTCTTTGATTGCTTCAGAATAGAACAAAAACAGACCAGTACAGTTGGAAGGGACCTACAGTGACTGCCTGCCTGCTTCACATTATGAGGAACACCAGCCAAATGTCTTTTACACAGTGACAGGCTTGGGGCATCAGAAAACTCCCTGAGAGGGTGGTCAAACACCTAAAAAGTAAATGCTTCCTAATGCCTGAAACTCTCCTGGTGCAACTTTGAATCATTTCCCATGAGTCTTATCACTGGATAGCAAGGAGATTAGCATATCCTTCACTCAGGAAGCTGGAGAGAACAATGTCACTCCTTTAATTCTGTCAGGTAAACTTTTAAGTTCAAATGCTGGATTAATTTATTCAATCTCATCATAATTTCTTTGCTTTGCCAAATGAATAATATTTTCTATGGTATTAACTGACACAAACACTAGTTGCTGGCTGGAATATATGTGTTGAAAACACACACCAATCAATTCCATGTGAAAAAAATGTAATTAAAAAAAAAATCTTAAAATACCAGAGGCACCTATGTATCTCAGCAAGGGCTCCTGCTGTTCACTCACTTTATCTGCTGAAGGGGAAAGAAGAAGTACTTCAACACTTTGCTAGTGGGAGCAACCAGCATTTGTTCAAAATAGTCACACAGCAAGGGAAAGATATATTTATGCCAAGATCCAGAAGATAAACTATTGCTACTAGAGCAGTCTATGTAAGAAGCACAGTGAATGCCAAACGAAGACTGAAAGGGGGTGTAGCGCAGGTGACACAAGCCCCTCACACACCTGAGCTTTGCAAATTCCACTGCCTCTCTACTTGCTTCCTAAAGAATGAAAAATCCTTGCCTTGATCTATACAGCTTTCAAAGGTGATCTGAAAAGGAAAAAAATATGCATTTGACCCTTTTTGGTTGGCTTGATTTGCTAGTTTAAAATGCACAAACAATGTCTAGACTAGACTGCTTTCTCTTATGCTTATTTATGCACCAAAATATCAGCCTGAGAAAGTCCACTCTTACTGGAAGTTTTATTTGTGCTCTGAAAAATATCACCCGAGTACTTTCTCAAGCCTTACTTGGAGGTACAAGAGGGAAAACAGTGCCAAACGCCCAGCTTAAGAGGCTACTTAAAAGGTAGTGAGCTGAACAAAAGCTGGCACCATTAAAACAAAGTCAATTAACCCTTCAACTGTCATCTTGCTGCCCGATTTCTCAGGCACATGAATCCAATCTGTCTGCCATTAGCCACATGACCTTCTAAAGCAGAGAGGAGAAAAATGTATGTAACACATGGGTCAAAGGAATCACTAAACCCAAAGCAATTAAACTCCTATCCACTAAACTTGGTTTGGGACACAATGAGTGGGTAAGACAATGCAATTTGCTCATCTGATGATGGCCAGACACCCAGCTCAACCCCCAGCCACTGCTCTTCCCAGAAAGATCCCTTTATTTGCTAAGCATAATGTTATATGGTATAAAATACTCCTTTGCATAGTTTGAGTCACCTGTACTGGCTGTGTCCCATTGTGAAAATTAACTCTATCTTAGCCAAAACCCAGGACATTATCCACCACTTATTATATGCCATCTATATTACGCACATATCCTACACTTTCCAATTCAACACCAGCATTTTCATCCATGAGATCACACCAACTACGTTGCAGGAGTACCTCATGTGTCCCTACTGGACAGCTAACATCAAATTAGCTTTAATTCTCTAGCAGGTACGCAAACACTCAAAAAATAATTGACAGCATTTGTAGCAAAAAGGTGTCAGACCTGTGGAAGAAAACTAAGGAAACCAGCTTATGCTTTTAATCTGCACAAAGAGAGCACAAAACAAGAAAATATTTTTCCTCTCCCAAATAGTCTGTAGATTCACCAGAATAGTCACCACCGAGAAGGGAAGTGAAGAAGCATCACCAGAGTTTTGCAACCACCTGTCCCATCCAGCTACTTCTCAAGTTTGTGCCAGGGGAATTATCTCCAGCTCTCCCAGTAACTGCAAGCGCTACTAGAAGACTAAAAATTTAAGATATTCTGGGAATCTCTGTTTTGGAGTCCCCCACCAAGCAGTCACAGACTGCAGTAGAGCTTTGGACCATCAAGAGTTGCATGAGTCCTTCATCAAGTGTTTCACAACTGTGGAATCAGCTTTGGTCCAGTTATCTAACTGGCATTCACGCTGCTTTTGCTCTTAGTAACTGAAGCACTACATGATACTGTTGCCTGTACAGCTCTGGACACTCTCTAGGGGTGACTGGTATTAGCTGTTCTGGGCTACAATCCACAGACACACATCATGCAATGACCATGGTCCCACAGAGCTCATCATCCAGAGACCTAAGAGAGGTTCACGGAAAAGAAGAAAAATCCAGATCCAGCAGAGGCAATCAGGTAGTACCAAGTCCCTCAAAGGCCCTGACCCAGTACATGCTGAAACATGCACAAGTCTAGCTCATGGTGTGCAGAGAAAACAGGCATTCAGGTATTATTCTACATCCAGCTTGCTTCACCCTGTGTCCTACACTGCATTGTTGAAAATCTATGTGGTGCAGCATACATGATGCTGTTCCTCCCAGAAAACCCTGGGCACAAGGCCACCTTCCGCAGAGGTGAGGATCTCTGTATCTGGATCAGGGGTCATGTCACACTGCTGCTGGTTAGGCCAGTCTGAGCATCGTACACAGTTCTTGCCCCTTCTCCCCCTTCCCTTTTGTACTTGCAACACTGCTTTCAAAAAAGCCTGGTTTATTTTCTGCATGCTCTTCTCAGTCTTCTTCCTTCACTGCCTTCTCACCTCTCACAGCAAACAATTCAAACCCCAAATTAGGGATTGGTCACAAGAAGTTCAGAAGAAAAGACAGCTTAAAGGGACAACTCATCGCAGGTTGGTCCTGGTCCCATCGTAGCTATGGGCACCTGTAGGGGGCATGGGCTGTCCTCACACAGAAATCTTGCTGCACCCATGCTGTAAATCCAGCATTTCTTAATGTGCCAGATACACTGGGCATGTGCATACATGCTCAAATGGCTCAACTGGCTGTAGAGAACAATCTATCTCCCCAGCTGAGGAAGTCTGTTGCATGTGGCAAGTCAAGGGGCCTTTGTGATATTAGAGATCAGACAAAGGAGTTGAACTTCGGGGATCACTGAAGTGGTATTTTAATTCTTTTGCTTCCATGCATTCCCAACTTAAGTTTCATACCTCAAGGATTATAGCAGCCAACTTGCTAAAAACAAACCCAAACAAAATGAAAATTCAAGATGCTTCATAAATCTTCTTCCCCTTCATTTACACTATTTCTTGTGATCAGAAACAAGATCACAAGGGAAATAGAATCAAATTAAATTTCAGGCTAACCACCACTGGCAATCCTTCTGTTCGAAATACCCATAATACAGAGGTGGACTGGGAGGGTATCCATATTTTGCTGCCATTGAAGAACTGGAACAAGGAATGCAGCTGCAGAAATGGTGAAATCCATATCCTGAAAGAATCCTAAACTATGTTTCAGCTCATAAGGAACTAAACCACAGATGATTTTCTTACAGTGATCTGGATAGAATAAGAGGAAAAGGACAAGTCTGATTAGAAGTTGAGTAAATGTTAGCTACCAGCAGCCTCAAGTAACTGTCAAGTACGCAAACCAACTATCTTGCCATGAATAGTTACTGCAAAGATCAATAAATAATACTTCCCTCATGGTAAACTGACTTAATACTATGATGTGATGGCTTAACCATGGCTGGATGCCTACCAAGCTGCTCTATCACTCCCCTTCATCAGGGCAGGGAGATGAACAAAATAAAAAGAAGGAAAATCAGACTTGTTGGTCAAAATAAAGGCAGTTTTAAAACAGCAAAAGGACATGGAAGCAAAGTGAAAGTTAAAGATTATTCTCTACTTCCAATTGGCAAGCAATGTTCAGCCAGTTCCGGGAAGCAAGGGTTCAGAAAACAGAAGTTGTAAAAACAAACGCCCCCACTTTCTCCCCATATTTCTCAGCTGATGTCTCAGCAGATATCACATGATACGAACTATCCCTGTGATCAGTCTGGGTGAGCTGTCTTGGCCATGTCCCCTACCAAGACCTTGCCCACCCCCAGACTGCAGGTGAGGGGAGGGAAATGCTGCAGAGAGACAGCCATGGTGCTGTGCCAGCACTGCTCAGCAGTAGCCAAACCACTGGTGTGTTACCCACACCTCGTTTGCTGCCAGCACACAGCTCAGCGCTGTGGGGAAAATCAACTCCATCTCAGCCAGACCCAATACAATCCCCACCCTTTGGAAACCCAAGGCTTCCTGGACCTTGTGTGGTCCTGGTCTCAAGATTTTACTACTGCCATTTTGAACCTCAACTACAGCTTTCAAGGCTTCCCTGCTTTGCCAGAATACTCAGATCATAGTAAAAGTAATTAAAAACCCAGTAAGCTTCACATGTCCTCTAAACTGTTGTGGAGATTCCTACATAAGAGTGGTACTACTTTTTCCTGTTGAAGTCCTGCAACAGCTGAACAAGTTATTTGATTCTTATTTCCTTCTTTCACTCCTCCTTTCTGTCTCTTTCTCTCTTCCCTCCCTTCCAAAACCAGAAAGGACAGAAGAGCAGAGCAAGGTTTTTTCTTACAAAGCAATAGGAAATTTGAAGGACTTTCAAACGTATGGGAACACTTTCCCACTCTCACTAGAACTGTTCTAGAGCAGTGGTATCCAACCTTTGGGAGTGGTGCAAAAAGTAAGTATTTGACCACATATTCACAATATATGTGTATTTATTTAGAAATTATATACCTCTCACTGTATTACTATATTAGATACATTGCAAAACACACACAAAAATAGAAATTAAAGAAGGATGAGAATGATGAAAGAACCACCACCAGAACAGCAGCAGAACACTAAGTCTCAGGAGTTTTGTTACCGAGTCTGGAAGTAAAAAGTTGGTCCACAGTATAATAATGCAACTATGGTAAGACACAGTTTCTTCCTCACTATAACCTAGAAATTGTAATCACTCAAGGTGCCGAGCACCAGCAGGCAATTCATCTGTGCTTTTTAAACCTCAAATAAGTGTTTTCCACTAGATCAAGCTCTTCAACACACTAACAATACATAACAACCTCCCTCCCCCAAGTACATCTACTTCCGGAGTTAATACAACATCACTTAAAATACAACAGTGCACAAAGCTTTGCTTTAGAATAAACTACTAGATGATTAACTACAGTCTTCTATCATGGGTATCTTCAAAGAACACAAGTACTGTGGTTCAGCCCCCCAGGCAGTGGCTGAGCACCCCAAGCAGCTTGCTCACTGCTCCCATGGGAGGACAAACAGATAGAGGCCCCGAGTTGGGACAAAAACCATCACTGACACAGCACCGCAAAAGAGGTACAACAACAGAGCCCGTTGCAGAATTCATACAACTGGTGAAGACACTAAGCACTTTACAGACCCAAGGAGGTGACAGTACGGAGCACTGCACTGTGACATCGTGTGGTGTGGAAAACAGCCCGGGCTAACTCAGCTTACCTGTACTGGCTCGTGGGGAAGATAACTCTGGCCTGGCCAGAGCCAGAACACAAGACACAAACTGATGCAGAGTACACCAAACAGGCTTTACCGTATCTCCTGCCTTACTACTGTATGTAATTTTTGTTGTATCACTCCCCCAGGCCCCCTCTTTTTTGGGTGTGGGTGAGGGGGGAGGAAGAGGGGTTGGGAGTGGTGGTACTAAGCTGTTCAGACAAATAAACTATGTTTTGTTTGGTTTTCTCTTGTTCAAAGCAATTAAAAGGCAGATAAGCTTTAATTACGACTTTCTTATCACAGCTATCAACACTCTTACAGACTCTTTAGCAAGTAACAGGACTGCAAGCAACAGAGCAACCCAAAGCTGCTGGCCTCACACAAGCAACCTCACTACTCTATGCTGGTTGCTTAAAGATGTTTAGCACCTAACAATACCTAACAGAGTCAAAGGCTTAGAGCCTCGAGGTGTTTATACAACTTTATCCCGAAATTAACCCGGTGTGGCTGGGCTGGCGCTAAGCACATGGAGGCTATGCATTAATTATTATGCAAATGAAGTGAGTGGGTCACAAGTTCAAAACAGACCAAGGCAGGCTGTTAAGGCCTGGGACCCTTGTGCACACGGTGCTGGAGAAGATAACAGCTTGTGTCTCCAAACTCTCGAAGCCCAGTTTGAGATAGACATAAACCCCCAACAAAAAACCCCAAACCAACTGAGAGTCTTTGGTTTTGCACTCCTGTGAAGGTGAAGAACTCTGCCCTCAATGCTCCTCTTAATCCAGGAAACCATAACTCTACTAGCAAAGCCCCATAACCAGCGTTGTCTTTTTTAGGCCCTCCCAGAAGCTGTTTATAGCCCTTATCCCTCTTGTAACTGTCAATGCCATGATATACTTCACCCATATACAGAGGAAAGAAACAGCATAGAAAAAGCAAACCAGAACATGTGCATATATAGGGACATTTTGTCCTGAACACCAGGCACAGAGCTAGTTACAGAAAACATACTTGCATCACATCCCTGCTTCATCTTACCATTCAGAAGAACCCTCCAGTTTTGCAAATATACACACACACACAAAAAAAAAACCAAAATCCAAAAACAAACAAAAAACCCAAAACACCAAAATAGAAGAAGAAAAAAAAAAAAAAGACCATTCTCTACTTCCTCATCCAGGTCTTCTGCTTCTGATATGCCCTATTTTTTGCTAGGAAAGGATGTTTTGTTCTCCCTTTCTGCTTCCCTTCTTTCAAAACATTATGAAACTCCTTGCTAGGTAACTATTCTGACTATAAAATTCCCAATTAAGGTAACTTGACAATTAGTGATAATATCATCTGTTTTTCCTGCTATAAGCAGGCTTTGCTCTATTAGCTGTGTCCTTGTAATCAGCTCCATCAGACACACAAAATTCAATGCAAATTTTATCAGTATCGCATATGAAACTTCCTAGAAAGATAACCTAAAACCAAACCCTTATTTTGCAAGTCTCTATATTTTCCATCCATAACCCATGTTGCTGTCATACCAATACCTCAGCACATAAGGTAAACAGGCAAAGGAAAAGATGAAACAGAGTTTAAAAGATTAAACATACAGTTTAACTATAAGGTTGCAGTCTTTAAACTCCATCTTATTAGTATATCTACCCACATCCGTAAATGTTGGGGTTTAACCTGTAGATGCTGGGGGTCACTGGATAGCAGACAGAAGGAAACTTGTTCTCTATTGCATATATAAAATTATGTTGCTCTTTAGATACAATCTGCACACAGAACAGCAGAGGTAGGAGCTATAAGAAACCCGTGCTTGCAAGAAATTTAACCTATTTTTAATACCATAAGCCTACTAAATCTGAAGCTCATTTTTCTTTACCCACAATTACTGCGTTTTCACTTATGTGTTATCAAGTCATATACATATCATGCAAAATTACACAACTCATTTAGAGGACTTGGCTTTATGTCCAAAACTACACATTTTATCAGTTGGTTCAGCAGTATATCCCATAATGCCTACATCTCTCAATGAAACTACACCAGAAGACATCTATAATGTGCAACACAAACCATGGCAGAATATAAGAATTAACTGAAGTTATACTTACTGTAACCTGGGAAGCGTCCATAAATTGTAGGCCAAAGTAATCAGTTTCCACAAGGTCCAAATGATACACAATCTGGTCAAACAATTCCTGTCCCTTTGCATTTTTCTGAAAGAAAAATAAAAAGAAAAGAAAAGCTGGTTGGATTTTTTTTTGTGGATGGGTGTGGGTTTGTTTGGGTTTCTTTTTAAATTCAAATTGGGAAGAGGAGATGCACAACAGAAAATAACATTTAAATATTAATCCTATTTAGTTATGCACTCACTATTCCAACTATTCCAGCTATTGTACTGACATTCCTTTTTATTTTATTCGAGAAAGATACAGAGACACACTGTTTGTTCCATGTCTGCAGTTATTCCAGCAGCATCAGATTTTGCTCTCGAAGAAAACTCATTCAAAGTTTGTTGTAACTTGAAGTGTAGGAGAGAAAGGAAAGGTGTATGTCCTGTAAGTGTCCACAGAGCCAACTGTATAAACCCCAGGAAGCCAAATTCTCTGGTGGCTTGACACATAGTCTGAAGTCTCTTGGCTCAGTACATATCAACTACAGTCATGCAGCTGCAACATAAATTTTGGACAGCTTGAATATTTGAAGAGTATTGTGAAGAAAATTAATGGGATTTGATTAAAAAATAATTTTGTTCATTAGTCACATAAGCCTTTCAAGACAAAAAGAAAAAAAGAAGAGCAGCTACAATCCTTCTACAGTTCTTTACTTGGCATGTTGTTTGAAATACATAAGCACAGGAACAAAACTATACCAAATCACAGGCTATACTAACCAGTAGAGAACTCAGCTGATCTTAAAGCTGGGCAGCATTGGCCTGTGTACTTCTTGATGTGCAAACGATTTTGATACCAAGTGCTTCAGCTTCAAACATTAGAAGCTTGGAGGTTATAGGCTTGTAGGAGGACCAAACCAATATATAACAAACCTGTTTTTCACATGAACACTGTTGTGTTACTTGGGGAAGGAAGTTTTCAAGTTCCTGAACAAAAACAAAACACCACCATGAAAACAACCAACCACCACCCGCCCTTGGCCAAAAAACACATGAGAGTATCATGAATCTCAGTAAGAGACTGAAGCTATAGGTCTATTTTATACAGAAAAGTAGAGATCTGGAACCACTTCCATGCCTACTGTCCCCCAAACACATCCAAGGATTTTATCCCAATTTTTATTTTATGAAGCTCTAACATATTAGGCATTCCTACTTCATCCCAAAACATAACAAGTTCTGCTGAAGAGCTAAACAGTGTCCAGTTCCTTTAGTCTGGCCTCAAGCACAAAAGCATCATCAACTGTAACAAGCTGAACTCCTGTATGGCAGTACAAGCTGTCCAGAATCTGTCTTCTCCAGCAAAAGAAAAGATAGTTTCACCTCTATTTTTCCATGAAGGTCAGAGCAAGCTTAGGAGTAGGCAACAAATTTTGAGGTTTTGTGTTTGGTTGGTTGGTGGTGTATGAGAGTGCAACAGCTGCTTAAAGCAACACACTGCTAAGAAAATATCATCCTTAGATGTACAATTGCTATAAAATAAATAAAAGGTTTGCTAAAATGTATCCAGACTATATTTTCTCTTATTTAGTAAATTCAACACTTGATAAACCAACCCAAACTACAAAATAATTTAAACTGATTCTGCTCAAATGAGGAGAAAAACTTCTAAAACACTGTAAAAAATTGACAAGACATAAGAAATGCACAAAACTAGGAAAAAACTATTTGATGCCCTATGACCACTGTATTCCTGGTTGCTTGCTTTATAGCATTAACTATCAGTATATTTATCTTCAACTGCCACACACCCAATAGAAGCCAGAGAGCACACACTCCACCTTCTGTACCCAAATAGTAGTTAATGTTCAACACGCGTGTTACACGGAGAACAGCTCTGCTCTGCATGGCGAGATCGTAAAACACAGTGTTACACGCACAGCTTACAGGAGATTATAACATTTAACTCATTGCTAAATGAGCTTTCCCAGCAACTGATACCACTTAGATGATACAGCTGCTGTAGCCAACGAATTGCTGACAAAGAACTTCTTTTGAGATGTTACACTGAACACAGAATCACAGAACATTAGGAGGTGGAAGGGACCTCAAAAGATCATCTAAGTCCAACACCCCTGCCTGAGCAGCATCACCTAGATTAAACCACACAGGAACACATCCAGATTGGTCTTGAATGTCTCCAGAGAAGGAGACTCCACAACCTCTCTGGGCCGCTTGTTCCAGTGCTCCATCCCCCTCACAGAGAAAAAGGTCTTCCTTATACTCAGATGGAACTTCCTATATTCCAGCTTGGACCCATTGCCCCTTGTCCTATCCCTGGCCATCACTGAGAAGAGCCTGGCTCCATCCTCCTGACACTCGCCCTTAACATTTATACACATTAATGAGGTCACCCCTCAGTCTCCTCTTCTCCAAGCTGAAGAGACCCAGATAAGCATGACTTACTCCTTTCCTCTGCTAACAGTAAAGGAAGACCTTCTCTCCTGTCTCCTGCCTCTCTGCTGCCTGACAATGTGGGGAGTCAAGGTGAAGACTGGTAACTTGGTACCTGTGAACTGAATGAAATGGGTCATGTAAGCAAAATAGAAGGGCTTCTCCACAGGAATTCCATGTGCTCCCAAACACAAAAGTGGTCTCAAATAAAAAATTTTTTAAAAAGAAAAAAAAAAAAAAAGAGTCCATGTTATGAGAATCTTGTAATTTCCATAGTCTTTCCCTCCTCTCCTAGATAACACTAAAGCTGTGGAAAAAAACCCAAAAACCACTTCCTCTATCGAAACCTGGTACAACATGAGGAATATGAAACTGAGCTCATAAAAGACATTTTACATGGTAGATTCAAACAGATAAAACTTAACAAATCATGCTTTCTCTACAGACCCTCAATTTGAGCATATTTTTGGAAGATGTGTGTAAAAAAAAAAAAAAAAAAAGGCAACCTTAAACTAGGAATATTTTACAGTCCCACCTTGCTAGACAGATGGCTCAGAACCATCAGATGTAAAAGGCCTGCATAACTTCCATCTCAAAAAAGGGAGCACGTGGCAACAAACTATACCATTAGATACATAGTTACTACTTTGTTGTTCTGAAAATTTCTATAACTGGAAACAGTGATGTAAGGAAAGCTGCAAGACTTTGCATGGGTTTTGGATTTTGCTTGGTTTTGTTTATAAAACCCAACCAAAGCAAACAACAACCAACAACAACAAAAAACACCAAAACTCAAACAAAATAAAACAATTAAATCACTGTCAGAACTTGTGTGAGCACTGTGAGATCCAAATTAGTCCAAATTTACTGCAGATAAAGTGCAAGAATGCCACTGATCAGTCTCTGAGCACACACAGAATCAAAGCTGGAGAGTTTCTGTGTACACCTTCCCAAAGTGAAGTGTGATACATAGCAACCACACACAGTACGTGCATTACACGAACCCAAGTGGAGTGGCTGAAAGTGGTTGGTCATACTGGAGTTCAGATTACAGCATTACAAATGAACCACTCTCAGATTTCAGAAATTGCTGAAATTGTGCTTGGGAAAACAACCTGTTGAATAGGTCAGGAGTACATGACTACAGCCTACAAATTGATTAAAAAAAAAACAAACCCCAAAACCACAAAAAAATCCCAGGAAAATAAATTACTGTCAAGAAAAAAGCCAAAGCCAAATAACTCTAATGTGTCCCAAAATGAACACTGAGAATCAGCAGAAATAAGTATGTTTAGCTTCTTTTTTTCTGAAGAAAATATAAGATTATGCATTCTATAATGCATCAAATATTGTTTTTGCATAGTAGGCTACTATGATCTCATGGGCACAGACACCAGGTTTTAGCTTCTAGTAAGTTACCAAAGGAGCATTTGTAGCTACTCATCCTCTGTTCTGCAGGCCTGGTACCGCTCCATTCCAGTAGTACCAATGTTTCCTCTCCTCAGCATTTCCTCCAACAGTATGTCTTGCTCAGTTCTCTTAGATGTGACCTGTTAGCAACCCATTTTTCAAACCCACAACCACAGCTTTATTGTTAGCCATGTTGCTTAGTAATGAGAACTTTGCTTTTTAACAGTCACTGGCAATGTTGTTTCCCAACATTTCATACACGCTACAGTCTAAGCGTACATAAAGCCATCTGGGCCTCTAATTAGCCTTGATCCTGATGCTTGTTATCATCTGTCCTTTAACTTGCTTCTTTCTTTTTTTTTTTTTTTGACAGACAAACCCTTAGCTTCTCAAAAACATTCACCTGTACTGAAAGAAAGCAGTATTTGCACAGTTCTAAGCATAACAATGCAACTCTTCCCGTATTATGAGAAATCTGTTAATTAGGTCCCTTGGGAAGAGTGTGGGACAGATATCACCCTTTGCATCCTCTAAGCTTGATCACTGGTGGATACATGATTGCAGTGAATCCATCCTTTCGATCAGGCAGGCACATCAGCTCACAACAAAAAGAGCTGCATATATCAAGAGCTTCAGTCCACGGCTTGCAAAAGCTGCACAGAAAGCCATGCAATCCAGCCCAGCGATGCCGCTGCAGTAAATGCCGCAGAAAATGTTAACATTTTAACAGTTCCAGTTTCCATGCTCCATCCAGAGATGACACTGTACAGTACATGCTGCTCTCTGAAAACTAGCTGTGACCTTGGTACCTGTCCCACCCTCCTCCCAGGGGACATAATGAATGGATTTGTAAGAATATGGAGAGAGTTGCACTTCTGTGCTTAAAATTATGCAAATGTTGCTTTCTTCCAATATACAATAAAGTCAGTGTTAAGACTAAATTAAAAGCAAGTAACTTCTAAATACATCATATTTCAAATGGGTCTTAGTTGCCTAAGCTCCTTGAAGATATTAGGTTATTTTCTTACCAGTCTACTGTTGACTTTGTGGCTCCAAGCTCCCTTAAAAATATGTCAGTGTTCACCTGACCATTAAGCTTCTCACCCAGTCATGGCAGTAACAGCAGCACTGCTTCAGAGCCTGCTGTTGCATGCCAATTATTTCTAAATGTAGTACAGACAGAAACAAGCATTCCTGAACACGCCCAGAAGGAAATGCAGCTGACAAACTCTTAGGAGAAGAACAAAATTTGTGGCAACCCATTCAAGTAACTGGTTAAAACAACCATCAAACCTCAACCTCCCCCTGAAAAAAACAACCCAAACCAATAAATAACCACAAATGCATACACCACACAAAACCCATCCCTTCATCAGGAGACCAAAAAGAAAACCCAAAACAGCCAACCCCTGAATCACATTTAGCTATTATCACCTTGAAAGCACAAACACTTGGCTCCCAATCACTTCTGTCAATACTCTAAACTAAAATTCATATTTCCTGAGCAAAAGCAGCTTATGAGGAAAGCAAAAGAAAATAAAAGAACCCCAACAAAACAACCCACAAACCCTCAAAAAGCCCAACCAACCCCCACCCCCTGAAAAAAAAACCAAAACAAACAACAAACAAACCATCCAAAAACCCAATTAATAAACCAGGCCACTTCCTTCATATTATTCTCAGTGTATGATAACATTAACTCTCACAAGTCACATCAATCAGGGGGATGGGAGAACCTCAAAGAAAAAACAGCACAGTACCAATTAAGTAAATTCTGTATGCAGATAGATTGGTACTAACAGTGCAAGTGAACTAAGATGCCAATGAGAATTTCCATACAGATATTAAGAAAAAAAACCATAATCTTCAAACAGCGTCAGAGAATTGTCAGAGTTGTAGGAGTTGGAAGGGACCTCCAGAGATCATTGTATCCAAACCCCCTGCCACAGCAGGTTCCCTAGAGCAGGTGGGTACAGTAAGACTCAATATTGCTGCACAGAAGCATTCTCAACAGTATTCAAACTCTCTTCTCTCCACCAATTACTGTCAAGAAGATTCAGTGTTCCCTCCTTGCTAAATGATATGAAAATAGTGACAAATGACTACAAAATACAAGTAGCGCCTCTTCTCCTTTTGGGAGAACAGCAAGGACTGAAGGTAGAAAGTCTACTGAACTGGTACTGAGGAGAAGCCAGAACAAGAACAAATAAATCAATGTATTTTTTTTTGTACCAGGCAAGGCACTATATAAATCCAAGTGGCACTGGGCTTTTAGTCACATCATACCTTTGCCATGCTAGCATGACAGTGGCTAAATCTCTCATCAGCCTAAACTTTATATCAGCTATCCAAGGGCAGTCACTTGTGACCAAAACCCCCAAAATTAAAACCAACCAAACCAAACCAAAACACTACCAAAAAACAAGCCCCAAACAAACTGAAAACACAAAACACAAACAATTAAGGGCAGAGAAGAAGAATATGTTGTTTTCAACAGGAATTTTAATTCCTGCAACAGGAATGAAAAAAAGTATTTTTAATTATTCATAAAGTACTAACTCACTGAGATGAATCAAAGACTGGAAGCATAGCATTGCAGAGAATAAACAGAAAATATAGCAGAGAATTCTGTATGTTACATACAGAAGTATCAGTAAAGAGCCCCAAACCATGCCAAATAACCTGATGGGAAGATGCTGTATGCACAGAAACATTTAAAACATAAAACAGATTCAAGAAGGTCAAGGAGGATTTGAAAGGCAAGGGTTTTATTTGCTTTCACCAGTTTGTGCATCCCTGCTTCCAGTTACATCCTTCCCCAACTCTGAAACGCATTCTGCCTCTTCCTTGGGCGGGCAACATCAGCAAGTAGTGGACTGGCTTCGTAAAATGATGTGTACAATGCCAACTTCTTCTGACAGCTGGTTTTGGAGAGGTTTTTTTCCCCAACATGCACACATTAACTGAGAGCTTTACAGTACTGTCCTTCAAAAACTAAGGATGGTAGCATACCCGAAGCCTCAGAAGCTTGTTTTGCTAGTGAAAAAAGGAGCATGAAACTATCGTGTCTTATGACGTACATTACCTGGAAGGGAGAACTTCACTACTTCCTTAGCTTTTTCAGGGAAGACATTGATGCTGCCCCATACTGGACACAGCTAGTTTTGGCCATCTCCACGATGGACTCACTGGCTGTTGGTGGTGCTGGGAAGGCAGCAGGTCCAAAAGCCAGGAGTGAAGGAAAAGATCTGAGCCTAGTAAAGACCTATTGGTACGCTGACCCATGAGTTTTCTTGTTCGTGCTTTTCCCTCCATATTTTGTTCCCTCAACAGCAGGATGGGGGAACTGAACAAGGGGATAGGTGTGAGCCTGCGCTAAGACTAACTTACCACAGTGGGGGAAACACTTATGCGGGACAAATTTATATTTTGATCAAGGCAACGGTCATCTGAAGGGCATGCTGTCTTTGAAGAGCTTTTAATCTCTTCAAAAGGCACATGAAGAAGGAGATACTGTGATGGGTGCCCTATTAGTGCTGTTACTACTGGCAGCATCAGTATCAGCACTGACATTTTTATTTTATTGTACTTGGATGAAGCTGAGCATTTCTGTTTAGTGTCCCTATCACCTACATGTACAACTGGCAATACAGACCTCTTCCAAGAGAAAAGTACTGTCAACACTTCTAAATGGTATCTGCAGGCAACAGATCAAAAGTACTATAAGTCACAGAACAAAGTAGTTAAAAAAAAAAAAAAAGAAAAATCCTTACATGTAACTTTATGCTTGAGATATGGCTCCAGACTCCTGCTTTTTTCAGATTACCCTCAGACAGGGTACCTCCATCACATTTCTAAATTCACAGGCAGAATTAAAAAAAAAAAACCCAAACACACACACAAAAAAAAAAAACCCAAATCCCAAAAAAACCCAACCAACCAAACAAAGCAAAAAAACCCCACCATAACAACAAAACCCACTACACCACACCAAAACATTCTCTCTCTGGAGGGAAGATTCTTTTTCACCCCTAGACTGACAGCTCCCTCTTCTGACCTGCCTGAAATACTACATGCATCTCAGATTCAAGCATATAGCAAAGAAACACAAAGCTAGGATAAGGAGAACAAAAACCTATGCTGAGACTTCTTAACCTCCAAGATAGTTGGAGGTCATGATATAATTTACAGTTCTGCATCCCCAGACAATAGGACTTGATAAAACTAAGCTATAGGTGTTGAGGTGGCAGCCACCTCAAAGAGACACCACCATCAAACATTACACTTCACTTTCATGACTTGCTCATTGCCCTCCTTCATAGATCACAGTGGGATACATCTGTCATTTTGCTACAGAAGATTCTAGGTAATGACTTTAAACTGAATTTAGAAAAAAACCACAGAATTCCAGAATAAGCTTCATTGACCTAAAAGAGAACAGGGAGAAAGTCAAGTTCTGCTAGAAGAGAATCCCAGCAGAGTTTAGCAACAACTCTGCTCTCTTATGCTAAAAGCAGAACCAAAATTTCAAAATACATCTTTGCTTTCTTATACATCTCTATTTGAATGCTCCATGAGTAGAAACGATTTTTAATAGATGCAATTGCACAAACAGCATTTTTCATATGGACATACGTGTCTCATACGTTTTGAATGTATGCATACCTGACAGCTTTGTCATTTTTTGAACTTTTTGTTAAGTAAGACACATCTAAGTGTCTCAAGTAAAAGAGTTTACGAATAAGGCTCTAGTGGCAGGATGCAGCTAAGGCTGGCAGTAATGCCCACATGCTATACAAGTACCTTATATCCAGGAAACCAGCCAGCCCAGTCACAGGCTGTTTCCAACTCTCACCCAAAACGTCTGTCAGTGCAGCTGTACAGCTATACACCTAGTAAAGAACGGCCATCAGGGGAAACTGCATCAGTATATTAAGTGTAGGGGTCATGTGGTACAGGCCTGGTTTGTCAGGCCAAAAGCTCTTTCTCAAACACATGGTAAATGGGGCAAGGATGAGGCCACAAAGCCACATTGTGGCTGGGATGTAAAACCTAGAGGGGTTGCCCTAAAAACAGACATCTTACACAATGCCTTATAAATCAGATCATTGCTTTTTCTGTATAGAACAGGACCTGCAAAAGCAAAAAAGGTGTAGATTCCTTTAGAAATATCACAAGTACACTGAAGGAATTTACTTTTTATCTGTGTCTGTATAAAACTTACTTAGAAGTACTCCTCTCCTACAACATAAATATTGCACACTGTTCATGTTTACAAAGTTCACATTTAATTTTTCCTATATATATTTTTTACACTCAAAAATACATACTATTTCTGGAACTTTTCATAGCTGAAAACTAATTCCACATGCATGCTAACATTAGCATTACCTATTCCCTTAGCGCAAAGTCTTATGAAGTGCTAAACCTTCCATATAAGTCATTTTAATTATTGATCACCCTGACAGTTTTAGGCACTAAACGAAGTTCAAAGCTGTGAAATGTAGAAGCAATGACCACAAAAGGAGCTTAAAACTGGAGGACAAAGCTCTAAGGTGGTCCTTCCTCAGAAACTCAACAGATTTAAAATGTAAAGACAAACACTTTCAGAAGTTACCTATTTACTGAAACAGCCAGCTGATCTCAATACTCTTCACACTTTTCTTTCATACACTAAACCACATGACCTCTCCAAAGAATCAACGCCAATTATTTGCTTTTCTTTGAAAAGAACTAGAAATCCAGAGATTCAGACAAGTCAGTAAAACTTAATGCCAGAACTAGGTTTATTACACAGAAAAGAAGCCCAAAACACTGACCTCAACTGCTGCAAAGGAATTATACAAGACAAGGAAAATTCTTATCATACTACAGAATTTAACTTCTTGTTCTGTTATAAATATTCAGATCTGAAAAAAAAACAGACAACTTACAGCACAAAGCAGCATGGCAGCGCAAGGTTCTGGTTATCTATTCCAAAGACTGAACAAAAACTGATGTGCCTAATCTTTTCTAATTGAAGAAAAAAAATAACCAAACCACACAACACATTTAAGTTAGAACCTCTGAGTAGCAAAAATGAGCATCAGAAAGACTAGGTGATGTTAAGAAATCAAATTTAACTATTTCATGGCAACCAACAGACCATCCAATCAAGAGGCTGAGAAATAAAAGTAGTGATTATTATAATAGAACCTCTGACCCCATAGTTAGCATGAAAAAATGCACAGTATTGATCAGAATAAAGAAAAATGACATTTTCAAAGAAGACAGAGAGAAAAGAGGAGCGACAAATTGGCACAAGTGTCAGACCTCCCTTGCCAGGTTCTCTGCAAGTTGCAATTTTTTTCTGCCTGCTTGGGAGGAATATCATATATCAGCACTTCCTATGGATGTACTTTGAAAAACCGCCTTCAGAATTGTTGAGGCAAAAATACAGACAAAAAGGAAAATACATGATCAAAGGTACATCTTACATGTACATACATTCCACAGAGTATAGAGAGATTATCAATAGTTGGAAGGCTACCCCACATATGGTTTGATTTGAAAAAAAACAAATACCTGCAGCAAGATGCTGTTTTTAATAATCTGTGGGAAAGATTTGAGTTTTGCTTTTCACTTAGAGGTTTGGCTGCCCTGCCTCCGTACCATCAAACAGATTCCAGCTAGCCATTTGCATGTCCAGTGAAATAAAACTGAATCCAAAAGACTAAAGTGGAAATGAAAGACAAACACTATAAAGGAGTTTAAAAAGAAATAACATATCAGCTTTCCAGCCTGTTTCTTTTACCTGGGCATTAACAAGACTTATTGATTCAGACCACCACACCAACATAAGAAAAATTCACCATTGCTACAGTGGTTGCCAGAGATTCAGTAGTATGTAAATTGGCAACGGTTCCAGTTTACTGTGATGGGTTAATGAGGCACTCCTTGTGGGGGCTCCTTCCACCTGGGCATTTTACCTCAACAGAAGTTTTGCTGTGCTTGACAACTTTTGCCAAAATCTTTTCCTCAGAGTGGACCTCAAAGCAGATCTGATTAAACAGTGAATTGGCCAGTCACACACGTCTGAACTGCTACTATCTCAGTTTAAAGTGGTCTTTCAGTCTAATACCACATCTGGGTTGGGTGTTTTTTTTGTTTATTTGGTTTGTTTTAAATTTAAGGAAACAAATGGCAAGGAATGCACCAATTCCTTACAGAATGAATATATGTTGTGGTTTTGCCCCAGATGGCAGCTGAGCACTATACAGCTACCCTCTCAGAGGGAGGGGGTGGGAGGTAGGGACAACCACCCAAAAAACCAATCACTCCCGCCCCCCAAAAGAAAAAAAAAAGGAAAAAACCACAAAAAAACCCAAAGGCAAACCTCACAGGTAAGGACAAGGATAGTTTATTGGGACAGAAAAGAGAGATATAATAATAGGACTTCATAGCAAAATATACAAAACTGGTGATACAAAATGCAGTTTTTCACTGAACTGCACAACTTGGACCATACAGCTCAGAGCTGTCCTGAAGCCAGACTGTCCCCAGATTGTGTGTCCTGGAGCTGTGCACTTCATCTAAACTTGCACCACATGGCTTGGGTACACTGGACAGCATCAGGATCAGGGGTAACTGCACATTGTCCGGATCATAATAAACCATCTCTCTTAGCTCCTGGATAGCTCTCCCAATGGTGGTCCACTTAGGTAGCTGACACACACCTTCAGTGAACAGGTACCTTTCCCTCACACTTGACAGAAATCACCTCCAGAGGCCAAGGGCTTGGGACTTCTTCCCAATCACCTTGACGATGCCTCCTTCTCTAGCCAGGTATTCCAGCTGCTTGACCTCCTGCCTTTCAGGCTACTGGCCCCATTATCCCAGCATCAGAGCAGCCCCTTGCCTTCTCGTTAACAGGGCAGCATGAAAAGCTGAAACATCTTTGACTGCTTGGCAACAACTAAACACATTAGTGTGCCACCAACACGATTCTCATCTGAAACCCAAACCACAGTGCTACACCAGGTACCAGGAAGAAAATTATCTTAGCTGAACTCAGGACAATACATCAGACCATTCTAACACAGTAAAGTTCATATCCAAAAGCCACTGTATCATGAAGCCCTTTCACAGTCTAGATTTTTAGTTGGAGAGATAATGAACTAGCTAAAAATGAAATCACCACCAGCTCTTTGCAGTTGCAAGACAGCCTCCATGCAGATATTAACAAAACCCTTTGTTTATAAAGCAGGCAAAGAAAATACCACAGGAGTCTGCCTCAGAATTATACTACATAATGAAAGTGAACACAGGAACAGAGAATTCCCACAAACTCACAATACTTCACCAGAGTATCAGATTTTGGAGTCTGAATTTCCTATTCTATCACTAACAGAAACAATGTTTTTCACTTCCAGATTTTGACAACAGGGTCAAAAACAAACTCTGGTTCTTCTACTGGGGCAAAGTTATGCCAGCTCAACTCTGGCATAGCGACAATTTTGCTGCCTAATGGCTTTTTAAATGACAACTCAGCTGACTTCAAAGTCATACATATGTGTGACTTTGGGCAGAGCCCTGAACAGTAATGGAATACAACACTGCGTGAACGATGCAAGAACAGTGTCAACTCACTTTTCAGTGGAGTCGATTCAGAAAAAGACAGCATATGATGAAGTTTACTCAGGCTGAGCAAAAAGCACATATGACTGTTGATACAGCCAGAGAATCTGTAGATTAAGGGAAACTCAGTTTTTCATACAAAATACCATATGTTGGGGGAAAACAAGCAATTCTGGATGAAGAGAGTGATAAGCTTAATGCTCAATCACTCGCCCATCGTGCACACTGAAGATCTTAAATTGTATCCTCTTTCTAAATCCTGAACCAGCAAATGTTTGTCTTGACTGTTGGGTTTGCAACATGATTTCCCACATCTTTGCAATCAAGCTGGAACACTACAGTTCAATTGGTGTATTAGTGTGGGTGAAGAATAGCTGGATCACTACACTACAAGGAAACCAATGCTAAGTGGAACTCCTCAGATATCTATTCAGGAACCTATCTGTTTAACACTATCTAGCACAAGAAAGAAAAGGTGGAACACATCTTTACTGATTTCTTTGAAGACACCAAACTGGGGTGTGCAACTGACTTGTCAGAGTAGTAGGCAAGGAAGCTGACAATCTGGAGTTCAGGAAAGGGCTCTGATAGTGTTCAGAGACTAAACCCATCAAGAAAGGCTTGGGGAACTGGGCTCAGTTAGTCTGAAGGAGAAAAGACTAGAAACAGCCAAGAGCAGCCTTTAAAAATAATTCTGCTCTTACTCAAAAGTCAGAGCCAGTCTCTGGAATATTAAGAGACTGTGAATATCAACTGAAAAAGGGAAGGTTCCAACTGATATGTGTACAAAAGTTACACTATTAAATTATTTAATTAAACATTGGAGCAGGTTGCCCAAGGAATCTCCATGCTCAGAGGTTTCCAAGGCCTGAGTGGATAAAGCCCCGTCATCATGTCAGCTATGTCTGTCTTCAGTGATAACCCCCCCCTTAAGCAGGAGGATGGCCTGAATAGCCTGCATAGGTCCCTTTCAACTTATGTAATTCTGCATCTCTGATTTGAATGACCTCCTAGTTTCCCTTTCAGTTTTACCTGTTACTTGCTAGAACTTCCAATAGTCTTGCACCCTGTACACATTTATGAAACAGATTTGACATGTTGTAGTAACATATGCTCTAACGCTACCAGCATCTTAACAGTTTTTAACAAACTTGGAATATGCATGCTTTCACAGGGACGTACACACACGTCTTCTTAAACTGCCAGGAAAACCACTGTTAAATTATTTCACAAATCTCTCTAGGCTTGATTCTCACCTCTTAACAGGAACATCTGTTGTAATAAGTTAAAATGAAAGATCAAGAAGAAAACCAGCAAACTGCTTGACCTTGATGCACTGAAAGGTTTGGAAGCATGAACATTCATTTCTGTGCCTAATTCCTGGGTGCCGTGGTCACCAGGTGACTACCAAGCCACACTCTCATTCTTCTGCCCCAGCAAGACACAGAAGAAATAAGATTAAAAGCCCATGGGCAGATAAGTAAAACATTCATTGAATACCACGACAGGCAAAACAGCTCTAACCTGAGGAAAAATTAATTTATTGCCAATTAGTAACAATAGAGTAAGATATAGAGTAAAAACAAAACTGAAAATATTTTGTCACCACCTCAGCCCCTTTCTTCACAGATTTATCTTCGCTTTTGACTCTTCTACCTCCTCCTCCCCATGGGGCACTGGGAACGGGAGTAGCTGTTAGTTCACGGTATTTTATCTTTGTCGCTCTTTCTTCCTCACACTGGTGCCCTGTCCCAAAATGGGGATCCTCCCATATGCTACAGTCCTTCAGGAACTTCACCAACATGGGTCCAGCCCCTAGGGTACGGACCTCCATGAACAGACTGCTCCAGTGTGCATTTCCCACAGGCCACAGCTCCTTCTGGGAACCTACTATAACATGGGCTTTAGACAGGCTTCAGACTTGTTCATGACACATCCACCTGCTCCAGCATAAGGTACTCAACAGGCTACAGGTGGACATCTGCTCACTGTAGGCCTCCATGGACTGCAGGGGGACAGCCTGCCTCTCCATGGTTTTCTCCACAGGTTGCAAAGGATTCTCTGCTCTGGTCCCTGGAGCATCTCTGCCCTCCCCCTCCACTGACACTGGTGTCTGCAGGGCTGTTTCTTTCACATTTTTTGCTCCCACAACTGGTGTGCTTTTTTACCCCTTCTTAAACATGTTATCATAGAGGTGGTACAGGTGTTACTAATGGGCTAAGTTTTATACAGCAGCAAATTCATCTTGGAGCCAGCTGGAATTGGTTCCATCTGACAGCTTCTTGAGATCTTCTCACAGAAGCTATGCCTGCAGCCCCTCCACTATGAAAACCCTGCCGATACAAATGTCTCCCCTCCCTCACAGACTCCACAGTCTAGGCTTCTCATGCATCATATACACATTTCTAGGCCTTCAGTAGGAGATTCAAAATAGCCAGTGATCAGGGGAGGGGAGAGAGCAGGAAGTCACCCTGGTCACTCTTCGCTCAAGACAAGGTTATCTTACATCTGCCATACGCATCGTTATTGAAAGGCAATCCTCCCCACTCAATACAAAGCACTGAACTCATGTGCCGGCATGAGCGATAAAAAACTCTTTCACTCTGAGAAACAGGATGGCTCCTTTGTCTGTCTTATCCTCCATCTGCACCCCCAACATTCACAGGAGGAAACTACTCCATTATTCAGCAACAGTGGACATTCAATTAAGAGACAATTTTTAATATATGTACAGACACAAGCAACCCACCAAAATACAGGTTTATTCTGATGTGAGAGCATTCTCTCCTCCTCTTAGAGCTTCTGTGCAAAGTGAAGTGCCAAGACTCCAAGGGCCACAGAGTCCATGGTGAGTATGCCCATGCCTGTGAGCAACCCCAAATGCTTTCCAGACTCATTTTCACAACAACCAAGGGAGCAAAAATCCTGTGTATTTGAAATTGTCCTTCCCCAGCCCAAGTTATTCCTTCATTCCTGGTGGAACTATATCCCTCAGTGAATCATGAAAGCACAAAATTTACAAGCTACCAATATGACAAACCTTTTACCTTTCAAAAGCATTTAAAGCTTTATGTTGCTTTAAACATAAACATAGGTTTACATTTATTATTTCCCAAACCACCAGAGTTATAAACTCTCCCACTTTCCCCCACCTCCTAATTCAAGATTCCAGCAAATGAACAGACATTAGATTGACAGTTTTCTGGTAACATGCTTTTCCTGACTATAATTCATACTAAATTAATGCAATTTTGTTTACAATGCAGCATTTAGAAACAAAGCATTTTCTCATGTTATGTTCTAGCTTTCATCCCTGTTGAAGCTGCTGGTTGTTTTCAATTTTCAGGATAAACCTCTAACTAGGTGAGTATTATATTGAAGGAATTTGCTGAAACACAAGGGTAATGGTAGACATCAAACTCTAATCATCTCTGTTATTTTACTGCAAGATGTCTATTCAGTCAATTGTAAATGCGTGAAAAATGGCAGCCTAACTACATAAAGAATTAGAAAAAAAATCCATTGGTGTAACATCTGAGATCAAATAATTTTCAGAAAGGTGAATGTCTAAATAACTTGTTTTAACACAACAAAGTCACTGTTTAAAACATCATCTTCTGGAAAACCACCAGCTTCAAGACACCGGGGAAGGAATACACAGATGAAGGAATGAGTTACAGCTTGTTTACCTTTTGGACATAGACCACAAAAACCTGGGAAAGTACCCCTCTGTATGGTAACTAACATTCCACATCCTTCATGGAGAGGTTGCACTACCAGACATTTATTCTGGAGTGACTTCTGCACCTTGGAAAGAGGAAGTTCTCAGCAAATCGAGAACTACTGACAAGACAGATCTGCAAGATAACCACAGCAGAACACCGGACAGAACCTCTTAGCCATAGTAGTCCTATATTGCTTATTACTATGCTTTGCTATTCAGCCTTCAATACTAAGAATTAGGTTAAACACATATAATTCTCCACTACATAATGAAACTGACTCCCCAAAGACTAAAAAGGGATCAAAGACCACACCAAACATGCTCAAAATAAGGAAATCCCTAACAAAAATAGTCTACCATCAATGAATCTAGCTATTCAAGACAAGAACTGAGTGTACTATGCACTCACTCGTGTTTTTTACTAGGGGTTACATCATACTCAGAGATGAGAATTTTCACAAATTGCAAGCATCTTCCTTACTTCGGGAAATACAAAACATATGCATGCACTATTTACAGAGCTTCATATGAAAACAAAAACTGCCTTTATTTACATGTCAGAACAAGCTGGTGCACATGTAGCACTATGTAATGGAACAGACATCACATGGTGTATTTTTATCATGCACTAAACCCACAACTTTCCCCCCCACCTCCCCTTCCCCAACAACTGTACATGACACCTGTGTTTTCTGCACTTTGTAGCAGCTCAGCTACCAAGGCCATATTCTTCTTCTGGCATCTTGATAAACTGACTAAACCTCAGGTGGTGGCTAGTATAGCCAAATAATCTTTGGTTTATGTATTGCAATGATATTAATACCAAAGGAATGTTTTTGCCTGTATTAAACACGGTACGCAGATATTAACCGTGGTACACAGATCAGCTACCTGGCAAAGAAAACACACAATACCAGCACTCATCTAATATAACATGCGCCACTGATCCAGAAACCGAAGAATCAGAAAGTCACTGATGTGAAGTAGGGGTGAAAAACTTTAAGTGAAAGAAATGAAAGCTGCAATGTGTGGAGTATTTAGGAGTCAAGAGAAGACAGGAATAAAACTGAAAAGGTATCATGAACCAGAAAAGCAGGAGATTTTAGCATAGATAAGGTACAATTAAGGAACACAACTCGTGGAAGAGATAATGTGGAGCAAGACAAGAAACCTTCCAGTTGTCTTCTACTAGCCTGAAGCCTACAGGAATCACCAGTATTAATATAACACCTTTCTCTATGAGAAGGTATACAGCCTTTCATGAGTCTTACAAAATCTGTTTATGAATTTATGACTCATGAATTTATCTCACTGTCTGATCCTGCAGTGCCCAGTACCACACCGAGCCTTAGTGGTGGCTGGCTTAGCACCATTAACGTGATCTAGATGCTCACACTACAGGCCTTGCCCAGATGCAAGACTTGAGAGGAGACAGTCTTAAAATAACTTTTCAGGCAAAAGCTAAGTTCAAGCTACTTAAAACTAACTTTTTAAATTACATAAACAAATGTAAAAGCCAAATCTGGAGGCCCCACAGGGAGAAGCAGATAGCAACAGCAGACAATAAAGCATACAAGATATTTATGAACAAATTTATTAAAACTGATAGTTATTTTTTATTCCAAAGCCAGAAATATTAATAAATAATCATACTAGAGAGAGACTGGAAGAGTAGAATCAAGGTACAGGAGGAAAACAAATTGAGCAATTAGTTGGCAGGCCTTGAATCAACAGCCCGTACTCAAAGGATTGCCCAAGCTACACATCGCTCAGACACATGGCTCCAGAGGATTGTGCAACAAATTCTGAAGTGCCAGTGCCTCAAATTAGAGAGAATTCAGGAAGTACAGCTCTCACGCAGACCACCCCTCTACTATGGCTTTCAAACACAAACTCATGAGCAACTCTGGTTTTGTGCTTCAGGTTCACAACACATGCTCACTACGGAATAGCTAGAATTAAAAATAACTATCAGTTCCAGGCAAAAATAGTAGGTATAGAAGTATGGCATATACTACTTCTGAAGGATACCAATTAAGCAGCAACTAAGATGAAGGTAAGGGGAGAATCAGTGGTATACAATTCAGAAAGTTTGAATTACTTCACATTAAACATATTAAGCACAGCGACATGGACTATGCTTCAGCAGCAATCTGATGTTTATCTTTAAAACACAGACTCAGTCTTCTGGCATCAATATACATAGTCTTTGCTAACTCTTGAAGCCACAGTCGGATTACTAAACATGATCTTAAGAATTCACAAGCTCTCTACTGCTTTCAAGTTTCTGGCTCCCTATTATTCTCAACCTGAACTGCAATCCCTCAGTGACAGAGAAAGCCCTTGTGACAAACGCGGATTTAGTGAAATCCAAGGAGTTTAAGAAAATACTTCTGAGGAATTCCCAGCTCCCCAAAGTAGTCAAACATATACATGGGTACACATGTGAAGACTCCCATAGACACTTAAGAGCCCACTTCTCCAGCTCCATTTCAGTCAAGGCTTATTAGAAGCCATGAAGCCTATAAGGATGCTAAGGATTCCGCAACAGCACTATTAGAACTCCCTAACCAGGAGGAAATTTTTCATCATTATGTGGAAGACATTAAAAAAAAAAAAAAACCAAAAACCACCAAAAAACCACAAAGGCCATAAAATCCCCCTGCCTAGTAGAACTCTGCCTAGACTCCAGTTCCTTGACAGGAGGAGAAGCCAGACTGCAATCCTGAAGCCCAAAAGATTACCGTGGTCCCCTAGGACAAAGCCCAAAAGACTGGTGGTGCCAAAGTTGAACAAAGCATTCTTATTCAAAGGGACGCACTGTGTTTTTCTCTTTCCCCACCTTTCCCCCTACACACAGGAGGCAATTAACTGCAAAGCACAGTGCTAGAGAAAGTTAAAGCATCTCCACTGAATGCAGAGAAGTTTCACATCTATACATACACACTCCCAAGCAAAATAATAAAAAAACCCAAACCAAAATAACGTAAAAAAATCATGAAATGATGGGAGACTCCAATATATCCATTGTCTTGTAGACCCAGGCACAATAAGAACAGATATATAGCACAGCCAACTCCTGTAAACCTTTTAAGGGTAGAGATTCTCAGAGCTTCTCTGAATAATCTGCTATAGTGCTACAGTACCTTCCCAATAGAGAAATTTCTCCTGATGTTCAACATGAACCTCTCAAACTACAAATAAGTCTTTGACTTATTACATCATCTGCCAATATCAAGATATGCTTGGCTACATCATCTTTGTAACTGCCCTCCAAATACCTGCAGGCTGGTATTGGATCACCCCTTAGCCTACTCTACATCAGACAAAGACCACTTCCTCAGCCTTCCCTTGCAGATCATGTGGACTACCCTGGTAATCATCCACTGAAACATCTGCAGTTTCTTTACATTTATTTTAAACTAGTGGGCCCAGAAGGAGTGTCCTTGGTGGAAACTCATCAATGCCAAGTTCTACTGAGTTTGCATGGTAATATTTGCGGGTCAGGGAGAGGGGGGTTTAGCATGGAACTACAGGAGTGGCTTCTGTAAGAAACCACTAGAAGCTTCCCCACATCCAACAGAGCCACTGCCATCTGTCTCCAGAACAGACCCATCCATTGGCTACGGCTGAGCCCGTCAGTCCTAGTGGTAACATCTCTGGGATAACAGAGTTAAGAAAGGGGGATGGGAGGCACAAAAAGCAATTGCAGCTGAAGAGAGAAGTTAGAAAGAGAGGAAGAACTCTGAAAGACACTGCATTCAGTGAAGGATGTGGAGGTGCCAGATAAGGTATTCCTCTGATGCAACCCATGGAGAACACCATGGTGAGAGAGGCTGTCCCCCTACAGCCCAGGAGGACCTCACACTAGAGCAGGTAGATGCTCCCTAGGAAAACTGTAACCTAATAGGAAGCCTATGCTGGAGAAGGCTTATGGCAGGACCTTGTGCACCCATGGAGGCATGAGCCCACACCAAAGCAGGCTTGCTGGCAGGACTTTGTGACACTGTAGGTAGCTGACCCACACTGGAGCAGTCTGGGAAAGGACCCATACTGAAGCAGTTTGTGAAGAATTGCAGCCTGAGGGAAGGACTCATATTGGAGAAGTTCATGTAGACTGTCTCCCATTGAAGGGATTCCAGGCTGGAGCAGGGGAAGAGTGTGAGTCCTCCCCACGAGGAGGAGGGAACACCAAGGACATGCAATGAACTGACTATAACCCCCATTCTCCATCCCTCTACTCTGCTCAGTGGGAAGAAGTAGAGAAACTGGGAGTGAAATTAAGCCTGGAAAGAATGGAGAGGTGGGAATATGTTTGTAAGATTTGGCTTTATTTCTCATTACCCATCAAATCAGAGAAAGGTATCAAATTAATTTTTGCCAAGTTGAGTCTGGTTTACCCCTGACTAATCGGTGAGGGGCCTCTTCCTGTCCTTATCTCTACGCACAAGCCCTTTGTTTATTCTCCCTCTCCCATCCAGCTAAGGATGGACAGTGATAGAGCAACACCTGGTCTCCAGCCAGGGTCAACCCACCACATCCCTGCTACACTCCTAAAGTAGCACAGTAATACATTTACTGACAATTCATATTCAACTTCCATGTCTAACCCCTAGTCCTTCAGAGAAAAGCTGCGCTTAGCCCACCAGTTCCCAGCCAGTCACTGTATTGCTATGCCTCAGGTGCACAACTTTGCAGTTTGTGTTCAGCTCCATGCACTGTGTTCAACTTTGGTGGCCCAGTCCTTAAATCGCTCAAGATCTCTTGGGATTTACTCTTTGCCATACATCGTATCAGCCAGTCCCTCTGACTTAGTGCCACTTGCAAATATGTCATCATCCAAATCACTAGGCACTGAAAAATGTGGTCTCCAGAATGAACCGTTGGCATGCTGCACTCAGCTGCCAGATAGATGTCAAGCTATTGATAATGGTCCATCTGATTTTCAACCCATTAAGCAGATTGTTAATCCAGCCCTCAACTTCTAAATGAGAATGTGGCTGCAGACAGTGTCCAAAACCTTAGTAAACTCTGGAAGTAATGTAATTGCTGTTGTTCTAGCACTCATACGGCCAGCCATTTTGCCAGATGACAGACTGGACAAGCATACTGTTGTTAAATGCACATTGACTATTAACTACTAATTTTTTGACCATGCATTTGGAAATGGAACCCAAGAGGGGATAAGCCATACATCCTTCCTGGGACCTAAATGATGCTATCAAACCTATAATTTTCAGAGTTTTTCTTTACTTTCTTGCAGATGGATGTAGCATTAGCCTTTTCCCATGAATTTTTTACCTTGCAGTCACATTGACAGCTCTATCAGCTTCCTAAAGCGAATTCAATCCGGCACTATCTACCTCAGCATACCCAGTCGCTCTAAATAGGCATTGAACTGTTGCTCCCTAATGTGATCTTCCCATCTTCTTCCTAGTCTGTACCAGTACACACAAAGGTATGAGGAATACCTCTCACCTGTAAAGACCAAGGCAAGAAAGGCACTGAATACACCAATCCTTCCCATACCATCTAGTTTGTCCCCCTCACCCCTCTTGGATCTGCATTCTCCTGGAACTTCCTTTTTCTACTAGCACACCTGTAGAAGCCCTTCTTGTTAATCTTCACCAGCCCTAACTCTGGCTGGGTTTTGGCCTTCCAGTTTTCATCCTTAAATAGCCAAGTAATGCTTTTATAATCCTCATCTGTTGCTGGTCCACGTTTCTGCTTCTTTAATAGGCTTTTTCTGTGGTTTTGTTCAACAGGAAGCCTCTTGGCTCAGTCAAGTGGGCTTTCTGCTCAAAGTCCTGATCTTCCTGGCAAATGAGATGGTATGTTCTCGAGCAGACACACATTTTCTTTAAAAAGATTTTTAAATTTTCTTTTTAAGCCCCTTATTATCTCCCCAGGGATTCTAATTTCAGAAACCCTCAGGTAAGCCAGTCACAGGCCTGATTTTACTAAGCTTCCCAGACTCAAGTCAGGCATCTTGTGAGGACCTAAACTTGAGATTCACCAGCTTCATCCATTACTGTGGTCAAATACATCAAACAGAGCATTACCTCTGGCTCCCACGTACTAACCACCTACACCTCCTGGGACCTCCAACATTGTCTGCCCGAAGTTTTGAGGCTCTCCCAGCAGACTTCTGGATGGCCCAAAACCACTAAGGACAATGGGCAGGATAGCTCTTATTGCTTGCAGAAACCATTAACTACAACTTCCACCTCACCAGGCAATCAAAAAAACCTATTAAAATTGCTTGTGTTCCCTTTCTGATTCTGTCCCACAAACTCAACAAGCATATGTCTGCCCTCATACTAGAGCTCTCTGAAGACAAGAAGCTATCCATGCAACCATGCGTGTAGCTTTCTCTCTTTTCCTTCCAATCCTTTCACAAAGCAGCCTACACCTATCCATAACTCCGGTGCACCTATACACTCAACCTCACCAAATTACAACTCTGCAGCATTAAAACTTTAAATAGGTATATGTCAAATTCTATGAAGGGGAAAAGAAAAAAAAAATCACAGCAGAGTATCTCTGAGGCCTTTTAAAAGGGACTGAAATATAACATTCAGATATTTAACTGAAAGTATTCGTTTTGTGACACATTTTAGTAAAAAACACCCATATATTTTTAGTTTCTCCACTGTTTGTTTCTGTCTATAAGTACTTCAAGAAAATAAGGACTGTAAGGGACCTCTGGAGATCATCTAGTCCAATCCCTCTGCCAGAGCAGAATCATCAGAGGTTGCACGAGGCTGCATCCAGGTGAGTTTTGCATATCTCCAGAGGAGACTCCAGAACCTCCCTGGGCAGCCTGTGCCAGTGCACTGTCACACTCAAAGTGAAGAGGTTTTTCCCCATATTGAGACAGAGCTTCTGGCATTCCAGATTATGCTTGTTGCTCATGGTATAGGCTGGGGTCTGATAAGCTGGGAAGCAACTCTACTGAAAAGGACACGAGTATTTTCCTCTTTATGTTCCTCTGAAGAGACAGTTTTGGACAGCAACTTTATATCTTTCTATATAACATCATTTTTTTTCTTACACTGAAGAAATATCAGTGATACTTCAGGGAGATAAATACAAAGGCACTGTTCCCAAAACACAAATGATCCACTCCAAGAAGGCTGTTTAAGCAACTCTTCCGTACTACTGGATTCTGTATCTACTCATCATCAGCAAGCAAATCCACACTAAAAAGAACAAAGATAAAAAGCCTCATATACAAATCACATGCCATGTTCCCTTAGAACAAACATCCTGGACAAATATTTTTACAAATTTATTTATTATCTACCTTAGAGGAGGGTTGATTTGTCTAGGAAATATTACAGCAAATAGTATGAAGACAACTGCATTTACAAGCCAGGAGTGTGGTGATACACTACTATTTCCACCCTGCTATTTAAAAAGCTAAAACTATTGAATGGGTTACTTCTGCAAATTCCCAGTATGTTGGGTTTCACTGTAAGATACTTGCCTTGTCTTCACAGGAAGATAATTATGTAATAGATTTTGCTTTCTTCCACTCAGACAAAGGCATTTCAAGTATTTTTAGAGGACATACTACTTACAAGTTTTCCACAGGGATCCAGGTCTCCCACTTAAAGAGTCCAAAGGACAAGGCAGAAGACATATCTGAGAAGAGGATTAAGATGGATGCTACTTAATCTCAAAGCTTCTTCTGGCTACTCCAACATAGCAATTAACCCAAAGGTTAAAGGGAAAGCTAAAGGTTAGGTACAGTTCAATCTCAATAGGCTTCCAACCTAAGTTTCCCTAAATGATCTCATAAACAGGTTACAGAAATAGGATCCCAAATACAAAGAAATGGGGACTCATCTGGTTAATCAACTGTACTCATGAGACAGCAGCCATAAAACCAACAGACAGGCATTTATTTCCTGGATTTGATTCTCTCCAACAGTTTAATTAGTGGCTTAGATGACAAAATGGGCAGCCTTTTAAACATTTATAGATGCCATCAAGACAGATCATAGCTCAAATAACTTAGGTGAAAATAGCCAAAATAAACAGTTCTGTACCAATTTAAAAAAAATGCAATAAAAAGTCAAAGTGATACTAGTAAAGTATCAGCCAAAAATGTTTAGACAAAAATACCCCCCAAATATAAAACACTACACAAAGAAGATAAAACAATGAAGCAGCAGAAAGAGGAGAACTGGGTGCTCACAGCACATTAAAAATTGCACATGCCCAATACAAGACTTGCCAAAAAGAAGCAAGCCTCCCATTTCTAGAAGGAGTGTTACCCTGGACAATCAGTGAGGTCTAGAAAGCAATTATAGTTCCTTGATGCTAATAACATGTCACAGTTGGAATCCCATACTCAGTTTGGTGCTCCATGTTTTAAATTGCTGACACAAAGAGAGCATGGACACGATAATGGCAAATGTGGCTTATAAAGAACAAGTAGCAAGGTTGCTTGGATGTTTGTCTCAAAAATGCAGAATGTTATCCTGCCTACCATCTCAGAACCAACAAAGCCCAACATCTAATCTTAACATATACTCTGTCAACACAGAGTCTCTGGATGGAACAGGAAAGTTTACACTTCATGCAGAGAATAAAGTTTGAATATTTAGAACATGGGAAGAATAAGGTTTTAATAGTTAAAGCACTGAAAGGAACAAGATGCCCAAGGATTATGTGGTATCTCTTGCCTTTAATGATTTGCAAGAACAAGACTGATACATAGTCCAATGAGACTTGATTCTGCCCCAGTATTGTGGGCAAACAACATCACTTATATTTGACATTGATAAGACCTCTCCTTGAGCCTTCTCTTCGTTAGGCTGAACCCTGCCAGCTCACTCAGCCTTTCCTCCTCTAACAGATACTCCAGTCCCTTAGTCACCTCAGCAGCACTTCACTTGACTGCCTCCACTAACCCAGTATTTCTTTAGCACTGTGTAATCTAGACCTAGACCCAGCACTCCAGCTGGGGTCTCACCAGTGCTGAATAAAGGAGAAGGATCAGCTTCCTTGACCATTACAAGGCCACACAGCATTCAGGCTTATTTTAAAAGACAAGACTGAAACACTCCTGTTGTTTATTCCTCTTTTTAATTTCTACTCAATAATTTACAATTTTTCATCCTTTTTAGTTGCTTAAAGGTATACAGAAAAACTTTCCTTCTGCAAGGTATATTCTTTTCAAGACTGATTTGAGCAATGTTTCCTAACTGTACTATATACTTCATCCATTCTCCAATTTTCTCTGTATTTTTCATCTAGCAAATCTTTCTTCTGTTCTCTGCATCATTTCAACAACTCTCAATACTGCTCTTCAGATCTATAAACTCCTTACAGATCTCATTTACCTTGCTACAGCTTACACTTCAAGATCTTGTCAAGCCTGTTCTTCAACGCGCACACACCTTCAAGCTAAACGAAATATAGTTAAATGAAGTCTGAAATTACTACTTGATAAACAGCACTGCACTTGTGTCTCAAATATGACTCATCTTCACCACGGAGCTAATATACATGGATGCCAAGATCAATTATAACAAAACAAAAGCTATCAAGATTTAAAAACCCAAACACACACACACAGAGGTCGGTATTTACCATGTAGTCCAAAGGAACGTGCACCCAAATGAAGTGAAATCCCAGCACACATGACCACCCTCCAATGCACATTACCTTCAGCAATACTTCAGGTTCAAATGAAGAACGAAAAACTACAGAATAAAGGCAACAACCTACAGAAACAACTCAACACCACGAGGCAGACTAATAATTTTAAACACTTGACTTTGTTATTGCTCCAGTCCCTTATTTTGCCAGTTCGTTAAACATCTGTCTCTGAAGTTTTGAGATATAAGCAATGTACAGCACAGGCAGAGGTCCGTACAGTATTCAATTAAGCTTGCACAAAGTCCACATAATTCCATTGGGAACATAATTTATAAAAAGCTGATATTACTGCTAGAATTGTGTTCTTTATTCCAGGTTGCTGTGCATGACTGCCTGCTTCCAAGTACGGAAGCAAATTCTCAGTTATCACTCTGGTGTTTCAACACCCAAAACTCTGTTGGAGAAATTCAGGTTTGTAATGATTTCTTCTACATTAGTTTCTCCTGTGTATTATTACACTCCACTAAAAGCAAGCTGTGACTGGTAGGAGCCTGCTTTATTCCAGGTTCTTTAATGGCATTGAGTTTGTATTTCCTCCAAGATATGAGGAACATTTCTCGATAATACAGATCAGATAAATCCTGGAATGTGGGTTCAGCTTTCACCTGAAGCACTGCTGCTTTATTAGAGGCAATAAGACCAGTTTCTACATACTCAAAATGTTCCAATTTACTGAAATTTCTAACTTATCTGCTATCTGGGATTTAAGCATCTTTCCTAGGATAAAATGATTCCATACCCTTCCAGTTTGTCTGGGGGAAAAAATCATACTTATCCATGTTGGCTATGCCATCATTCCGATGGCTCTGTTTCAGTAATTGGTTCTCAAACAAGAAAGAAAAACAGCCAAGAAAACCTAAAAAAACCCCACACTTTTTTGGTAGGTTGTTTTTAATTTGGGTTTTTTTAAAATGCTATCAGCTTTCAGGACATTTACTGTATTCAGAAAAAGCAAAGTGACATATAAATATTTATTCAGAATAAGATTAAGGGTCCTTTAATCTAAGAGTGTAACTCCTTAACATTTTACAGTAAGTACATCAAGAAATTCATCAAAATCGGTTTTCTTCAAAAACACATTAAAAAAAAACAAGCACCCCCTCCAGGTACATGTGTCATTTAGGAGTACAGCAAGAGAATAATCAAGAATCAAACAAAACAGGTGTCACTAATAAGAGCTGTAGCATAATCGACTTTTCAAAACGCGCACACACACACAAACGAACAAACAACATTTCATCCCCATTCAAGCTTAAATTAAGATCCAGAATACCTAAGGGCTAGTATGAAAGCATCCATTAATTCAGCCTTTTTTGCAGGTAGGACAGGGGAAGACACAATCTCTCATGTATTTAAGCAGCTATTCCAAGAAAACTGATTATCTTTCTAAGGGTATGTTAATTCTCTTATCTTTTCATTCAGTGGCTGAACAACAAGTCATCCACACCTGTATTACATAACAGGATTTAGGCACGCACTCAGAATACAAATCTTTTTGGATGCTTTCACCAAAATTTTATTGATGCAGTGAGAGATTAGAAAGAGATGTAAGTGTTTTGTGCTACTAGCTCTTTTAGAGGAGACCACAGCACAATCTCACAGTGAACATGCTGGAGATATGTCAGGGTAAAACAGAGCAGACCACTGACACCAGGAATCTGTGCCTTAGCTTGAAATTCTGCAAAGCCTACCCTCTAAGTACCTATGCTCATCCTGGAAACCCTTCTCAAGCTATGAAATTCCTTGCTAAAGGCTATTTATGATGACCAGACAAGGTTATAAAGCTATCTGCAACTGATCTATCAATTTTGTGTGGATAGTGCTGTGATATTTTTTTTCTCCTTGCACAAGCATTTAGACATGAAATAAAATGAAGTCTGCAGCATAATTAGCATAAAGATAATTATGTGCTTGTTATATTCTGCATGGCTAATTACCATACAATAGATTACATTATGGCATGAAAAGGTACATACCAAGGGTTAGAATTGCGAAATTTAGCTGCAGTTTGCATATTTATCAGAAGGCAAGCAGGAGATAAAAGGAATCAAAACCTCATTTTGGTTGCAGTGCTCAGCAACATTCCTCTGCTCTGAACCTGTGCTCATCACAGCAGCTTCTATGTCCTCTCTCGCTCTTAGATCAGAATATGGTGCCACTTTGTACACGGCAAGAAAGCTCTCACCATTACCTCTCCTCCGTAATGAGTCTACAGCAAAATGTTTCTGTGGATTCCATGTCTCCCAAGCAAGCGTGGCAGACTTTTCAGACAGTACCAAACTGGCATTGTCCATGGAGACTGCTCACCCACACAGAGCAGAGGTTCTCAAATTCTCGATCACCCCAGATGCAGGGGTTTCTATATAAAGACAGCTTAGTCTCTGCTGTCCCTCTTCCCTTACTAATGCTGCATCTCAGCATTAACCAGGCTGAAGAAACGGGGGCAGAGGAGGAACGCAAGCCAAGTCCAACCAACCGCAAGTTGTGTAAGATCTGTTCCCTCACATTATGCCTACTCTCATCCCACTTGTGGCAACAAATAGTAAATCTGAAAGCCTGTAAGATAAGAATCAGTTGAGTCTCAGCTACCTTTAGCCAGCTAAGTAAGAACTGGGCTCCTGATTAATTATTTTGGGGAAAAGAACCCCTGGGAAGAAGCAGCAGCACTGCAAACATCCAAAATACACACAGTTTAGCATGCAGACACAAGCTGCCTGGCTTCTTCTCCAAGTGTAAAAACAGCACCACTGATAGCTAGCAGTCTCCTTGGACAAACCAGGAACAAAGTCCTCATTTGCTCATGTGTTTCCCTACCAACAAAGCTAATGGACCTAAAGATCTCCCAGGCAGAAAAATTACTTGAGGAAGGAGTACAGCTAACATTTCGGTTTAACTTAACAAAATCAACATGCTAAGCAACTGGAAAGCATAGGAAAAGGAGGTAGGAGGATCACAGCAGCACCTTAACCCAATTTAACTAAAGCAGACAGTGGTTTACACCTAGCTCTTCATACTGAATTGATTTCGGAGAGTAAGCTTCAATAATGAGCAACTTAAAACAGTACATGAACAGGGCTTGAAAACTACTTACTATATAGGATGTAATAACAGCAAGCCAAAAATTTCTGGTCAGAACAGGAGTTGGTGTAACACACCCCTCCTAGAATTTTATAAATAGTGAAATGCAAGGTATGAAAAACACCTACTTTTATCAGTAATGCAATCTTGCAAAAGGTTTCTGCTGCATGGCACACCAGTCTTGATCTATTCTTTTAACACACCAGTTTCCAAAATGGAAGATCATGAATCCAAAGGGCACTTAAACGCTGTTGACTGCTAGACTTGCACTGACTCACTGCTTTCTCAAATCCCCACACCCCCAAACCATATTTAAAAAGCAGGCCTAGAGAAGACAGAGGGAAAAAAAAAGAGAAAAAAAAAAAGGCAGCCTGAAGCACATCTACATGAAATCTGAACTACTGAGGAGAAATTCATCACGGGTGGCTGCACATCATCTGCCAAGAGAGTCTACCAGATCTTTGTTTATTCTAGGCAGGTGAAAGGCCTATTGAGATACTACTGTTTGCATTGCCTGCTTGCCTCCTGACACGGGTGGAGCACTGGAATAATCAGGTCCAAGCTTGCTGGCATCACAGTAAGCTCAGAAATACTCTGGTTCTGTCCAGAAATTTCAGTTTTGTTTTTCCTGAGTTTCAAGCACAACACTGAGGAGTCAAATGGCTCTATGTGACCAAGAACTAGATTGAACTAGGACCCAAAACACAGTTTCAAGGAGGGGAATGCAAGAGCATACATACTGTACATGTGATGCTACTGGACAAAAAAAAAAACCAATCTCAGTATGCCCAAATATAATAAAAAATGGATTCATGCAGATAAAAAAAACCTCATTACAAACTATCACAATTCACTTACATTTGAAATTACTTAATTTCACCTCAAATCCTATTTAAACAGCAGTCCTAAGTCAACTCATATTCAGCAGCAAGACTAATTGACAGCTGATCAACTTGCTTAGATCACTTAATTAAAATCGACAAACCACAACTTTTCCTTAAGCTTTCCCCCCCCTCACTGTTCTACCTCTTTACTTCACACCCTTTGGGAAAATAAAATCATCATGCAACAGTTAAACATCCTCTCTGTCACAACCAGATATCTTACATTTTCAGTTTGAATGAACACTGGCCTTATAGTACTTTCTAAGGCCCATTTACAATACAGCTGGAACAGTTCTTCCTAGTTAATTTGCTTTCAATAGGGGCTTCATTCTCAATTCAAATGACAAATTGCTCTAGCAACCACACATGGCTTCCTCAAGCCTGGCATTTTTAGGTTTAGTACAGCCTTTTAAATTGCTTATGTTTTAATTGCTATATAACAATGTATACATATTAATTACTTTGGAAGACCTGTGCAAAGCAGACAAATGTTCAACTTTAATACATTAATATTGCAGCCAAGAGGGTGTTTTAGCTATTGAATAGAGTTCATATTGTTGATTTGTTTCATCTTTGATATGTTTTCCTGGCAAAAAGCTTCTAACAACATGAACTCAAAGAACATAATCCCTAAAACATCAGGCCTAAACCAAACTCTGTTGACCTGAATCTGTTCCCATCAACCTCCTTATCTGAAAACTGGCACTCATGCTAAATGGATGTTATAAATAACAGCATTTAATGACTATTTAATGACTGGTGTTTCCTGAATAAGCTGCTTCTACTTTTCCAAATCACTCCATAAGAAACATATTTGTTAAAGTAATGATCTTATTCAGATATTGCACCCTACTACATACTTTCCTTCTTGATAATTTTGCGCTGCCGGAATTCTCCATTTCAAACACACACATGTGGAATTCTCCAGAGAGACGGGACAGTCATCACAGGTTCTTTAAAAAATAAGTAAATAATCAAACACCAACAAACAAACCTTGCATCAAAATCTGTACTTTATCTTTGCTAGACTTTTAAACTGTACAGAATGCTTGTGAAAACCTTTATTACTGGACATCACAATTATTGCAGGAGGGGGTAAGTAGGAAGGAGAATCAGGATTGGAGTATGTTACAGATATACATGCACCTCACCTGCATTTGTTATTACAGCAAAGTGTAGCATTCACTGTGATTAGCAAGGAAGCATAATTCCTGCTTTGCTCTGTGACACTGGCACAAGTGCACTGAGGTGATGACTATCAACAAAGCTAGCTTGTGATCTGGAGCCGTTAAAGCTGCGCACATGCTACAGCCAGCCAGCCACATTTTTATTGCCTCTGCCCTTCCTCTCACTTCTACTGCTCTTCTATTCATGTGACATTGTAAATTAACACAAGGTTTCCAACCTTTACACCACACCTTCCACAGCAGAGGCTGTGGTTTCACTCGTTTCCAGAACTCTGATTTTAAAAACTAATGTTAGTATGAATTTTTCAGGAAAAAAAATATCCAACACTAGAAAAACACAAGCATGAGAGTTCAACCTAACTTATATAAAGAGAAGATCCTCTGGCTGCCTATAACAGAATCTCTGTAATAAAGGCAACCAGAAATTATTTAACTACTACCTGACCACAGGAGATGATTATCCTAATGACAGCAGTCAAGTTTTTCTCTATCAAGGAATCTTTTCATTTCAGGAATGCAAGTCTGGCTTTGATCACAAAACTTTTCTTCCTCCAAATTGAATCTCTGTACACATCTGACAGTGGAAGAACAAAAGCAACGGTTTGTTTTTCTTTTTTTCTAAATAAACTCATCATTTGTCTTCCCAAGTTCAGGTCTGCTTTTACATCAAAGACAGTTCTCCCAACACTAAGCACTGGTGCCAGTTTATTTATCTACCTATATAGAAGTTTTTATCATTCTGTAGATCTTTAGATCCCAGAGCTGTACTTGGAGTTTCCTTTGCCCAAAGCAAGCACAGAATGCATCAACATACAATTAAGATAGGAAGTCAGGAAAACAGTCATTAAAAATTCATATGCAGAACACAACAGCTTCAGGAAGGGAACACAGAAAACAAAAATTGTTAAGTGTCATGAGTTTGGTTTGTCATCACAGCCCATCCCCACGAGTCATGGAAACTCAAAACAGAGATCATTAGGTAGTCACAAAGCATACGTAATGGAGTTTTGTTTGAACAACAGGTGTACTTCAGCATTATTAGAGTAAAAATGTCAAGTTACTACATTCTGTGAGCATAAGATCACCGAGGAATGCAGCAGATTTTAATCAAATTTACCAAGTGTTTATGTATTAAGAAAACCAAGCCCACAAAAGGAATCTAGGAAATCTGAGAGGAAACTGGAAGTCTGATGGCACAGAAAAGCAATTGTCTTCTATCTCATCAGCGTGAGATTTTGAGGAAACCACAGTGATCACTTGGTAGATTCTCAGAAGTTTACATATCTACAGAGTGGAACATCAATATCCTAAATACCACCTGGGAACATGTGGAAAAAAAGAGAGAGGTGACACTGGGAAAAAAAAAAAAATGGTGATACCCCCTACCCCCAACCTTTACCAAAGAGAAAACCTAAAAAAACTTATGGGCCAACCTGAAATCAACTCTATTTGAATAGTGTCTGTGAGAAAGGACTCCCTTCATTTAAGCTTATTCTTTTAAAGTTCTGTTCCACCTACTACCCCCATACAAAGCCACAGACAATTCAGGTTACATATCATGATGACATCAAATTTAAGACTCACATGATAGCTAAAATCTTGATCAGAATTTACTGTGATAACTTAATACTAAAAGTAAAAAAAAAAAGGCACGTAAAGGTCTAGTTTGAAGAAGGCATCTAGTTGAATTTGCAAGCTGATCAGCTTAAAAACAGGAGAGGTAGAACAGAAAGAAGAATAAAGAAGCTGTTTTGCCTCTCCTCAGATTCCATAATGTAAGATTCAATTAACAACACTCAACTTCACAGAACTTGAGGAATGGCACTTTTCAGACCAAAACTATCCTTGAAAAAACATGTAAAGATGGAAATCTAAAATACTGGAAGCAACACTATCTTTTTTCCTACTCTGTAGCTAGTTATGCAATGCAGACAGTACTACCAAGTTTATGGTCTGAGGGGTCTAGCACCCCCAACTAAAGGTAACAGAGTTTCATATATAAATGCAGAAGCTCAAAAACAGCATCAGCAGTTAAGTAGGGAAAGCTTTCCTTTCTAGAAGGAAGGAGCCTAGCTATTCAATCCTTGGGCCCAGTGCGGCTTTACCAGAAAGCACTCGTCAGTTCCCTACATGTGGTTATTACAAATCATAGATAAGTTTACATACATATACACACAGATATAAAGCAATAAACACACAAACAGCACAGTGGAATGATTCATCACCTCTATCACAACTCAGTCCTTATTCATGCTACTAGTTTTTCTGAAACTGCACACCCAGTCTAAGCGTTATAGTGAAATCAATTTGACAGAAGACTGACTATGTACAAGCACACACCGACTTCATCAGGACTGCACAACTTAAGTACAAATTAAAGTTGTACATAAGGTATATTAAGGCATTTTAGATGATGCACAAGATACAAGTATTGCATTTAAACTTTGACTATTTTGATATATTGTATTAACAGAAAATGACAGAATGAACTAGTAAATTGTGCATTGACGAGTCATAAACTTAGATGAATTCAGATGAGGACTTTGCTTCCACCCCCTCTCAGATTCAGCAGAAAAGTTTAATAAAAGTCTTAAAGCAGTCACAGGGCTTAACTTCATTAATTTGGAATTGCCTCTGTAAACCCAGCCCATCCACTAATCTGAAAAGTTCATGACAAATGTTTGGTTTTCTGCAACTCCAAGTCTGTAGGAAGTCACTAACGCATAGTATTTATTACCTGTCTAGCTTAGCTGTAGTACAGAGAGTATCTGAATTTAGTAAATTATCGGCTTTGTGCTTTAGCACTACACCATTAGCCAAATTCTTCATGGTCAGCTTCAAGTAAAAAGCTTGAAGCTTTAAACTGAGGCAGATTGAAATGTTCCACAAGGAAATCTCACCTTTTCCATCCTACAAGGTTATCACAAGACAGTTGCTTCAATCCAATAAATGTCAAAGCAAAAGGAACTTTGTACTGTAATACTGCAATACCTTTAGTCAACTACCAGTATTTGTGTACGGTGAAATTCTGCTTCTAGAGCAAAGTCCAGATAGAAAGGTACTAAGGCTAAACTAAATTTATCAGTCTCTCACTAGTCAAGATGCTTTGCATCTATACAGCATGTCTTATACTTGTGTAGCTTGCCAGTCAAAGAGCCTATTCTCTCACAAACAGTATTTCAGATCCCATTTTGGCAAGGAAAAAAAAATAAAAAACAAACCAAAACCAAACAACCCTCAAAATTTATTCCTGTAGTACACTTGTAGTAGTTTCCAGGGTCTCCCAAACAAAACCCCTACAAAGGAATACTACGGATGCAGAAAGAGCAGTTCAGAATTATACCAAGCAGGCTGAGAGGGCAAGCAACTGCTGCTCCCAGCTTCTCAGAGGACTATGGCAGTGTTCCACTTCCATGACATCTGTCACACTACAGACACAGAGCTGCTAAAGTGAAACAGCAAGATCACGGTAACACAAGAGCAAAGGATTTAGTGACACTGCTGGTGAATCATGCTAGAAGAGCAGACTTTTCCTTACTAGGACGAGCCCCAAACCAGCAATCCTGCTGCAGCTATCGAATCAACCGGTACTCTACAAAGCACACGCTCTCATTACTCTTCTAGAGATTACCATTTCCTCCATGACACAAAACACATACCACACTGCAGCGACTGATACAGACGTATCTCACGGTTCAAACTTGTATCTGGCTATTCAACAGACAAAGACACAAGCTGCACATATATCCTTCTGACAGCTGAGTCAGAGAGCAACATAGCTGAAGGCAGCAACACCTTAGGCAATCTCCAATAATCTTTTCACAGTTTATCAAAACCTCAAGTCTTTCTGTCCAGAAGGGGATTACAGACCTTGTTACCTTAGCGACAGTAAAACAGCTCCAAAGATGCTTTAGGAGAATCACAAGAGGAGCAGCAAATGCCTGTCGCTTTAAATAAATAAAATAAAAAGCAATCAAATAAAAATTCTAATTAAATTGGAAGACTTCACCCCGAACACTAAAACTAGCACCTCTTGGGTCAGCATGCATTCACCCTTCAGCTTCCCAAACAAGGAACATCAGTTGATCTCTGCCCCACCCCCACCCCCGCAATGGAGTACAGATGCAACCATTCATATCCAGAGAGAAGCATGAGAGGACCTTGGAACTCTTTTCTGAAGCATTTTGAAAAATATATTTATTCCACAAGTTACCAGAAGAACACAACTAGTTGGTCACAAGAAAAAAATCCTGATGCAAAATTTTCCCTGTTTTTTTGCTTGTTTGTTTGTTTTTAAAAGAAGTATATTTATTCAAATAGTTAAATAGTTGTCACTAGCTGACGCTTGTCTTTCTAATGTACTTGTGGGTTTGGAACTAAAAGCATATTTTTTTCACTGGGACCTTTTCAGAATGATTCAGAACCGTCCATTTGTGCTTTCAAAACATAAGAAGCAGGTGGAAGATTATTTAAGAAGTGTTGGCTTAGATCACGTTCTTAAAAAAAAAAAATCTCTTCCCATAAATGTAATAAGGTTAATTTGGAAATGTAACATGAAATCAAAAACTACCTGCAGTTCAGTTTGAGACACTAAAAATCGAGGTATTTGAAATTCCAATTTGAATTTTTAATCTTTCCATTTTACTCACAATTAAGAATTACTGAATTTGTATTAGCAGCGAGTCTTTTTTTTTTAGTATCTACAAAGAAAGATTTACAGTCACATTCAGACTGGAAATTTACAGATCCCCAACAGGTTTAGGAAACTAAATTCTGCTCAATGAAACATTGTTTTCCTCAATAACACAATTCATAGATTCAGAAAATAAAAACTATAGACAACTGGGTCCTTCAGCAATAAATAAAATAACATCAGTATAGTTTATACCACTTGTCATGATTTCAAGAAAGTTAAGTCTCATAAAACAAGTCTAACGTCTTCCTCCATAAGACCACACACTTATTTGATTATGGCAAGGAGGAATCTTAGAATATGTTTCTGCAGGGTATCAGACTCCAGCATCGATGAGCGCTTGCTGATCCATCTTGAGCTGCTTGCCACGAATTCTGCTGTTGAACCACACTGATGCAGCAGTGAAGTATTTCTTCTCCATACTAATGCGCTGACTTCAGTGGGGCCCACCAGAAGCACTCACGTGATCAAGCTATGAGAGCACTAAGTACACAAATCAAACCCTTCCTAAAGTGATTATTTATACCCTCAAGGCCCAGTTCAACAACACGGGCTTTTATAGCACTTTTGCCTTTTTTATAGCACTTTACAGAGCTCCTGTGCTCTCTCTCAGGCTTTTCCCTACTGCTTGGCCATACCTTTAACAAATTTCTGACATTCGATGCTGCATAAGCATTTTTTGGAGTGAATCATCCCTGGATGTGATCTCTGACCTGGCTTTCAGCACAGCCCCACAGACAGCTGAAAGGACAGACATCTGCCTGCAGCACCAGGATGGAAACGACACAAGAACCCTTTGAACTCATATTGACCATAGAACATCTGTACTCTCAAAACACAGCCTATGCTTGCTTTTGTTGGGCTGTCTCATAAGCATTCCTAAAATAAATGTGTAGTTCACAACAAGCAGATTAAAAAAAAAGTGGAAAGGAATGAGGAACACATCCAGCCAGCAACCCTGAAGTGTTTTGCTCACAACCACCAATTTTCCTTTGAAAGAAACTAATAAAATTGTCCATGCTGTACTTCACAAAACTGGCATCAATAGTAGCAGATGATGATGGGTCTTGCTGCTTGTACGCACCAGTTTGCTTTTCGTTTGCTTTTCGCTGCTTCAAATTTGCATTAATGCCCTGTAGCCAAGTTTAGTGAAGCCACAGGTCACACACGGGAACAAAAGCTTCACTCACACGGTCACAAATAGCACCTTGGATTTCAGCAGTACTGTAGTAACTCTGGTGTAATAACAGAAAAACAACTGACCATGTGCTCTCAGTGTAAAGCTAAGGTCAAGAAAGTAAACATTAGCCTTGAATGTGTAACAAGGGAATATTAAATAAGGAGCAATGCCATTTCATCTAACATTCAGCAAACTGCTGTAACAACATTGCTGTGCCAAGCTCAAAGGTTTCCACGTTATGCACTAAGTCAGAAACAAAGCTACAAAGAACAATTTTCAGTCTGAAATGCATCTTGTTTTAACCTCTTTAGACAATCAAAGGTAAGAGGTGGCTTACATATGCATTTCACATACCTTCACGTCAAGAATATTTTTCCTTATATTCTCAGGTCTTACCATCACATGTCTGATCAGGAACCCAAACAGGGAATAAGAGGGGCCATAAAAACATAATATACAGTAAAAGATCTGTTATAATTCTGAAAAGTCCATGCAACCTGAACAAGTAACCACCTTAAAGGCTCTAAGGCAGACAAACAAATGAGATCCAATGAGAGAGATAATGATAGAATGACATGTTTAAATGACATTCTTGGAAGAAGTTCTGCAGACTGAACAGGGATGAGGAACAGATCAATTGTTCACAATGATCCTTTTCCAACCTGAAACAAATCTACACTCTGGAACCTATTAATATACAAGCTATCCATATGACTAACTCTCCAATGTAATTTAAAGAGTGATAGTCCAAATGATGTCTAGGAAGAAGCAGCTGACATCATCATAACAGCTTTCACAGATGATGTTGAGAGAAGCAAATAGGAACAGACACAGCCTCTTGAAATCACTTACCCAAAGCAAATTTTCTTAGGTAATGCAGTATCCCTACTGGAAGTGATGAAGTTGCCAGGGCTTCAGAGAGAGGGGTAAGAGAAATATACAAATAGATCACAATCATCATATTTGTGATTTGCTGTAAATCCTTCATTCTAACAATTCCATTTGAAAAATAGTTTTTCATAAATACAAGAAGTCCTGTTAGCATATATAAATCTGTAGTCACTTAGGCCATAAGAACAGTGTCTGTCTCTGTCCCTACCTGCTCAAGCACAAAACAACAACAAAATTAAACTATATGTAATAAATCCTAGCTATCTCAGACATCAATTTAATTCCTCACTGCCATCATCAGTCTCACAGGAGCTACTGATACACAAAAGTCACTTTGATTTACACCATTAATTCATTTAGCTCTGAAACCAAAGCTGCATACTTGCCTCCTAGAAGTATGGTGCCTGTTTCTGCATTTATAACCTATGCTTTAGCTACAAACCCCCTCCAAGTTTATTAGCACTGCAGCTTATGTCCCTGTATAGGCCAGAAACAGAAGTATACTCCAGAGCACAGATTTTGTTACCAGGCCTGCACCCAGTCTCCTGCTCCCTGGTTCATATTTCTGAGGGCTTCTGCTACCATCTAGGCAGAAGGAGAGGCTACCCAAGTTTGGAATTTCACAGAGCATGCTTTTCAAGCAAAGTACACAACAGTCCTGGAAGTAGACAAAGAGGTCACATATTGTCCCTCTGGAACCATACTGAATTAATATTTTGCCTTCAGGGACTTTTTTGTCTGCTGTAGGATTGCACAGAGTCAGTCACCTGTCACCTGTCTTGGCTGTCCATTTCCAATTAGGACTCTCACTTTATATACAAGATCATAGAAACAAAAAAGGAGAACTTAGTTCTCCACCTCACCTGTATCAGTAGACTAATGCGCCCTTCTACAAACTAGGCCACGTAGCTTGCAGTTTTCCAAGATTCTCAAAAAGAAAAGCAAGAGAAAAGCTTTCTTCCCAGACGGATATGGACACTTGAGTCTGACCCAAAATTCCTGCAGTAAAGCAGGCGGTATCATTTGAAGAGCTGCTTTCTGTAGGAAGTGCTCCCTGGGCCTGGGACTTTCCATGGGATCTATATTTGGTAGCTCCCACAAGTCAGTGCTGTGCTTATCTTGCCAGCCCTATCCTGTTAATGAGGTTAATGCATATGCAACAAGGAGGAATGCATATTCTTTAAATATTGCTCTATCTTCCTGGCAACCAAGCCATTTGTTTGCCCCGTAACTTGTAAAAGACAGCTTTTCTGAAGCCCTTGCTGAAGATTTTTGTATTACTTAAAAGCTCTGCCTGCCTTAAATTAAAAAATTACTTTGATTTCAGTGAACAGCAAGATGCCTTGGAAACCTGAAAGCAAAAGAAACAAAGTGTATTTTGTGAGCTGTTCTTCAAGGTAACATCTGCACTTCAGCTTGCCCACTTTCAATAGCTACTGGAAGTCACAGCTAAACCAGAGAGAGGTTGGACAGAATGTTTTTTCTTACTAAAAAGCTTCCTGCATTTAGCTTAAAGAACCAGCTGGGGAAGGTCTCCACTCCTGACATTATACAAATGCTGAGAAACTGCATGCTGTAATGGCAAAAATCTGCTTTCTGAAACAAACTTCTGATTAACGGTATTTTCTATTTATGAAAGACAATTTATTTTTTGCTTTCTCTGACAATTTTTTGAGAATATGTTTAAGCTGGAAATGTTATCAGATGATCTGTTTCTCCCTGTCAAATTTAGACGAATTCTTCTATCAGTACCTAATGCTATAACATGTGAGGGAAGGAAATCAAGGTCCGCTTTCGTGGCCATAACCATGTTTTTCAAGCAAAATTGTTGCTGAAAACAGATGAACTTCCCCCCCCCCCAAAGTACACTTTAAGACTAAATTATAAACCAAAATATGCTGGGTGTTTAATGTATACATCAAAAACTAAGAACATAAACTGCAAAGTAAGAATATCTGCTGGGAAACTTCAATAGCAGTAAATAAAACCCACTTTTTCAAGGTGCTGATTTTTTCTGTTCTGTTGCAGTCAACCTCAGTCTATTTCTGCTAAAACATAGACAAGTGTTTGAAACTCTCTCATTTTCCCCCATAGTTCAAAAGCATCCTTACATTTTAAAGCCAGAAAGCAGGCATCAGAAAGGCTTTGCTAAAGGATAGTTTGTAACACAAATTGTGGATCAACATGCTACACAAGGAAAAAAGCAACTGTAAGCAATACCAACAAAAGAAGGAATGGCTTGGGGGAGGCAAGAGGAAAACAAAGTGGTGTGAGTAACCCGATGTTGTTTCCAATTCTAAATTTAAGAATACTATAATAATATGCATTGTGCAAGTATTTCCTCATAGACTGATGTCCTAAAATATATTGAGCACTTCTTATGAATTATCAAAATCCATCAGCAAAAAAATTTGTCCCCTCCAACTACCTACTGTTTGCAACAAACAATCCGAGTACTGTGGCAAATATTTTGATGCCCCAAAGACTCCCTCAGTTTCACATCTAAAACCAAAGGTTTGATTCCAAACTGGAGCACGGAAAGTTTCATCTTAATATAAGGAAGAACTTCTTCACTGTGAGGGTGACAGAGCACTGGAACAGGCTGCCCAGGGAGGTTGTGGAGTCTCCTTCTCTGGAGATTTTCAAGACCAATCTGGACACCTTCCTATGTGCTCTACTCTAGATGATCCTGCTCGGGCAGGGGATTGGTTCGGATGATCTTCAAAGTCTCTTCCAGCTCCTAATATTCTGTAATTCTGTGATTCCCTATTTTACAAGTTCTGCAGCAGTTCATCCAGCAGTAAAAAAAAAAAAAAAAAAGCCATCTCTGAAATATTTTGATAAGGGGAGCAATGGGAGACAGAGCAGATAGACAGGTATAGCACAGGTGCTACATTTAATGGCTTCACTGGTGTCTGTAAAAGGTATCAGTGATCCTACTGTCTTAGTAAGGGGGCTCCCCATTAAAAAGAAAACCCATCAAAATTAACATCTTCTAATTAACTGGAAGTCTATAACAGAGCTCCAACAAGGTGTCGAGAGCTAGGCACAGAACTAACTGTGCGAAGTAGGCCCTGGGCACAGCGGGGCCAACCCTGCTGTGAGGTATCCCAAGCCACTGTTCCCAAGGTGGCTTGGGCAGGTGGGACTCACAAGCTGTCTTGGAGCAGGGCTGGCTGGCAACGCTCCTCCTTGGAGAAAGGGGGATGTTGGTAACAAGTCAGAAAACACCCTGCCACCATCTCTTCGCTGCTGAGCAGCAGGGAAAACAAAAAGAAGAAAACTAAATCAAGACCAATAGAGAAAATACCAGGAAAGAGGAAAAGCAACAAAGTCATCTTGTGCAACAATTTATATTGCTGCTCTATTAAACCAGTTCTTCCCTCCACAGAGCTACAGCAGAGTGTCTAAATTCACAGAGACAAGTATCGAAATCCTCGGATCGCAAAGTAAGAGAAGGTAAGTGGACACTGCCCACTGGACTTTACACTTCCAGGGTGCTGCCTATCCTAGCGATATGACCTATTTTGAAGAATAACACCGCTCTTCCCTTACTTGCTTAATTCAAAGAGATAACAGACTCATCATTCATCATGTCTCAAAGCAAAGCACTCATGGAAGGTTCATTATTCAGGAAGAATTTCTACTCAGTAAGTAGCCTGAATATAAAACCTCTATACTGAGGATTTGCATCTCTACTGAATAGCAATCTTTGTTGTAACATGATTGTACACAGTGCTGGCATTTTCAGATCTGCTTATAAAATTGGAATTTCTTGGGTTTGGTCTTTTTACATTAAATGCAAGCCCTCGATTTAAAATCATACCATGTCACAGCTCTGGAAACCACTAACAAGGTATGAAAGAGATTTAAGTGACAGAAAACAGACTTGACCAATCCTGGATAGAAACATGAGAGATGGAGGAAAAATCCGAAAGAACTGCTTCTTTTCCTCAGAAAATTTGGAAAACATTCACTTGCACAGTTGGCGCAGGTAACATTTCAACATAAGTAATTTTGTTCGGACTTAACACCAACAGAAAAGACATGATGCAGTTAGCATGTTTATTTTATCCATCAATATTAAAATAAGAATCCATTCACCATCTATGATAATGTTAAAACTTAACACAGCCAACTGAAATGGCTTATTGTCTAATGCATAACGCAGTGAAATGTAGACAGTAAGAAACTTTAAACTTTAAAATGGGAAGTGGCTTCCTTGTTTCTTTTTCTACCTAAATTAAGACTTAACAGGTGTTTTCCCAGCCAAGAGTGCTAAGCCACGAAATTCCTCTCAGGTCTACTTTTCTGAATATATAGCACACCAATGAAAATAACAATCTATTACTAGTATTACTAGTTACAAAGAACTGCTATGAGAAGCATTATTTTCAAACAGCCACAAAATAATTCATCTTTGGATACATTATCCTTCAAAATAATGTTGCAGTCTACAATAATTTAATGATAGGTCACAATCCATAACTTACAACACTATACTTTTCTATGTATTTGATTCTGATATGTTTGCACAAATCCAGGTTCTAGAAAAGAAAGGACTTCGCACATATCTGCATCGAGTTATTTGTTGTATTTCACAAAGATTAAACTGGATCCTCCATTAGGTTTCCCAGTCTCTATTTATCTTCTAAACTGCATCCCATGTATTAAAACCACATACAGTAAAAACACAAATACAGTAAAATCTCAATTCAATGTGTTTGTCAGATTGCTATTTAAAAAAAAAAAAAAAAGATGACATTTGGTATTTGTTTGGATAAACTATCTGTGGTTCCATAACAACAAGGAAGGAAAAAAAAATCTGAATCTGTACAGATAAAAAAATAAAAGGACAATATAAATTAGCTCTTAATATTTTTCATACTTCATAGCTGGAGTCTGAATCTGAAACTTCAACAAATATTTCAAAATTATCTCATCACAATATAGCTAATGATCCAGGACATTTTTAAATTGAAACATAGAAATAAATGGAAATAGGAAGTCAAATGAAGAGCAGATGGTCACTCTAAACACTTCATTACCCTCCAACCCTTTTATTTCTAATGCAGAAAGAAAAAAAGAACATTTACCACAGTCTGTATTTGAAATCAAATACTAAAAAACACCATGCATTTCTCAAGTAATTTAAAATTCTAACCCAGCAACGCTGTACATGCAGTTAAGAGCTGTCAACTCCATTATTCCAGCAAATATAAACTATTGGTACTTATCCTCCCTTTTTACGCTGCAAAGGGTCTACAAATCCAATGACGTCTGTTCTCCCTTCTTCTCTCAACCTCCTTCACACACCAGTTGAGTTTTCAAGTCCATTTTTGTAGTTCATTCATATGAAACCATGCACTTTTAAAGCAAAGAGGTTTAACCTTTTAATTACCTATTTTTCCAGTTGCCACCAATGTTCCTCTGTCTGCTTTGCACCTGTGAGCACTTGGGACAAGCGATCACCTGTCCCTAACACCCAGACCACTTTGTTAGTCAACCTGATTGAATGAGCTGCTGAGGCAGACAGGACCACAGCTCAGACCCCTGACACAGACAGGAAACTGCATTTTCATGGGGAAGGAGCATTCCAAACTTCTGGCAACTGCAGAGAACCACAGAAGTGATCCAAACTGATAGGAGGGAACAGGATGCCTGAGGCCCAAACTAGGAGGAAGCAGACCAGCAGACCTACTTTATAGTACCATAGAGATCCTCTATGGAACTGTATGACACAGCTTCTGTAGCTGCTCCTGGCATGCAAAGAAAACTGCTTTTGGGGGGGGGGAGAAGTCATTTACTGAAGGGCTGCAAGAAGCACATGAGGAAGAAAAGCACGCACAAAGAAGCAGGGGAAGAGATACCTGTCCCCTGTTTCAGAAGAGAGATGGATAGACAATGCATCCCATACTTCACACACTTTCTAGTTTCTTCACTGTTTCAGCCTGTCTCATCACAGAACCTACTGTTCTGAGTTGGAAGGGACCTCTTGAGATCATCTAGGCCAATCCCCATTGGGCAGCCAAGCCCTAGGGCCACTTGTTCCTCCCTCCATCCTCCTGCAGGACAGGCAGGAGGACAGGCAGAGGCAAATCACAGGGTGGGGAAGGGGCAGTGAGCTGGGACAGCAGAGAGGGGAGCAACCACAGCACTTGTGACAGAATGCACAAATGGGCATAACACAGAGCACTTACTGACCTGATGGCCACCAATGCTCAGCCATCCCAGACTCACCCCTCCCCAAGCAGCCCCTTTTATGGGAGTCAGGATGTTGTGTTGTGTGGAAAACACTCTTGGCCAGCTCAGCTCACCTGTGCTGGCTCCTTGTGAGAATTAACTGTCCTAGTCAGAACCAGGACACCCTTCTGCTAAAGCTGGATCACCTACAGCAGGCTGCACAGGACTGTGTCCAGGCAGGTTTCAGACCTGTACCACCCACCTTCTGCAATCCAAACAAAACTAGTCCTTTGCTTGCAGTTCTACACAGGCCTCTTCACTCTTACTTCCTACCTCCTAAGAACTTTTTACGCATGCAGATGTTCTTTTTCCTCTTCAGGTTCACTAACCAACAATCCAGTCTGGAACACAACCACCTGGGCAAAAACCCCCAAACATATTAAATGTAGACCTAAACAGATATTTTTTTTAACTGTGCTGAAAGTTTCCTTCTTTTGACTATCCCCATTCAAACCCATGGTGGCCTTAAGAGTTTCCCCACTGTTATAGCTGTGTATTAAAGTCCAGTACAAACAGCTGCTACTGAACGCATTTTTGCACTAACAGGAGGCCCAGCCCATTGGCATTTCGCATGGTTACTTTCCTAAGCACAGCTGTGTTCTAATCCACTGTAAAAATGCTTCTGAAAGAATGCACACCACCACCTTATCCTCTCCCCATCTCCAAACACCTAAGCTCTCCATGGAATTAGCACCATGTGCTCATACCTCTGTCTCTGCAGTATACTGCTCTCATCATCGGGCTTCTCCCCCTCACCGGTTGTCAGCTCCTTGCAGCAGGGATCCTGTTATTGTGTCTATCTGCACTGCATTGAAAAATGGTACTGGCTTCCATAAACAGCCAGTGGAACTCAAGCAGAATGTATCTAACAGATGCCAAAAACTAAACACTGTTCACTGTCAGCGCAAAGTACAAGGAACACGCGTAACATAATTAAGGGCCAGAAGATGTGGAGCTCTGCCTACAGTTACTTGATCAGAGCTGCAGGGTAACATGGAGACATTTGTACACGAGCTGCAGAAGCAAAACACCCAACCCCTTCTAAAAAATGGAGCTTGATCACTTTATGGAGAACTTCATAAACACAACAGGCCTTTCCTACGCTGCAAACATGCTTTTAACATCTTCCTAACTGTATGCTGTCAAAAAGTAACTTCTGCATAAAGAAGGCACATTGTAAATTTCCTAAGTGATAAAAGCTTTAAAGAATATTAAAAAAAATTGATTCCACACTTGATTTAATGTAACTATTGGCTACATTAACCAATAATGTGGTGGGGGGTGTGGTGTGGCAACTCTCTGTTAAGAGGATGACTTGAACCTAAACGCACACACATATTAGTGCACTTCTCTAGAGTTAATATTCCCGAAATGTCATTAGGAAAGCATGTGTGATATACAAATGAGTTGTACTTCTGTCCTGATTTATAACTTTTATCAAGTCAGATATGATGAACAATAAATATAAATAAGATAGATGCTGACTACTCAAGAGTTAGTTTAACTTTTACACTTTGTGTAAGGAAAATATTCTTTTTAGTATCCATGTTATGTTCGTATTACTCAGACAAGAAAAGGATACAACACACAGAAGATTAGAAAAGAAGAACATTTACTATCCCTACCCTGAAGGGTTTCCATAGCAGCCGAAACAATTATTAAAACAGATACACAAAAGGAAGGCAAAGAAATAATACAATCTAAGCACAACTCACAGATTTGAAGACTTATACTTGACCTGTTCATTAATTTAACCATTAAACATCACCTACTTTCTAATACATCACATTGTAACAACATTCACAGCAGCACAGAAATTTTATCAGAGCAAAGAAATTTTTAGAAAGTAGTATTTACGACAGACAACACGTTGACTGCTGTGGTTTCATGTCACTGAAGATATAAGGTATCTTTATCTGCTTTGCAGGATGAGGATTTCCGTAGTACAGTAAGCTTACCACTTGTTCCCTCATTTTTATCCCACTTCAATGAGAAAAAAAAAAAAAAAACACCAACAAAACACCAAACCCAAGAACACCCTACATGTATTCATTCCTCTCCTGCTCTCCCCCAGCTTACCAAAGAATACTGTAGCATTAAGGGACACTAATTCCTGCAGCTCTGGACAGTACCACTGAAAAGTCATCTCCCTGTAAGCTTTCTTAAAATGCACAGAATTAAAAATCAGAGACTCAGTTTTCAGAAATGCTAGCAATCATGTAAAGTCAATAAAAATGCAGGTTTTTGGCCTCACCTGAGAGCCTTCTATAGACAGTTCTGTTTATGTATTGTCTAGGAGCATCCTCATTGCTGTGTAAATGTCAATGCTCTTTCCTCACATTCTTATATAAGAACACAGCATCATCCGTAATCAGTTTTTCTTTTACTGAAGTCATGAGTCCTCCAGAAAAAAAAAAAAATACTGTTTTGACAGCAGCAAGCAAATGGCCTTCCATCTACCTACAACTCAGTTACAAACTCTGAACCAGTAACAGCCTCCAACCTAAGAAAGATGTAACATAAAAGATACTAAACAGGGTCTCAATGAAAAAAAAGAAATAGACCGAAACCTACGCAAGAGGGAGGAAATCATGGTTTCTAGTCTTTTTCTCCTTGCATCAATTCTTATAACTAGATTTCTGATATACAGACCTGTGTTGTCAGGTCAAGAGGAATTAATGACACCATTTATGCTCCCACTTCCCATGGGAAATCACCCCACAGCAACAGAACTGGTTGACTGCCACTCACTCCTATACAATAGATGAAACCTTAACAGCAGCTCCCATTCAGTACAGGGCCCTGAGGAGTTTGTGGGTTTAAAAAGCCATCCAGTGCATTATTCTGTTTAGAAAGAATACTTTCAAAGTACACAATTCTTGCCTTGAGTGAACAGAAAAGCCAGTATCATGAAACAATCCTTCAAATTTCATGCAAGAAGCTGAGTACAGAAACCATTATCCACGAGAATCTACAGCGTTCAGAATAATTCTGTATGTTTACATACAACAAATTCGGGAAGGCTAGAAGACACCTCCAAGTGAAAGATTACACAGCACCTTGGGAAGACAGGGTACCAGATAGGGTAGGTAGTCCAAGGGCAGAGGGCATACAGGAGAAAGAATAAAGTGCAAATGCCCAGAAAGAAGTGGGCGTGGAAATGCAGATAAAAAGAAAGGTGACTCTGGTCACAATATCGTTGTACAGCCTAGAGGAGTACAATCTAAGGAAAAAATTGGAGTTCAGGGTGGATCTCTACTTCTGTTACCACCTTGAGCAGACAAGAGCTTACCTGATGTGCAGTTTCTAATACAGATGCTATCACATAAAGGAGAGCATTAAACCCAAAGATAGTTATCAGCCTACTGATGTAGGGCTTATTTTTCTACCACCACCACCAGCCCCTCTATTCAAGAAAACTTGAGCAGAACCTGATATATTTAACCTGGACAAAAGTTTCAGGGTTTAAACTTTATTTGAATATTAAAACCTAATCAAAACAAATAAGTCAACAAAAAATAAAAATAAAAAAATGAAACTTTTTTCTACACATATAGCTGAAGCTTGCCCCTCCATCATGTCAATTTTCTGTCATTCCTCCACACAAATAGACTTTGTGGTCTTTCAAGTTTAATTAAACTTTCAATTACTTGTAACTGAAGTCTTAGATAGCAGCCTAAAAAGTTATAATTGGGAGAGTATCATGTCCTAATATCAACAAATGCCGTTTCCCACTGGAAAGACAACTGAGGTGTAATATTAGCAGGTAGCAAAAAGAACCTATTTTACAGATGCCAACATCTCCTGAAATAAGTGCTTGGGAACATGATTGGCAGCACGGTGAAGTCCTCTGCTATTATCTATATACTTGACTTCATGAGCAAGCTGCTCACTGGCGATGAAGCCCACACTCCCTCCCTTTCCATACAACAATATGAGCTGAAACAGAGAGAAATCACCATATTTTTCTTAAATGAAAAAGATGCTACTCAGTTTCCTCAGTCGTGTATCACAGCTCCTGTGTACTTCAGCACGCTGTTTCAGTCCCTAACCCCATAAAATCTAGAGCTGCAAAGCTCTGGGAAACTTCACTGATCAACTTCTATAAATGGCGCAACGCCTCTTCCAGTTTTTCCAACTCTCAGTGTGGGTGTTACTTTCCATGAAAGAAGAAGAGAAAAAGCATGAGGAACAGATATGCAATTCATCCAAACAGTTTTTAATCCTCAAAACATTAAGGGCTATTACGTCCTCCAAAGTCCTTCACCAGACTACAGATTTCACTGAAAATAAATATCAACTTTTCACCCTGTCTTTGGACAAATGAACTACATGCACAGCTCACATTCTGAAAACCCTGGCAGCCTAGGCTTCATCTGGAGGCCAAATTCAAGCAAAAGCATTCCACGGCTTATTTACTGGGCGAAGCAGATGCTTCCATGTATTTTCCAATACTCAGGGTCTAAGAAGAGCGCCATTACCTCATTTTCTGATGCTTAAAAAAATCAGTCTTAAACAGACTCTACAGCAAAAACTGAGCTTGGATAAATCAGAGGGAGTATAACCTTAAGCAAAATATTTACTGAGCTTATCAACATAGACCTCTGTAAGTAAATCCTCAACATGCTGATAACATTCATCAAGGCTTCTTTAAAAAATATTTGCACCAAGATGTCCGAAGGACGGCAGCAAGTTGTGAAGGAGATGGGAGGAGAGGAAATGTATTATTTCCAGTATCTGAAAATGCATGATTTAGTCTGTAGGCAAGGGAGGCCTAATAATTCTGCAGCAAGTATCTCTAGGTGGCTCCATTCACATACTTCTATGTTCACTTGTAAGAGTCTTATTCCATCTCTTCAGTTTATTTTAAGCTGAAATCAGAGGGTTGCCAAATTCCACGTTTTAGTGACGTTATGTCAATATATACAGATAACTATATAAGAAAGGAACCTAACAAGATTCAAAAGGTACTCGGAAAAAAACCACTCTTTTACACTACCCAAGACCAAGTAGCATGTAATTTATTGGGTTGTTAAAACTCAGTAAGTGTCCCCACCTGTTCTTTCTAGACCAGGCTGAATAGATGGTGATTATTTGGGTTGAAATGGAAAGAAGATTAAATGCTATTCAAATAAGATAAACTTCCATACTATTTAATGGAAAACTGTTTTCAAGAGGGAAAGAAAAGGTCAGAAAGGACAGGTGTTGGGTATTTAGCAGCTGTGTGGAACAAACGCCTGGCAACCCCCAAACTCTGCAAGTTAGGAATACACACCGTGCAAGTTCCTTTAAGGGAGACACAAGGCGGTACGACGGGCTCAGGAGATGCCGAGACACCCACAAACATGACCCCACTTTACCAAGCAGACAAACACGCACAGAGCTCCGCGCGCCGGTACCGTCCCTTCCTCATTCTTCCAGCGCGGCGGCAGGAGGGAAAGTTCAGCGCCGGCATCGTCCGAGCACCCCGCC